>JAFBJZ010000898.1:2407500-2910000 GCA_016785225.1 Psettodes erumei | reverse complement strand
CAGCCCGTCTCCTTCCCCACATCCAGAAGCTCGATGACTAACTCTTTCCCCCGGTTTTTCTCCTCCTTCACCTAAATGCCGTCGTTCCGCACACGATACGTGGCAGCGTTTAGAGGGCCCCCGCTTCCCCTCCGCTAGTTTTCCACAAATATTGAGACGACGGCCGCCGTTTGTGTTTGGCAGAAAAGCCGAGCCGTTGCCATGGCAGCACCTCGGCGAAACACCAGCGGCTGTGGCTTGTGGCTACCGCAAACACGGGACTGGACGGAGATCAGTGTGGCCTATGAGTCATATGCGCCGAGGGCTTTTCCCTTCTGTTTCATCCAGGCTGCATCCTCCTTCAAAAATAGCTCATGTTCATTTCATCAGGCCGTGCGAGGGGAAAGCAGGAATTCAGTTTCCACTTGGTTCTTAAGTTACAAAGCGAAATGAACGTTCGCCGGAATGTCCCATCCAACGTGCGAGGCTCTTCCGTCTCTGCAGGAACACCAAGAAGGAGTCGGAGTTGACGGCGGCGCTGCAGCGGCTCAAAGACCTGGAGGCCCTGCTGAACTCCAAGGACGCCTCCCTGACCACGGCTTTGGGCGAGAAGCGTAACCTGGAGGTGGAAAACAGGGACCTGAAGGCCCAGGTCGCCAAGGTGAAGAACTCCTCCGACTATTTGTTTTGATTGAAAAGGCCTCACACGTTTGGATGTCCCCGCTCACCTGCCCACTCCCTGTATGTATCTCTGCCTCTCCTAGCTGGACACCAGTCTGGGCGATGCCAGGAAGCAGCTGCAGGACGAGATGCTGAGGAGGGTGGACGGAGAGAATCGCATCCAGACGCTCAAAGAGGAGCTGGAGTTTCAGAAGAGCCTCCACTCTGAGGTCAGAACCTCAGAAAGTTCTGGTGGCTTTAAAACTGGAACTTTCTTTCTTTTTCAGATAACAAAAGCTGGTATTTGGAGTGTGAAAAGATTTGGTTTTTTTTGTTGATTCTGCAACAGGAGCTGCGGGAGACCAAGCGGCGCCACGAGTCTCGTATGGTGGAGCTGGACAACGGCCACCAGCAGGAGTTTGAGAGCAAGCTGGCGGAGGCGCTGGTGGAGATGCGCAACCAGCACGAGCTGCAGATCAAAATGTACAAGGATGAGATTGAGAAGACCTACAACTCCAAGGTGGGCCTTCAGGTTGACGTTGTTATCACATACAAACACTTCTAATGTGGTCTTCAGTGGGTCCACGAACTGAATCGGACGAAGCAAAACAAGCTCCACGGTGTTCACTGTTGTGTTTTTACGCATCTCCTTCCTCGCTGCTCCTCTCCGTCAGCTGGAGAACGCCCGTCAGTCGGCGGACAGGAGCAGCCACCTGGTGGGGGCGGCGCACGAGGAGCTCCAGCAGACCCGGATCCGCCTGGAGTCCGTGTCGTCTCAGCTCAGCCAGCTGCAGAAACAGGTGATCAGAGACGAGCGGCGCCGCCATCGACCACAGATGTGTCTGAAGCATCTGTGGCAGAAGTCACTTCACGTGTGCGACACCTGATTCCTTCTGTCCCGTCCAGCTGGCGGCCCGCGAGGCGAAGGTGAGGGAACTGGAGGACGCCCTGTCCCGGGAGCGTGACACCACGCGTCGCCTGCTGGGGGAGAAGGACCGAGAAATGGCCGAGATGAGGCAGCAGATGCAGCAACAGCTGGACGAGTACCAGGAGCTGCTGGATGTCAAGCTGGCTCTGGATATGGAGATATGCGCCTACAGGAAGCTGCTGGAGGGGGAGGAGCAGAGGTACAAGGCTCGCCCACGATCATCGCGACGTCCTGATGCGTTTCACCACCGTGGGAAAATAAACCTCGTCGCGTTTTCATCCCCGCAGGCTGCGCCTCTCCCCCAGCCCTCCGCCCACCAGGGCCGCAGGAAGTCGTTCCTCCGCTTCGGCGGCTCACTCCAGATCCGTCCACTGCAGCGCCCAGGGCTCTCCCACCAAGAGGCGCCGCCCCAACGACACCGACAGCGAGGCCTCCAGCTTCGCGGGAGGGGCTGTGGCTCGCACCCGCATCACCCAGCAGGCGTCGGCCAGCGGACGGGTCACGGTGGAGGAGGTGGACCTGGACGGGAAGTACGTCCGCCTCAGCAACAAAGCAGACGAGGTGAGGAGACCAATCGCACCGTCGTCGGCATGTCCTCGTCTCTGCAGGTTTGTGACATTAATATTGGAGGACGTCTCACTTTCTCTTTCCTTCCATCCAAACCATCAACCTGCCGCTGCAGGATCAGAATTTAGGGAGCTGGCAGGTGAAGCGGCAGGTGGGATCCGGGGCACCCATCATCTTCAAGTTCCCGGCTAAATTCACCCTGAAGGCCGGGCAGAGGGTGACGGTGAGCGTCGGCCCATCAGCGACATGAAAACGTGAAACCCGGTCGGACGTGTCTGACCCGGTCCCGTGTCTCTCGCTCAGATCTGGGCCTCTGGTTCCGGCGGAACCCACAATCCTCCCTCGGACCTGGTGTGGAAGACTCAGTCCTCCTGGGGCACCGGAGACCTTTTCCAGACCACTCTGATCAGTGCCAGCGGAGAGGTCAGTAACTTTACTGCACCGCACGTGCTGGATACTTAATTGGAGTACTGAAGTACTACGATTACTGGGAATACTTAAACATGACGAGACTTTTTCTTCCAGGAAATGGCGATGAGGAAAGTCACCCGCACACAGTTTGAAGAAGAAGACGACGACATGGTGAGACACGTTAAATTCAGAACATCCTGGACTTCTGCGAGGAAGTCGGCGAGAAGCATTCGCCATATTAATTTAACTTTTACCTGGCGTTTATCATTCCGCTTGCGTCGGCCTCAGCAGGTGGCTCACAGCACCTGCGGGGACAGCGAGTACAACCTGCGGAGCCGGACCGTGGTCTGCGGCTCCTGCGGACTTCCCTCGGACAAATCCAGCAGCTGCTCCGTGAGCTCGGCTTCCCGCTCTTTCCGCAGCGGCGGCATCTCCGAGGGCCTGCTGCCGCACTCCTACGTGTTCAGCACCGGCGCTCCTCGCAAGGTGGGACCTGCAACACACGTGACTTCCTTTTGCTTTGTGTGATCATACTAACTTTTTAAAAAAATGTTTCCCCTCAGGCTGGAGTCAGAGTGGACAACTGTCAAATCATGTGAAGCAACGGATCCACGTTCAACCACTTAAACTCGTAGTTTTCAGTCATTAGTTCCTCAGTTACCAGTTGTAGTTAATGAGTTCACTTCCTGAACTTTGGAATATTTTCACGATATTATATGTAATACGACTTTATACTACCTTTTTTAAATGCAATTAAACTTTATACTGCTTTTTTATAATGTATATAGGCATGCATGTGGAACGTTTTCTTGAATTTAAATGATGATTAAAGCAGTAATGTCTATTTTTATTGGTGACATTAAGAATTGGAAACTTCTGCCAGTCTTCCCCCGTCAGCCTGCCAGTTATTCAAACATCGTTACTGTGATAGGCAAGAATCAAACTTTGTTATTCTATTCACAGTTAAATAAGGTGCTTATTATGCTCCGTAAACGTACTGATGCAGCAGGGCTGTCATGAATTCATTTGTGTTCACTTATTTTGAAAAATACATTTATTTTTGAATAAGAGCTTCCCCTTGAGTTGAAGTAAAGGACTCAGGTCTTGCTACAGATCCAAGGAATACGATGTATTTTTTTTTTGCTAATATCAATAAACAATCTTTTTCGAATTATACCATCGTATTTCTGTCTCAACCCCTGGCTATTTTGTTTTTCCTGTTAATATTTGCTGAATAGAATTTGGAAATCTTGACCTGCTACAACATTAAAATGGCGTTGCGCTTAATAACGGTTATTTCTGTCAGGGTTACTTCACCGGAAAAGCCGACTTTTATTTTGAAAGGGCGTCTTGAGGTTGTTGTTTTTGTTGGTCAAACCCGGAAGTGAGCGACGCTCCGGGGCTGCGCGGCTCCTGCGCTAACTCAACACAACTACGCAGCGTTGATACGTGCGTTGTGTCGCTGATTTAAAAGGGCAGAGGTTCCCGCAGAGGTTTGCGCACCTTTCAGGTGAGTTAAACCAAACGTTACGTCACGCAGCGAACCGGCAGCACGCGAACGACCGGCGTTAGCTAAACCGAAGCTAAAGTGCGTTTTCAGGTCGTTCGTTCTCCTTCTTAACGTGTCACGTAAACAGAGTTTGGCAGGTAACATGACGCCGTCACGTTCACCGAGGCCGAGTCGGTTAAAGTTGTGAGTTGGTTTAGTAAAGCGCGCACAGGTGCAGCGGAGTCAAACAGACAAAAATTAAAAGCACGTCGGCCATTTGTGCTCGATAAATAAATGACGAATCAGTTTGGAAATCGATGAATGAAAAATAATAGTCGTCACTTGCAGTCGTGATTTCTTGACAGTGTGATTCTTTCTTGAAGTTGATGCACAGAAAAACATTTCTTTTAAAAATCGTTTATTTCTTGCAGTTTAATATTGGTGTCCTTCAAAATAAAAGCACATTTGTTGAATGTTTGAACCGCAGCTCGCGGGCTTTCTGCTTCGTATAAAAGTTTTTCTCGTTTTTTGTGCAGCTCCATAAGTCGTGTGACCTCCCCCGGTTCACTTCTGCTGTCTCCGTCTCTCCCGGCAGTCGGACCCCTCTGGATGTTGAGCGTGCGCGCGCTGCTCGGGATCGGCGTCCTGGTGACATCGCGAGCCGCCTCGGTCCTCGCTCGGACGGGGACATGTCCACCGTCCGCTGCAGCTAACAACCACGGGAAGAACTGCTACAGCGGCGGGATGGCGTCCACCCAGGCCGTCAGGTATCTCGGGTAAGAAGGTTTAACGCCGCGTGTGTGTGCGTGCGTGCGTGCGTGCGTGAGTGTGTGTGTGTGTCCAGACTAAGGTGTGATGGCCCCCCCCGCAGGCAGGAGGAGGCCCAGCGCATCGACGAGGAGCTCTTCACGGAGTACGGCTTCAGCGTGGACCAGCTGATGGAGCTGGCGGGACTCAGCTGCGCCACGGCGGTCGCGCGGGTGAGGTCCTCGCGCCGGGACTCTTATTTTGAAAGGACAACGAGCGCCCATGGGCAAATATCAGCTGATGCCAATTCATGTTGTTTCCATACATGTCTTGGACTTGGATTTACCGTGCATGGGATTACTCCCCCAAGTAGGGAGTAATCAGATTACTCTGTCCACATCTCCAGAAGAAGCTGTGTTGATGTGTGTGTGTGTGTGTGTGTGTGTGTGTGTGTGTGTGTGTGTGTGTGTGTGTGTGTGTATGCAGGCGTATCCCCTCACCTCTCTGGTCAAGGCCCGACCGTCTCTGCTGGTGATTTGTGGACCGGGTAACAACGGCGGCGACGGCCTGGTCTGTGCGCGACACCTGAAACTCTTTGTGAGTCTCCTCCTGCCTGTGTCCCAGTAAGACACTCTGTCGTGTAATGTAACTAAGTACATTTACTCCTCAATACTTACTTGTACTTCCAGGCATCTGAACTTCTGCCTCACACTTTCTTAACGTGGCGTGTTCTGCCGCAGGGCTACGAGCCGGCCGTCCTGTACCCGAAGAGGCCCAACAAGCCGCTCTTCCAGGGTCTGACCACGCAGTGCCAGAAGATGGAGATCCCCTTCCTGACTGAGATGCCCGAGGTTTGATCTTCATCGCTGAATTACACATGATTGAATCTCACCAAATGAGGTTTCGGTTTAGATTCCATTAAAGCCTCGAGATGCTCGTAACGGCGAGACGGTTTGGAGTTTTTATTGCAGCGAAAACCACAGCTGGCGAAGTGATTTGTGACTAATGATGTTTGGATTCGAGGCTTTTCAAGTTGAAGAGGTGAGACTCTGTGAATCCCCGCAGGCCCGCGTGATCGACGAGGCTTACAACCTGGTGATCGACGCCATCTTCGGCTTCAGCTTCAAGGGGGCGGTGCGGGAACCTTTCGGCTCCGTCCTGGACGTGCTGAAGAAGACCGCCGTGCCCGTCGCCAGCATCGACATCCCTTCAGGTCGGTCGCCCAAAACGTACGATTCTGGTGCCCGGCCCGGCTCGCCTGACTCCGACGGGCCGCCTTTCTTTCAGGTTGGGACGTGGAGCAGGGCGGCGTGGACGGACTCCAGCCCGACACGCTCATCTCGCTCACCGCTCCCAAGAAGTCGGCCTCCCTGTTCCGAGGGCGGTACCACTTCCTGGGAGGACGCTTCGTCCCGCCGGGCCTGGAGAGGAAGTACCAGCTCAACCTGCCCCAGTACCCGGGCACGGACTGCGTGCTGCAGCTGTAGGAGCGCTAAGTCTGGCATAATGCTCTTTCTCGATAAGTGCTGCTAGCTGAGCTGTTTCCATGCTAAGCTAACCCCGTCAGCTGCTGCATCGATCCTCTCATCTCGCCAAAGAAATCAATCGAGCGTGTTTCCCTAAATGCCGAACTGTCCCTTTTTAAATCCAGTTGGCTTGTGATGGAGTGTAAATCAGTTTTCCTCACATGAAAATAAAAAAAACCCAAATATGACTGGAAGTTGTTTGCGTTTTTATTTCTGCTGCAGCTCTCTGTCTGAACTCTCCATCCACTGATCGGATCGATCGGCACGTCCTCGCCAACAGGAAGACCTCGCCGTCTCGTGTGGTGTTTTCACAGTTTTATTAGTACATCTGCAGGATTTCAGTGTACAACTAGCAACTGGAAAGACAGTGTATCATAGTCCATTACATTCTATGTTATAAATAACTTTACCATACATGTTCTCTGTCTCATTATTTATACATTAGACGGTGATGAGTCAGTAAAAACCCTTCTTTTACAATCAGCCGGGTGGAGTCCGGCAGCGCCGCTTCCGTTTTATACAAATGTAATACTACGTGTACTTTTTTAAGAAATACTGGGTGTGTACTATATGCTTGTGACGATGTGGCTCATTTAATGCATAATGGTTTCTCATATAAGTGCAGAACATGCTTTTTGCGCGCAGAATACCTATGTACAGTGCTGGTACCATGCTCTCTTTGTACGTCACGTCCACTCGCGCTCCTTGTGGAGGAAAAGGTCAAATAAAGACGTGAGATGACGGGGGGGGGGGATGCCCGAGTGGTCTTCATGCAGGTCGGAGGGCAGAGGGGTGTTGTGGGTCCGAGGAGGAAGCCTGGAGACAGAGACACACTCAGCTAAACAACATGTGACTTGTGTAATGGGATGGAGACACAGATACTGTACACACTGTACTCACCTGCCTGTATTATTCTCCCACCTGCACCCCTGCACAGTTATCTTTACTCTCTGAGGCTATTGCTAAATATTCAGCATTTCTGGAAGGAGAAGAGGGAGAATAAAAAAAATCAACAACACATACTGAATAGTTTCCTTTATCGCAGTGTGATATGTAAATAAAAAAAAACCACAGGTATGATGATATGACGGGTCTTTGTTCTGGTTTTTTTCCACTTACAGGAGGGAGGTTTTGGTTTTGACTGGGGGAGGAGGAGGATGACATGACGGGACAAGACGAAAAACACGACAGAGGCAGACGGAGGGAGAGGTGAAAGACAGAGACACGTGAAAACACACAAACACGGCGAGGACGAGGGAGCGGCGAGGTGAGCGAGAGGAGAGGAAGACGAGGCAGCATGCGGCCAGCAAGACCCGGTCTCCATCTGAAGGGGTAAACAGGCCCGCACACACACACACACACACACACACACACACACACACACACACACAAGGTTTCCATGCTGCTGCATAAAAAAACCTTTTCACGAGCTGAGAAATGCTTTTAACGAAGCATCTCCTGTCACCGGCAGGTTTGCATTAGCTGCCGAGCTTTCACCAGCCACGAGCCGCTGGAAGAAAAATGCTTACGCGGCTTCTCGTAACGCTTCCTCCCCGGCCGCCGCGATCTTCCTGTAGCAGTATATCATCTCGATGAGGAGCCAGAGCTGCAGGCCGATGATGGACACGTACATCATGACCTCGGACACGATGGAGGCCGTTCCTCTGCTGGCTGCACGGAGACGGGGCAGGAAGAAATCAAGCGATGAGACCAACACGAGCTGTTTGTGCGCAGACAGCGTGCGGGATGCAGGTGTGTAGCAGGAAGAGGATTGTGCGGTTACAGATGCAATCAGCAGTGATCTACTCCTCCTGATTTCTTATTGATCAGGAGTCCTGCTCCACCGGCGCTTTAAAGAATGAGCGAGAGGGGCCGTCGCCCCCGTTCGTACCTTTGGCCACCACGCTGAGGTGGACCACCTTGCTGACGACGGTGTTGTACTCGTAGTTCTCGTAGGTGAGCATGCGGTTGAAGAAGCAGCGGTAGGTGCCCGTGTCGTTGAAGGTGACGTTGAGCAGGTAGATGGAGGCGTCTTGGATGTCGTTGCTCCTCTTGCTGCCGTTCCAGTCCACGCGGTCTATGAAGTGCTCGCTCTCGATGGTGGGGCCGTACTCGTTATAGGTGTAAATCTGGGGCCACAGACAGAAAACTGCATAAACACAGTGCACATTTACATCTTACTTTCTTTTCACTGCATTTATTATTTGAAATTGTGTTTGCAGGGGTTGTACCACTTTAGTTTGTGTCTCGTGCTGCTGTAAAATGTGTCTTTTCCCTCTGGGCATCAGTGAAGTCTTATGATGGATGCATGCATCAGTGTTCAAGGTTCAAGGTGCAATTTATTGTGCCCGTGGCAGTTCTTACTGCCACATCAAGGAGCGTTAAGAAAACAAAATACTGCTGTTTAGTTAGAAGGGGACTTGTTTTGCGTGTACAGTCCAGCCTCTCACGTGTGTTGTTGTGTATTTTGCCGTGCTGGATCATGCAGCGCAAGGTCACCGCAGACACATGTCATCTCCGCAGCCGTAAAAATCTCTGGGGGTGTAAAATATTGATTGATTCCCGGGTTGAACCGATGACAATGACCTCAACTATCATGTGATCCAGGACGGTTCGGTTGAGAGCTCAGGTGTGTATATGCGTGCGTACAGAAATAGTCTGCGTCTTGGGGACAGGTTTGATTTTAAAGCTTCTCGGGCGACTCAAACTCCCCGTGGGAGCCACATGGGCGCCATGCTAAAAAATCCACTCACGTGGAAGAAGTCCACCTCTCCTTTGGGCTTGAAGTACCACTCGACGGTGGCAGAGCCGCGCACCTCGCTTCTCTTCTTGCAGGAGATGCAGCCCAGCTTGAAGCCTCGGCCCGCCACGGCCTCGGTGTCAGAGTCCACCTCTGCACAGGCCCCGTGACACCGGTCCACTGTTTCCAGAACACACACACAAATATTATTCCCATTCGATCCTCAGCTGTGGCTCGACGTGAGGTAGAAAAAAATACGAAGGCCGCAAAGAAGCAGTTTGACTCACCCAACAGCGTGCAGAGCAGAGAAAGGAGGAGGAGGTCGAACGCAGCCATGTTGCCGGATGTAAGAGTGTTGGGGGGGGGGAACCCTCAAAAAGTAGAAAATTTAACACTGATGCTCCCAGTACGGAGCTCCAAACGACGGCTGTGGGTATTTTATATGTATAGCTCAGCTTATGTGTAAATGTTCCCAGCAGCTAGCAGCTAATCGTGCATTGCAAAGTGCAAAAAACAATATTGTTTGTACACCCAGATGTGTTTCTGAGGGCCTGCAACAGCTTCCTGTTGCTCGCAGGATTTATTGCCACAGATTACTGCTGCTTTTTCTGCTTTTAATCAGCGAGCAGCGTGTGAAGCTATTCCGGATACGTGGTGACTCACATCGACACCCTGAGATTTGGTGTTTCCTGAGGCCTTAATGTGAGATGCACAGAGCCAGACCTGCCTGGGGCCACATGCTCCGCTCTCTGCTCTGTGTTTATATAATGTGCAACATGCCAGCTACCGAACAAAACGTTTACAATACGCTTACATGCCAGAGCATATATATATATAAAAATCAATTTGCATGCTCTATAATAAGGAATCAAACGGCTATCTCTGTGCAGGCTACCAGCATTTAATCTGTCTGATAATAATAAGCCGTCAAAGGATGACTGGAAATCCTACTGTCCTGAATCAGAGGCCTCCTCCCTTCCACCGGAGTCGTCTTCTCGGGACAAAAAAATAAAAAAAATAAATAAAAATCTGTCCTCGTCTGCTGCGATGACAGCTGAATATGGAAAGACGCTCACCTATCTAATGACCCCGTAGAAGAGACGCTTCGGTTGTAAAGTCATTGCAGATTAAACTGCGTGAGCATAGACGCCACACACACACACACACACACACACACACACAACGAAAAAAAAAATACGCCAAACGCGTCCTGTGCTCCGTTAGCGCGGTCCCCCCTTCTTCTCTACGCCGCAGCGGCGCCTCTGTCGCTCCGCTCGGGGGATGCTGCAGATGCACTGCGGTAAACCGGTGCGGTGCCGTGCGTGTCCCACCGAGCGGCTGCTGTTTTAGCTCCGGCCCAGCTGTTTTTTTTTTTTTGTTTGTTTTTTTTAAACCGACACCGGCTCGCCCCGGCCCGGCCTGGAAAGCTGCTGCAGGGGGGGCTGGGGGGGCTCACCTAGCCGCTCCAAGCGCATTAAATGAGGAATAAAGAGATGCGGCGACGCGGCGATTTAAAGGTGCGCTGGCCCTTTAAATCCCCGCCCGCCCCCTCCTCCTCCCCTCCTCCGCGGGGCGTGGCCAACTCCCTGTCAGCACAAGCTAGGTCGTGAAGCGGCATCAAATCTAATAAAACCGCTCGTACAACTGAGAAACCAGCTTTGTTTTTAATTTGTTTTTTATATATATACAAGTCGCAGGCTACTACTTGCAGCCAAAAACCCCCGCAGGTTCATGTGGTCAGTGTGATGGCATTTCTTTACATCTCCAAAACACAGCGAACACACACACACACACACACACCCACGTCGCGTGTGAGCGCAGAGTGCTGTCATTCGGCTAGCATCAGCTACGTCCACGGGCTAATTAGCATTGACTAGCGTGATGTTTACACGCGTCACACGAGCTGGCGATGGCGCTGCGCGCGTGGGACTCGCGAACGGTAACTGCAGATAACCGGCGACGCCCCCGGTTAAGGTAGAAACACTCGACGCGCCGACACGGCGAAGGTAAAGTGCTAAGCTAATGCTAGCTGCTGGCTAGCGGTGTTAGCTACGAGCTAACGCAGGCGTGCGCTTGTGTGCGGCGAACCGCGGAACAAGGGAACGCGTTGTGTAGTTTTACAGCCACGCGCTCGTGTTAACGTCCCCGTGTTTGTTCACCGTCAATGTTGACCAGATGTGTAATACTTTTAGATTAGCTAGCATCCGCTAGCTGAATGTGGTAGCGATCATCAGGTGGAAGCTAAGTTCACTGCGGTTTGGGACGCACCTTGGCTTCTGACATGTTTTTAATTAAATGCATAATCATATAAAAAGTTAGTTCCACCCAGACTGACATTGTTTTTAATGAATGGTATTGTTGTTATTGTCATTATCATGTGTCGTATATCGGTTAGTTTGATGTTTGGTCAACAACAGCCCGGCTCACAACATTATCAGTTACACACCATAGTAGGTCTTCGACCCCGCACAGGGTTCGTTCGTTTCCCTTTTAACAAAAGCAACACAAAGCTGAAGATAAGATCAACTTAATGCATGGAAGTGATGTGTCACAGCCGCAAGAGGAAGTACACAACCACACGCAAATACACAAGAACACAAATACAGGCACTAAGTTTTTGACATCACTGGTGTATGGAGATATATCAATAACGAATTGTTTCCTCCTCCACAGTTTCGTGTGGCCATGGATGCGACCTGCAGCGCCTCTGCAGCTCCACCTGGTCTGACTGTCCAGGTGTGTTTCCCCGGTGCGCGCGCCGCCGTTCTGGACAACCTGAACCGGCAGCGTGAGGAGGGCAGGCTGTGCGACCTCTCCATCCAGGTGCAAGGTCAAGTGTTCAGGGCCCACCGCTGCGTCCTCGCCGCGTCCTCGCCTTACTTCCACGACCAGGTGTGTTGGCGTGCAATCCTTTGGAAAGGTGTCGGTACATCATGGCCGCCTCGCTCACCCCACATGTCTTTCGACGTACCCGTCCCTCCGCAGGTGTTACTGAAGAACGTCACCACCGTTTCCCTGCCCTCGGTGATGGACCCGCTGGCCTTCGAGAGCGTCCTGAGTTCTGCCTACACCGGCCAGCTGAGCATCGTGCACGATGACATCGTCAACTACGTCACTGTGGCCAGCTTCCTTCAGATGTGGCACATCGTGGACAAATGCACTGAGATCTTGAAGCGGCCCCGGGCCTCGGCAGAAGCGTCGCCGGGGGAGGCCGCCGCCGCCGCCGCTCACCAGAGCACGGCGTCTCGACAGCAGTCCCCCAGCAGCACCGACTGCCTGAATCTGGAGAGGGAGGGGAGACGGCGGGAGAGGAAGCCCGACGCCTTGCCTCCCTTAGCCACATGGAGACGCCCGCAGCAGTTCCCGAGATGGGGGCGCCCGCGGCCCTCATCCGCCCAGCAGTCGGCGGACACTCAGCTCGACGCTGCCCAGCTACGCGGAGGGCGATTACGCCAGCTGTGACGAGGCGTGGGTGTCCAGCCACGCCAAAACTGGACACTTTGCACACGACGGACCTGCCCACACGGCCGGCACCACGGGGGGCTCGCCAGCGGTGAGGCGTTAAAGCAGAAAGTCAGGTTTCAGCAGCGGGGGGCGGCGGCGAGCGGCGACAGGCCGCTGGATAAGAACAGAGGGAGCAGGGACGGAGACGAAAGCCAAGAGAGGACAAAGACGGAGAAGAGAGAGATCGAGGCAGATGAAGGGATCGGAGACGAGGCGGCGGAGAAGGAGGGATTCGCACACATGGGTCACTGCGGTAAGACACAACAGCCGCACTTTAAACCAGAATCCACTGTCCTCCTCATTAACAACACTTCTGCACTACACTGATGTTATTTCTCCATTTAATCACCTGTTGTACAAAAGGTTTGGCAAAATAACGTAGTTAAAATTTAATCATCTGATTCATGAACAAGGTTAAAAAAATGTTGGGTCACGTGCTCCTTCTGCTCGTCCTCTCGGCGTCTGAGTAGTTTGTCTTGCGTTTCTGCAGCTGCAGACTTCCACCAGGTGTCCAACCAGAACGCCGAAGCTGCTCAGGCCGCGGGGAAGAGCGGCGTGGACGCCATGAAGGACAGAGCGCAGAGGGATCCGGCGGCGGGAAGCAGCCACCCGTCAGACCTACCCGCCGTTCACGCTTGCCAGACAGGGGACGGGCACCTGGGTCCGTCCTGTCCGGTCTCGGCCCGGCAGCAGTGGCAGCCCGGACCCTGGTCTGAGCCAGAGCAGAGGCCGCAGGAAGGGGAGGGCGGCGGTAAAGACGAGGACGAGGACGAGGAGGAAGAGGATGTGGACCTGGAATGTTTCGCCGAAGGCGCCTTCAGCAGAGACACGTACGACGAGATCGAGGACGGCACGGGTCAGGTTTCCCAGAGGCCTTTGGTGCCCGTGTCTCCGGACTTCACCATGGCGGGCTCGGAGGCGCACTGGCCCTCCACCAGCGCGGGACAGGGCGGCTCGTTGACGCCCACCTCCAGCCGCCACCTTTCCCCGTCCTCCGCCGCTTTCCCGCCGTCCTCTTCGCCCCCGACCCCGTCCTCGTCGTCCTCGGTCTCCCTCGCCGGCGCCCCCTACACGGGGAAAGTCCACTTCTGCCACTGCGGCAAGGCCTACACCCTGAAGAGCATGCGCGACCGGCACGTGAAGATGCAGCACCTCAACCTGCGGCCGTTCGGCTGCCCCGTTTGCACCAAGTCCTTCAAGATGAAGCACCACCTGACCAAGCACCTGAAGACCCACGGCGGGCTGCGGCCCTACGAGTGCGGCCTGTGCGGGAAGAAAGTCATCTGGAGGGACAGCTTCCTCAGGCACCAGGCCCGATGCGAACGACTCGCCTCCAGCTCCTCGGGGGTCGGCAACGGCGGCGCGGCGGCGGCGGACGTGGACGACGGCTACGGTTACGGATTCGACGAGGGGGAGGCTTTCCTCGCCGCGGGAGGGCAGGTGAAGGTGGAGCAGGTGGATTTCCACGGGGAGATGGAGGACGGCATGGGCGGGCTGCTGGACAGCGTGTCCGGGATCGTGGACGAGCTGCGAACTCAGTCACAGGGTCTGAGCGCCGGCGGTCACGTTTTCAAAGAGGAGGCGAGCGAGAGCTTCAGTGGAAATTAAATATTAATGTGAAACGGAGGTTAATGGCGCTTTATGTATGTACATAAATACGTACGCGATGACTTTAAAAGTCTACGGGCACAAATCAGCGAGTAGCTGCTTTTGTTCGGCTCTTTAAAAAAAAAAAAAAAACAACATACGCTTCGTTCCTTTTTAATTTGTGCAGACTCGTTTTCGTGATGCCGTAAAACTGGACATCCGTAACAAGCAATGCTGTGAATGTACTTCTTCAGTAATTTGCATTTTGCACATAAATTATTTGCCATTGATCTGCATTAGGAAATAAACCCGAGGGTGTAAAGATTCCTGAAAGGAAAAGAATAAAAGCAGTTTGGATGTTTGACTGACGTGATTTGTTGTTGAACTCGTCTCGCAGCAGCAGAGGTCTCTCTCGCTCCGCTCCGCCCGAGGCCAGCGTCCTCCGTCACTCATGAAAAGCTCCGCAGATGAAGAGCGGGAGTCTCATTTCATGTGTTCAGGTGCGCTCAGAAATTTCCATTTCAGTGGCGAGCGCGAGGCCTCGACAATCAAAGAGCCGCTCCTCAAAGAGGGGCAATAAGGAAGGAAGGAAGGAAGGCGCCGCGTGTGGCGCCGTTCCCCCTGTAGCCAATCAAATGAGGAGGCGGTGCGGGGAATTGATCGTCGGCATCAAAGGTTTTCCTCCCAGCTGCTGAGATCACACCAGGAGGAAGTGCTTTGTGTGTTACAGCGTGAGCGGCGTACGTTCGGACCTTGACTCCCGAGTTCTGGGGCCGCTGGGCCAATTATCGCAGCAGCGGTGCAGACGGGAGAGATCTGGCCGGGGGCGGTCGGTCCTTGAGAAGTTTTTCTCTCAGCTTCGTCTCTAATGATGAGAATCTGCGTAATCGACGACTCGTCCTCGTTCGGTATTCCGGTGAAATTCCGGGCGGAGACGTGCAGCTCGACACCGCCCGTCTCCTGGTTTGTTTCTGTCCGTGCTGCACCTGATCGTCTGAGCGGGTTAATTGGCCTCGAGAGGATTTTTTTTGTGTTTGGTGTGTTTAGTTATGGAGTCAGATGTCAGAAATATTCATTTTCATTATTCAGGCTCGTAAGTGTTTTAGACGGAGGGACGTTTGAGTCCGCTCTGGACCAAAGAGGGGTCAGAAGTCAGTGCACTTTTTATTGCTTCCTGTCGGGTTCGAGGAACAGTTTGACCTTTCACCTTCAGACAGACCGAGCTGTAGCTGTTGTAACGAGGACGATATCTTTCCAAAAAACTATTTGTTCAAAGCTGATTGGAAATGGAGGAAATGTAAAATCACGTCAACAGCGAATAACTGGACGACAAAAGATGTTTATTTGCAGTTAGGCTGAACACAAAAAAAAAACCCAGCAACACAAGAGTTTGACTTAAAGAGGAAACACAACACTCAGTTTTCAATGCATCAGTTCCTTATTCCCACCGCACGTACACTGCTTCGGCGAACTCACAAACATCACGCACAAACGAGAAATTATGAACGAAACAGAAATGGCAGCTACGCGTCGGAACCCTTGAACTCAACATGCCGTCCTTCTCCCGGCGCCGCCTCCGCCCTCCGCCCTCCACCACCGAGCCACTTGCGACCTGACCATCGATTTAAAACGCAACCTTTCGTTGGCCATCTTTGAAAGTAAAACACAGACAACGAGAAAAAACCTCAAACTTCGTTTAAGACGCAAACAGATAACTTTAGATCGCTCCGTTACGCTTTAGGAATGTTTTCTGTTACAGTGCATTTAAAAAAGGGCATTTTCACTCTCCTCGCTTCGACGGACTCGGACGTGCTCGTACTATACATGCTGATTAATCGTTACCTAAAAACAACATTAGAACCCGTGCCGCTCTTGAAGGCTCCCAGTTTTCAAAAGCATTTCCCTGGAAAAAAACTCCAAACCCGTCCGGGTTTTTTTTACGACCGTGAAACAGAAGCGACGGTCCGTTGGCTGCGTGAGTCGTGTTTCTAAAGGAAGCGGCGAGATGCGCTCACACACACACACAGCAAAGCGTCCGCGTGTGTACAAAATGCCGACGACAGAGCGAGACGAGTAGAAAAAAAACCAACAACAAACATCTGCCACGGACAAACGTCAGACAGCAGACAGTAGCACCATCGCACCACGATACTGGAGTGTTTTTTACTGAAAGCGTGACCAAACCTCGCGTGAACACCTAAATACTAAGACAAGAGACCCCTCGGTGTTAGTGAGTTAACGTTTCTTGAGGTTGTGACTCCGCCGAGTGCTGATCTGCTCCTCCTCCTCCTCCTCCTTCGTCTCGTCCCACCGGCGTCGGGTCTGTGGTTGGGTCCTCGGCGGAGAGCTTAGAAGATGGTGCTCCAGCGTTTAGGGGGCGGACGGGACTTGGTTTCTCCCTGGAGAGAAGGAGGAGGATGATGAGGAGGAGGCTGAGATTAAAAATAATTACTAGAGTCGTTTAGAGCCGAAGCTCTGCTGACGTGCTGATTGTCAGATAATTGGGATTCAAGGAGCTCCGGACTGAAAATGAACCGTCGAGGTAGATTATTTGCATGTGGGGGGATTTAATATTCTGGTTTATCGCTGTAAAAATGAGGATGTTGCTCTTCAGCTCGTTAGTTTATTAAGATGACGGGCCGCTGCCAAAGCGTGTTGATGGATGACTTGATACTGCTGATGCTTTCTTACTCACTGGTCTCTGACGAGAGCATCACTGTCGCGCGACATAAACAGGGGGAGAAGTCGCTGGTCAGGGCCGGTTTTTCACATTTAAAAAATAAAAGAGGGAAAGAGGAAATTGAGACGTGCAGCGTGCTCACCAGGTTGAAGAGTCTGGACAGCGTGCTCTGGTCCCTGCGTCTTCTGACCGGCGACTTTGTGCTCTCGGCACGCGGCGACGAAGCCTAGGAGAAGACGGTCTGTGAGCGCAGGGCGTAGACCTGAAAACCCGCGGCCCGAATCCACGTTCGCCCGCTTTGTCATCGCTTGACCTTTACGCGGACGTTTTAATTGACTTTACATCGACGGCCCTTACGTCTTTTACGAGACGAGGACGCGTTTTTTGCCTCGGAGCATCGGGGCTGCTCCTCGCTACGAAATGCCAATTAAAATGTTTTGTGAGAACAGCTGTTGCTGTTGTTGGACTGAAAAACTCACATATCCGCAAATAATTTGTCCAAACCTTTGCACTTTTTGCAAATCTCTTTTTTTTTCTGGACACACCGGGTTTTAACAGGCTTTTCTGCAATTGCTAAGGGTTTAAAGGCGCTAATCTTGAATTTATATAGAATATATAACCCTGAGGTGCAGGTATGCGGTTTCTGTGCAACAGCAGCAGTGATGTTGTGTAAGAACGACAGTCGTGTCTGATCTGTTATTGTGAGAGAACAACGTGACGGAGGCATGAGAGGAGGAAACACATGCGACAGATTCACAGAGGAGCCACCTTCAGGGAGAAAGACAGTGAATGACACACAGAGGCAAGACTGGGCGGTCGCGGCCTGATGACACGTAACGGCAGCCGCCGAGAAAGGGCGGGACGGAGAGGGTGGAGGTGTTACAGAGAAGCAGAGGTGTGAAGGAGGAGGAGGAGGAGGGCGATGAAGGCCAAGAGGTCCTAGGAGAAAATGTTTACCGGTTGCAGTTCATAAAAAGTCGAGCAGTTTCAAAGTCATCCAGGAGCAGCGAGTCGCTCTGGATCGAAGCAAAGAAGGGGGGGAGTTGAAATGTATTAAATTTTACCAATAAGCCAATAACTGCTGGTTTCAGAAGCCAATAAATTAATTTTTTCGAATCTATCGATCACCAGTCTGGAATGAGCTGCTGTAAGATTAGCTTTTTTTTTTAAGCTACTGTACTAATTTACGTAAAGCTGGTGAATTGGCGCTCGTTTTGAAAAGACGTCGCCTCTCCTCGAAGAGGAGGGAAGCGGCGAGAGACGAAGAGCGTGGAGGTTAGGTAACAGGTGAAGCTGCAGACAAAGCGTGCTGCTAACTTGAGCTCTGTATAAACAGATTTGAATGGGATCATTGCACACACACACACACACACACAGTCAGCAGCGAGGCTTTTGTTCCAAGGCTGAATGACGTACCAAGCCCAAGACATCTCTCCACTGGACATGAAAAAGAAACAGACAGTGACATGATGAGATGAAACAAGCGTCCACCCCCCTTTAATCCGCCTCAACACGTCTGAGAGTTATAGAATTATTGATGATTTTAAAAAGCAGCCGTCAGATCGGGTGTTTGGTCAAACTGTGTTTAACAAGAGAACAAATGAGTGAAAAAAGACATAAAATAAATATAAATGTATTGAATGGGATCCCTCCCTTTAGATGGAAATGTTCTTTAAAACTATTAAACCAATAAAAAAAGTGGCCTCATGATAATCATTAAAAAAACAAAAAACCAAGCGCTCCTATGGGCAGGCATACTGAAATTACGTCGCCATGGTTACAGTCACAACACACGGTTACAGTTTGGTTAGGTTTACGCGAAAAAACAACTATATTTGGTTAGCACTAGTGCTAAAAGTAAAGCTAATACTTCATGCTAAATAACCAAACATTAGCTTAGGGTGACTTTTTAGTGCTAATACCAACTATTAGCATGCTAACAACGTATTGAACATGCAATATACCCGCTAACACGTTAGCATGCTGATGTTAGCATTCACCTCACTGTGCCTAACCACTAGCATGGCTGTAGCATCTTGGTCTTGTTATTTAGCATCACCAAAAATGATTTTCATTGCCTTATTTTTACTTATGAAAAATATTATTATATGATATATATTATTTTTGCGTATGAAAAATAAGGCAACACCATTGAATGTTAGTACTGTTACTTTACTGCCTCTTGGGTTGGGGTGTGTGTCTTTTTCCATACAGCCACGGGGTGGCGCCAAAATGCTAATTTTTCCAAATCGCTTGCTTAGTGACTTAAAGGTATCCAAGAAACCTAAACTTGACTGAGGGCTGTGATGAAGAGGAGGTCGTGCTTGATAAACATCTAACACGATCGGCGCAGCTCCGCCTCGTCACCTGCGGGCGTCATCGTCCAAACGGACGCTACTGCGAAAGAACGAGACTCACCCTGGATTTAGGAGGAGGAGAGGAAACCTGAGAAACACCACAAGGGCAACAAAGTGTGACTGCATTGCACAGAGCAGGACAACGGCACAACAACATCTGTTTTTAAATAAACATAACATCAGTTGATCTCTGATGTTGGTACCTCTTAAAAATTTGAATAAAGCTACAGGATGTTAGCATGATGCCGCCAAAACGACTTTATGTGCATGAATAAACATGTGCAAAACATGAAGGTGATCCATGATATAACGCCTAAAAAAAAGACTTACAATGCTCCTGAAGAAATGCACCACAGCATTTTCATTGGTCCGGCGGCGAGCAGAGGATTGCTGGGGTGAGGAGGCCAGGTGACCCCTGAACGACCCCTGTCGGGATCAACAGAGGTCACATAAAACAGTTAGTGCACTTATACTCAGTGCAGTGTCTCACCGAGATCAAGCAGCGCTACTGTGAAATTAAACCAGAATCTCATGAAAAGGAATCAGGTTCTTTAGACCGTAACCCATCAGCACTGACTAATCATTTTCTGCAGTATATTTCTGATTGAACAGGGCGGTATGAGCTTGAATAGACATCAGTATTTTTTCCTGAAAGTTAGTCCCAGCTGCAGCGTGCCTCCGGATAGAATAATTACAGTAATTATAGCTGTTTCAAGGCCCTACATTATGTCAAGTGTCACTACATAAAAGAGGGAGACCACAATGACGTACACGCCGAGTGCGAGAAAAGACCAAAAGATGAAAAATCTGATTAATACGAATTCACTTGAATTTGTCTTCATCAATGCAACTAAGCAAAGATAAAACTAAAAAAGACGTCAATAAAACCTGTTTCCTCTCCCCGTGTGCAGGACAGAAAGCCCTCTGAGTGTGAGAGAAAAAAGATCTGAGAACCGTGAAATGTGCATTAAATTTGTTTGAATGTGTAAAAAATGGCATCCTGGTCCTGCACCTTCTCAAAAAAAAAATGACTTAGATGCAAGATAAAAGAGGCCCGGTTGAGAGCATGTGTGACTCTCAAGGGCACTCTTTAATCTTGAAAGAAGATTTTTCGATCATTTCTAGAAACTTCTGATCATACTAATGCTGGCAGTAACAGATTTTTGCACAAAGTGCACCATAACTTAAATAAGTGTCCCCATTGTAAAGTTAGAAAAAGTCAGTTTTAATCTGAAGATATTGTCTCGGGGTGAAACAAAAAATAAAACCAAATTGCAATGAGAAGATAATCAATCCAAACTGAATAAATTTATACAAAAAAATATCAAAATGTGCACAAGATGATCAAAAATGTGTCCAGAAAATCAAATTACCCTTGATTAAATGAAAATGACTCATAACTAAGAGGATCATCTCCTGTCTTGGTTTCAGCTCCAAGACCAGCACCATTGAACGTAACCAAACCCAGCACTAATAACAAATACAGTAGAGAGTTGTAGTACAATTACCAAAAATTAATCTTAATTTTGGGTTTTCTGATTCTAAACAACAGTTTAATGCGACACTGGGAGGGGATGCTCACCTTGCTCCTTTTCTTTTTGTCTCCTCCGAAGAATTTGCTAATCTGATCCATTAGTCCCGGGTTCTTCTTTTTCCTCCCGAGCCCGAAGGTGCTCTGCCCTGAGGTGCTCGCCGTGGCCATGCTATGTGCTGCTGCTGAGGATGGGTGGGGTTGACCTCTGTCTGTCGACTCAGTAGTCCTGTTACAAGCCCGTTCTCAGCCCACAGTGCCGACGCCCGGTTCCGCTGATCCCTCTGGGTGGTGTGCAGCCCTACTGACGTTCGGGGGCCGTCTTTGAAGGTGTCGTCCCCTCGCTCCCGGGGCACCATGGGACATGTGGAGAGTCGGGGCGGGGCGGGGCGGGGTTGGGGGGTTCGCGGCGGTGCGATCCACGGCTCTGGCTCGGCTCCAGGCATTCTTCGGAGCTTCAGTGGCTGTGTCAGTCGCTGCCGCCCTCCGCATGGGCCCGGCCATTGTTCCTCTCCCCATCTGCCTCACCCTGAACGAGGGGGGACAACAAGGGTTATCTCTGAGTCTGAACTCACAGCCTGATGCAAAGCAGCCCCGCCGCACTGTGAGGCCTTTGTTGAATCTGCCTCATATATCTCCTTAATAGATTGGGTTTAAATTGGACGTACGGTCGCCCAGATTAACATATGCCGAGGTCTGGTAGAAAGGGAAAGACTGTGAGGTGAACGGTGGAAAGACCTGCATGCGTGTCTGCATAGTAATACTGTAAACTTGAGGTGACTTTGTGTGTTTGGATTTGTTGGCTTTGTGTTTTCATGTTGCCGCAGCTTCTACTGTGAGACTAATGGAGGTTTACCTTAATGTGGACGAGCAAGTAAGAGGACCTTGAGTGTTTCGTACCCCACAGCTCTTCACTAACTATTGTGGCATGAACACCCACTTTGGTTTCTCTCATTGTCAACCTCAGATGTTTGATTTTTATCTGCAAATGTTTTGGATGTGATGCAGAGTTTTTTTTTTTATTATTAATATTTCTCCTTCCATTGTACCACATTTCAACACTACAAGAGGTCCTGGGTGTGTTGTTGTGTTCAGAGCGGCCGGCGAACAAAGCAGGATCTGTTGCTGAATATGTTGTGTTAGAAAACACCCATGCAGCATCAGAATATTAATATTTTTGGAACAGATGCCTTTTTGTTGTGGCTGCTTCTGATTTCATGTCAGAAAGTGACTTTTAGAGAGGAGAAAAATCACTTCTGTCAAACTCCCCACTGCAAAACAGAACCATATTGATGACCTGAAATAAGTTCTGACAAAACAGCAACGCTGAATGAAAGTAATGATCATCAATCCAATCAGGAAATATATAAATCCCCGAAATCTCTGTCCATATTGCTCACATTTCATGAGTTTACTGAGTCTTTTGCACCAGATTTGCTTTGGGCAAAGCTAACCAGCAGTTAGCATTGGTAAAACACAGTTAACCATTGGTTAGCAGCGCTAACCAGCAGTTAGCATTGGTAAAACACAGTTGACCATGGGTTAGCAGCGCTAACTAGCAGTTAGCATTGGTAAACACAGTTAACCATGGGTTAGCAGAGCTAACCAGCAGTTAGCATTGGTAAAACACAGTTGACCATGGGTTAGCAGAGCTAACCAGCAGTTAGCATTGGTAAAACACAGTTACCCATTAGTTACCAGTGCTAACCAGCGGTTAGCACTGGTTAGCCTTCAACCACAACATTAAGTCACCTGCTTTAACAGGTAAAAATGCTGCTTAAATCAGAGTCTTTACTTGAACTCATCCCGAATGTGTTGGTGAACATGTGCTTGTATATCACTGAAGTCAATGGAGCCAACATGGCTGCCCAGCTTCCTGTCCAAACAGAGTAAACTGGGGATAGACTCTGGACTCGCACACAGAGCGCTGCCTGTTTGCCCCCCAGGGTCCGGGCCTCGGCGCAGCACCCACGGGCGTCGCAGAGGTCGGGCGCAGGAATGCAGGGAGTGGGACGACCGAGCCGCTCGTGCCCTCGTGTCCAGAAGAGTCTTGGATTTGTTCCTGTGGCTGGAGGGTCGAGGACGAGCGCGGGGAAAACAATAGCGGCCATGGACGCGAGCTGTGGGACACAAGCACGGGAGATATCCGCGGACCCCGACAGGAATGCCGATCTAGACCAAGACGCCCACCCGGGGAAGGGGGGGCAGCTGAATATCTATCTGCTGCTGGAGAGAGGGAGACGCAAAGAAAGCAGCCTTCTGTTCCATCACATGTACAGACAACCACCACATGAGACAGCGTGGCCTGTTGCACAACAGTTTTCATGACTCCTGCAACCTCTGTGAGTGAATGCAGACGCAGCCATCAGCTTCCCGATACCGTCAGGCTTTCATCTACCGGATTGGATTGGACTGGAAGAATCCATGGACCCGACCTGCCTTGTGTCAGGCTGCTGCTGCTGGTGTCATGGTGCGCACAATGTTTGAACCCGCCTGTGATGTGGTGGGACAGGCGAATGAATGCGCAGCTGACAAATGATGTGATGCGGTCACGTCAACGTGGAGCAGAACCTCGGCGGCGGGGTCCAGCCGTTGCCGTTAACGCTCTACCTCGGGTTGATGTCGCCGTGGTGACAGTGACACGTCTTTGTGTCGCGTCTCTGTCACCCCGGATGACCTCTTTGTGTCGCGCCCTGTAGATGACAACACAACTATGATGCTCATCAGCTGATGTCACCGCCCAGGAAAAGGCCCGGCACTTCCTCCTTTCAAGGATCTAACGGCGCCTGTTTCCTTGATGTAGTGTCGATTTTCTGATTTTCACTTTGTGCATTTGTTGCATTTTAACTTCCCATTGTTTTAAACCAACAGGATCAGCTGTAAGATGTGAATGCCCACCCCCCCGCAGCGTGTCCTCACAATGATCCTCCTGGCTGGTAAACAAGGCGATGCAAATGTCTTGCCTGTCGAAAGCCAATGATTCCATCAACATTTGGCAGAAGCCGCGGCGCAGGGCCGGAGCATAAAGCCGTCATTTGTTCAGCAGCTCAACAATATCACGCTCTCTTGTTTCAAACGGCGGATATTTCTGAGCCGCCGCTGCTGGAAATGAAGGATTGTTTTAAGCAGGAGAGCAGGAGAAGGCTCAAGACGGCAAAAGAAAGAGAAGAGAGGTTTATATTTTTAACCATTTTTTAATTGTTTAACGACAGTTAATGACTTTTCGTCAGGTTTTTCAAACTGCTATGTTCAGAGGTGCTGCAGGTGGGCCTCCTGCGTCTGAGGGACGTTCAACGAATCCCGTGGCCTCTTTCTCATCCGAGCTCCCTGTCAGACATGAAAATAGAAACTGTCTCTCGGTGCTGGGAGTGGATTGCACGCTCGTGGGGTCATCGGGTTTTTTGCGCAAGCGCAGACGACGCTGTTGTGTCGTTGCCCGTACAAGCACGTCCAAACCACGTTGGTAGGCAACCAAGGTCAGTGAACGCAACATAACTGCAGCTGGGTTCTCCGGGCCGTATCTTCCCGGCAGAATCGACGGAGCTGATCCAGACATCCGTCAAAGCTCCATCTTCATTACAACACATGAGATTGGCACAGTGTGGTTGGCAGCCATATTGTTTTTGCAACAACACAGGCCGGGCAATATTTTCAGCTTTCGTGCCAAAAACGATTTCCCAGATTTCCCCTCGGTAAGATGGCGATGATTTCCCGGACTGGTGTGAAGCGTGGCTGCCTGTTGTTGTCATTAATTCTAACACAACAAACATCTTCAGCATCTTGACATTTACAGTCGTCTTTCCATCGGGAGTCCCCCCCTCCCCCGGGCTCGTCCTTGTGTCATCCCGCAGTTATTTACTGTACATCTGCTCACATGCAGTCGCCTTCACAACTGGGACTTGTCACATGCATTTTTCAGGCGGAGTTGTGTTTGACATTTACAGCATCAGGTGTACGGGTTTTTAAAAATAGCACGTCCCTGCAAGACGCATTATAATTTCACGTCTTTACAAACAGCTGTGTTACTTCCTGCTGAATGTTGTATGGACAGAATACACAATCTCCACAAAAACTCCACACCACGCACTTCACACACACCGAGTCATGCAAATACCCAAGATTTGCACTTGACTGCAGACTGTCATTCAAAGTGGGCTCAGTAAAATGAGTAATAGGTGAAAAGGGTTAGAATAAATCTCATCAGTACAGGATTCACAATGAACAATACAGCCAGTGTGTTCCTGAAGATTGATTCCAGCTTAACCAGGAAGAGCAGAAGACTTTTTCGCGACATTATCACGTCCCCTGCATCTCCCAGACTGATGAACGGCCGTCATTACCCGATTTACTTATTTGTGAAGAAACAGAAAATGAAGCCGACCGACTGATCAGCCAAATGGAAAGCCGTGGCTCCCAGCTATTCAGCAGACGAGGAGGATAAGACCCCTTTCAAATTATTGGGCTAAATGGATGTGCTGTTGCTCAGCGTCATGGTAACAGCGGGTCCGACTCCGGTCTGAGGACGAGCAGCGGGGTCCAGAGCGGCTTATCTCCTCACGTCTGATAAAGGAAGTCCCAGCGGTGGCAACCGGGTTATCGGGATTTGTCCTGCATGGCGGCAAATTTATTTATTTTTTTTAAAAATTGGGAAAGTTAATTAAGAAAATTGGATGATACAAAACGACTTTGTGAGGCTTCATCACATTCAGCAGAAAAAACACATGTTAAAGGGGAGACATATAAGGGTTTTTATAAACACAACAACAAAAACAGATGGTGTACACACGTGCACCACAAATAAACATTATTCCTTCACATACGACTGAAGAACTGTGACGGGTTTTGTGCGTTGAAATTGAGAAAAAGGTGTGTTTTACTTCAACTTTTCATCCCTAACAGACTTTATGTTCCTGCTTTTAACAACTTTTTGGACAGAACTTTTTTTCAGAAGGGGAACAGGGTGAAAAAGCGAAGATATATGCGAAAGCCCGCAAACACGGGAACACGCTGGCGGAGGCCGAAGACGTTTGCCCGGCACA
This sequence comes from Psettodes erumei, assembly GCA_016785225.1. Classification (NCBI taxonomy): domain Eukaryota; kingdom Metazoa; phylum Chordata; class Actinopteri; order Pleuronectiformes; family Psettodidae; genus Psettodes; species Psettodes erumei. Next base: position 2,884,255 of record JAFBJZ010000898.1, on the reverse strand, counting down.
GTATTTGTCTCGGACGACTGGATGCTCGGGGATAACATCTCAGTTGATGGAGTGAAGAGTTGCCATGGAAACTTCGGCCTGCTTCAGGATGCGAGCTGAGAAACCAATTACAAAACAACCGCCATGCTCCCAGAAGTAATAATAACCCTGTGGTATGAAAAAAAAGGAAAAGAAACATATAATGACTGCTATTATATTTCAGAAAATGGCTATGTGGGAAAATTGGTCACAAACATCCTAACTGTCCTCATCTTCATCATCACCCTCCTCATCATCACTGATGGGCTAAAGATGGTGATTATCAGTAAATGAACCAGACGTTTAAACAATGCGTCTGAGGACAAGTGGGCCGTGAGATAGCATCAGCCTCCGCTCTCAGGTTACATACCGCGCGCATCATCGGTGCTGTCATGGTTATCCCCCCCCAAAGACCAGACCAGGACGCTCGGCCTGTCCCAGATCCACGTGCTTGCATAATGATAATACAGCTGTTCCCAGATCTGCTCGGAGCGGATCGATAACAGAGACACAGGGGCTGAGGGCGATCGATGGAAATGAGAAAAAGGGATGAACCGGTTCTGAGCTGATGTCAGCGATCACTTACACGCCTGTACGTCCTCACAGGGAAATTCTTAAATATTTAAAGAGAATTAAAGGGCAAATCCACCAATTCACTGTCAGCTGGATGAAATTTGGTTCTGACGCTCATGTTCTCCTCAGGATCAACCTTTGGTCTCAAATGATGAAACTTTTCTTTAAACTTTTCACTGAGTGAACTTCAGACTTTACTGATTAACATCAGGTGAAGGTGTGTCGAGCCCTACGAGCTGAACATATCAAACTGAGTGAGTTTGTGTTTAGTGGAGATGGAAAACGTTTGTGTCTGTCCTGTCTGACTTTTGTTTTGTTTGTTGTTTTCTTTTCATAATCAGGACAATGATCGTTGAGGATATTGTAAATAACTGAAGTTAGACTGCTGGTCGATGAACGTACAGGAGTTTGTTTTGAGCTGGTGTTGCTCGTCTGAACAGTTTGAGTTGATGCTGGTTTTATTGTCAGGACAGCTGCTGGAAATGATGGATTTGGACTATTTTGTTTTTTCCATGGTGGCACTTTGCCACTGTTTGAATACAGTACTGAATATATGATAAATTATGTTTGGTAACACAGTCATGAAGAAAGAGAATGTTGTCATTTTGGAAAACCAATTATTTGCCATGTGTGAATTTGCTCATGGGTGTTTTCTTTAAACTTTTTTTTTTTTTAATAAACAATGAAGGACCAAATTGTTGGTCAGAGGGTTTCTCTTCCTTCCCATCTGACTGGCTGCAGGTCACTGGACGCAGCGGACAGGTATTGGTGGGATGCGCACGGTGACGTTGCCTCTGTAGGCAGGGAGCGGGCTGCACATGCATGAGCTCCAAATCCACCTTTATGCAAGAGAAAAATCCGTCGTTAACCCCCGAGCTGCAGCTGTGGAGGATGTGCATCCTCTGCGACAACATGTTTCTGCACTGACTGGAGAAAATTAAAAAAAAAAACAAAACCCAAACGATGGAGCTCCAGGTGGAAAACCAGAGTCAGCCTTTCAACACCAACACGGCGAGGCTGCCGGCCAAACTCATCCTGGGGATGGGTGTCGACAACTTCATCTCCCTCCTCGTGTTTGGGCTCATTTTCATCCTGGGCGTGCTGGGCAACACGCTGGTGATCGCGGTGCTGGCGCGCAGCAAACCGGGCCAGCCGAGGAGCACCACCAACATCTTCATCCTCAACCTGAGCGTGGCGGACCTGTCCTACCTCCTCTTCTGCGTCCCCTTCCAGTCCACCATCTACATGCTGCCCACCTGGGTGCTGGGCGCGTTCATCTGCAAGTTCATCCACTACTTCTTCACCGTGTCCATGCTGGTCAGCATCTTCACGCTGTCCGCGATGTCCGTGGACCGCTACGTGGCCATCGTCCACGCCAGGAAATCCTCGTCGATCCGCGTGGGGAGGCACGCCGCGCTCGGGGTGCTGCTGATCTGGATCCTGTCCGTGGCGATGGCAGCCCCCGTGGCGCACTACCAGAGCATCGTGGAGAGCGAGAACAACAACACCTTCTGCTGGGAGGACTGGCCCGACCAGCAGAGGAAAGTCTACGTGATGTGCACCTTTGTTTTCGGATACCTGCTGCCGCTCACTCTCATATCAGTCTGCTACGCGAAGGTGGGTGCGCGCCACTTTTATTTCAGAGTTTATCACTTCACATGAATATAATTACTGCGTTAATGAATCATTTTTTGCAGTTTGCTGGTTCAAACATGTGTAAAACATGTTGTTTTTTTCAGTTTGGAAACAGTCACTATAATAAAAAAAAAAAGGTACAGTGCCTTTATCTCCATGTTGCAGGTTTTAAACCATCTGCACAAAAAGCTGAAGAACGTCTCCAAGAAATCTGAGCTCTCCAAAAAGAAGGTTGGTGTGAGCCTTGAGCTTTTTAATATTATTTTGTGCGCCTCTTTGTTTGAGGCATCTCAGTGTGCGACACAAAGGCGGATGATTGGGTCGCTGAAAATGCCGCTTCCCTGGTTTCTGGTGGTTTAATGGTGGTGATACTGCAGTAACATGGCTGCAGCACTCTGCTCTGAAGACCTGGAAACAAAAAAACTCCTTCATCTTTCAGATTGTCAGCGTCAAAAAGTCTGGAAAATCATTTACTCTGCAGAAATAGAAATAAATAATATCTTTACCCATCATTAACTTCCTGTTTCCCGTCACGTGACATCATCTTACCCGCCGTGACCTCCTCCTGTCCTCGCTCTGCAGACTGCACAGACGGTCCTGGTGGTGGTGGTGGTCTTCTGTCTCTCCTGGCTGCCTCACCACGTCGTCCACCTGTGGGTGGAGTTCGGCTCGTTCCCCCTGAACCAGGCCTCCTTCGTGTTCAGGGTGGTGGCCCACTGCCTGGCCTACAGCAACTCCTCCGTCAACCCCATCATCTACGCCTTCCTGTCGGAGAACTTCAGGAACTCCTACAAGCAGGTGTTCTGGTGCCGGGCGCCCAGCGAGTGCCCCCTGAACGACACCAGAGACCTCCGCAGCCGCGTGGAGGCGGTGCCGTCCTCAAACGTCAGCGCGACCCACAAAGGTCACGACTTCCAGATCGCTAAAAGGCTTTGATGTTGCCGGCGGTGCAGAGAGCGCCCCCTGCAGTCTGTACAGTGTGATAGTGGTGAGGCTGCTACCAAGATCCGTATGTGAGAAAAATCTACAGCCGATATGTTGGTCGGTTTTCTGTGTTTGATTTGGCGGCCAGTGCCCACCGGTACCACATTTCAGCAACTTTAGGTTTTCACAGTGTAGTTATCATGAATGTGAGGAAATATTGTCCTGTATATCGTTTCGTATTTGACTAAACAGAAACTACAGATGCGTTAAGGCACAGTTTGAAGTGTAATGTGACTTACTGAACCTGAGCTTCTTGCTGAAACACAACTGAAGCAGAGACTCAGGTCGCAGATTTGGGCTGTCATGTGGTTTCTGGTCCGTGCCGGTAAAACGAGTGACAGGAAGTCAGATTACGCTGTCGGCTTTGCAAACCTTTCATCTTGGGCCTGTTCACCCTGACAAATACAAGTGAACAGGCTCTGATTGTGCGGTATATGTGTAGGCCGAGTTAATACAGTATGTACATACAGTATGTCGGCTTTATACCAGAGAACATGAGGACGTGAAGGTAGACAATGCAGCATTTAAATGGCAGATAACCACTCTGTTCTCCAAGAAAAGGGTGATTCACACCTGAGCTACCAGAGACTGTTCGCAACTGGGGGAGAAAGGGATTCTGGGAGATTGAGTTCTCCTGTTTTCAGCAGCTTCACTTCTGGAGCGACAGACTGTTGAGTTTCCTTTCTTTATAACTCCACTGTGGTCTCCACTGGTTTAGTGTTAAACGTAAAGTCGCTGTAAAGTGTTTTCACATGTGCTGATTTTTTCTTAATTAACTAAAAAAAAAAAATGCATTTAAAAAGCCAAAATATATAAGTGTACAATATACTTGTGATGAATGGATGAATTCTATATACAAATAAACTACGCAAATATTACAAACCAATAAAAATGTACTCGTTGTATAAAAGCTGGAATCCAGGAATGGATCTGTTTGTTCTGACGTAACCAGCTGTGAGCTGATGTACCTGACTCCCTCATCGCACAGATTACATGTTGTCGTCTGTTTATCCCCCCGGCCAAATTCCATTAAGATGACTGGCGCTAACAAGTGATGCCCCCCCCCCCTCCCTGTACCGCAAAAAATTGGATTTTACTCATATGATCTCAGATAAGAGAGAAAGAGGATTTACATATGAATCGTTGCATTTGTATGCATAGAAGGAGAGGATTTAATGTATGACATTGTGGTTTATTGTAAAGGAACAGTGTAGATAATGGAGTCTGTGTCAGCAGGGTTATATGGTTTATGTAGTTACATTCACATGTAAAGAGCGCCATTGAATCCTCACCATTGTTAATATTTGAACAGAGGCTTCTGGGTCATTTCTGACAGTTAACTGTTAATATAAGCAGCAGATATGAGATATAAGCTTGAATTTTTTACAGTAAATGTTCTTCATCTCCCCACTCATTTTTGTGTGCATTCAATATTTGTTTCACAGCATCACACAAAAGCTATGCATCCTGAACAGAACAGTTCAGGTGCATACGTAACCGTTCAAATGTTAGTTCCTCTGTGGAATAATGGAATGGAACAAATATCACCACCTTTTATTAAAAGGCTACGCAAAATGCCCAATGAGAGCTGTGGTAAAAGACAGGGTCGCCCCTTCCAACACCCTTCTTTCACCTACGTGTTCCAAATGGGCATATTCAGTCCCAACATCAGCTAATTATTATCATTATGAGCCACGCTAATTAGCTTGTCTGGGTATGACTCTTATTATACACACTAAATTAGCTCACAGACTCATTTTATTTGACACTTTGTTTTTTAGTCACGAGCTGAAACACTGTCTCTCAAATGAATCAAAGGTGAAAAGACGCGTGATGTCTCATCCCATTCTCACAAAGGACTCTGTTAAATAATGCATTCGGTGCTCAGGGTGTTATTTCCCATTAGCTGGAAAAGTGAATTAGTGTCACCTAGTGTAGCACACAGTGAGGAGGCTGCCGAGAAACAATGAAAAATGTAGAGAGGCTGCTGGTCGCTCAGACGTGGTTTTATAAAAAGGTCTTTTATTCCTCAAGACCCCGTCCACTCAGTCCCTGAGACCAGTATGGAGGACACACACTGATTTTTTTTCACTTTGCTCAGAAGCTGTTTTAACCTCAGTTGGACAGCAGATGTCAGCCTTATACCAGTGTTGATGATCTTTCCCTTCTTTCTCTCTTGTTTCTAACTCACTCAGTCTTTCTATTCATTTCATTAGTTTTATATTGTTCATTGAGACATTCTTTATTGTTTTCATTCTTTGTCTTTCTGTCCTCTCCTTCTATTTTCTTTCTGTTTTTATCTTGATCTTTAATTAGTTGAGGATGTCTTCCTTTAATGGACTTTTTCTTTTTTGGTTCTTCCTCTTGGTGGGGGGGGTTCTTGTCGGTTCCATTTGTGTTTTCAAATCAGAAATAATATCCCACTCATTTTGGCTTCTCGTATGATTTGATGGGCGGGGGGGGGGATTCTAATTTTTCCCGCGGGCGTCATCTAAATCAGCCTTGATTTCTGCTCCCACTTGTGGGGAAACTCATTTCTTGATCCTCTATGCTAATCAATACCTTGGCCTGATAACCTCTCCCATTTCTCATTTCCCTCAGTGGCAGCTGAGGTCTCTATCCCTCCCCTGAGACTCCCACCCTGCCTGCTGAACGTTTCATAAATAATACGGGCTAATTAGATATGAATTGATTGTGTGTAGGTCCTGGGTGTTTTCATCCATCACTCTAAAAGCTGTTTAACAATAGATTACCAGCCAATAATTCCCCGTGGAGCCACAGTGAATGGGGCAGTGGGCTTGTTTGGTTCGTGGGGGTGGAGGTGGGGTGGGTGAGTGTCATAAATCTGCTGAATAATAAATACCATTTCAGTCCATTTTTTTCATTGCTGTGGGTGGTGTTATTAATATAGAGGAGGTTATGAATCATCACTGGACCTGACTGGAGGGTTCTGGGTTGCAGCAGAGTTACTCTTTGGTGGAGATTGTTTATGCTTTTGTTGTGTTGCTTTTGCACTTTTCTCTATGATTAAATTCTCAGCTGTATCTCCACCCCACCCTGTGGACATATGATGTTAATTAAAGTTTTTAGTTTGACATAAATGTCAGCATCAAATAAAAACACTATTTCATTTTCCTGATAATGAAATGGTCTGATTTTACAAGGGGAAATATACATCATATACAAAAAAAACGAAAAAGAAAAAAAACCCAGTTAGAACAGACTACCAACCACACACAGAAGATTTAAAAATATATTTTTTGAAATAAACGTATTCAGTTTCTTGATGAACGTTTGATTTTAGAGCTATCTAGTCGCCAGTGTCAAATATTAACAAAAAGTGTCACGGTCTGCCCCCTGGATAACGTTAAATCCCTCTAGAGTCTCGTTTCCGGTTTTATTTTGAAATTTATATTGCGTCTCCTTGTGCTTTACTTCCTGGTCGTGTTCTTTTTTTCCCGCTTTTATGATCGTCTGCCCTGCCCCCTGACCCCCCCTTTCGGCTTAATGGCGTCTCCGCTCTGTCTCCGAGTTTTCGTAAGTACTGTACTTTGCTTGCACCTGCCTGACAGTAATTCTACCTAAGTACCTGCTAGCTTGATGTCGTGTATTATACACGCTTTCGACATCTCCCTCCAGGAAATAGCCGTGCTCGAACCTGAGGCAGGTAAAAGTTTTCACCCCCCCCAAGACTCGCCTTTTTATTTATTTCCAAACTTCCTGTCCGCCATGTTGAATGTTAGCATCGCGGCCTCTGTCGCGTTACAAACTCTCTGTTTGACATAAGCGTAGCTAGCTTAGCGCGGGGTGGTGACGCGCGTTTCCCCTCGCGGCTCGCCGTAGTTGTGTGCGCTCGCTGCAGACACCGTCCAGAACTACAAACCCGTACAAACCGCGTACAGGGAAAGAAATACTTAATTTAACGACCCAGACCCGGTTGGACGGAGCTAAAAAAAATTAACACATGTATGTAAAGATAATAAATCAGCCATAAAGCTCATTAATCGAAGCGTACGTCGTAATTTAATACGAGGGACTATTTCTTGATTTGGCGCAGTAATCTTGTGAACACACGGAGGCCTCGCGCACGCCACTGCTTACGGCGAAGAAGTAGGCCGGCACATAAATCCTCAATAAAACCAAAACAAAAGATGACTCGCCTTTAGTTTCGGTTTGTTTTTCTGCTGATTTAAAGAATCGATTTATAGTGCATTGATTGGTGAGGTTTAGAGATGCTGCTCAATGGTTCTTGTTCCACTTCCACCGAACAGAGGCGGGCTAGCTGTTTCTACCCGTTTCCAGTCTTTATGCTAAGCTAATTAGCCGCAGGCTCCAACTACGTATTTATGGTGTGTGCAAAAAGTGTTACTGATCTTCTCATTTTCTTAAAGAGAGCATATGTAGGTAACTTGTGATGTGTTATATCTTTGACATATTATTTAATTTATTACACTTTATTTTATTTATATAAACTGTGATATTCCTTTTTTTTTTGAACATTTGCACCTCATGAAGGTCCAGTGACTGAATGCTCGGCTCCATTCTGGACTTTTAAGTGCGCAGAGCCGTCCTCTCCTCCTATCTGATCCTGCTGTTAAAGCTTTTCTTTGAGTAAAACCTTCCAGCTTTTGAGATAGAAATATCTTGTCCCTTGTTGTGACAGAGATAGTCCTGAGGTTTGATCTCTATCCACCTCCCCCGGACTCCTCAGTTTTCTCTCCGCCGATGAAAAGGTGCAGCTCTCAGGGCCGCAGACAGCCACAGCAGGTCTGGCTGTCACCCTCTCTGATTAATGGCCCTGCTGAAACATGTCCAGCCACATTAGAGCCCCATGTATCTCCCAGAGTCCACACAGGCCCGGCTCTTTGTTCTGATGGGAAATGGTGTCAGCCGCGCTCACTGCTGCTTGCCCAGAAACAGATAAAGATTTACTGTCATCAGAGGCCAGATTAAAGCGCACAAACGCAGACATTGATTTCTGAGAGGGGAGAGGAGAGGGGGGAAAAAAAACGACACATTTTGGGTAGGAAACTCATTCCAGGGCCGGTGGAGATATGATCAGCTTATTTGGGAGGTGGATAATATGGAGCCCTCTCCAAGAATGAACTTTGAAAGAAGTAAATTGTAAATATTGATTTCTGAAATGAAGTGTCAATCTCACTTGGTGAGATTATTCCTATCATCTTGTCGCGAGGGGGCCAATGAATTCAAAACGTTGGACAAAAGGGAAGTGGGGGTGTGTGTATGTGCTGGATTTCTGTTAGGGAGCACTCAAAAGAGCTTTATTCGCTTAGTAATGGTTGTTCAATTTCATCAGATAACGGCTGAGATCTCGTCGGCGCTGAGAAATGAAATGAGCTGTGACGCCACATCCAGATGGCCGATCTGGTCCGGACCGAGCCAGAGTCCCCTTCAGGACCAGAGGCTGCTGCAGACCTCTTCCCCCCCGTCTCGCCCACAGGTCCAGTCTGAGACCCGGTCTGATGTAAGTGTTACCATGCACAGGAGTCACTCTGTCGAAGCCTAAAGGGTCAGTTCACCCAATCACAGAGCGTTCATGATCAAGTTTCTGCTGCTGTTTGTCCTCATCGCTTGTTTTATTAAATACTCATCAATGAGGTCAAAAATGATTTTTGTGCAAACTGGTGACGGCCCAGAGAAACCAGGACTTTTGTTGCTGAAGAGAAAGTGATGAGCGCCTTCAATCAAACTGGACGGACATTTATAATGTAATTTGGGTGGACTGAGCCTTTAAAATGCCACAGAGAATTTAATGCCTGATGCTTGTTAGCGGTGATCTACATCTTTGTAAATCAGGGAAGTAAATGTTTATATTTCAGGTGTCAGACTTTGATATTCATGTTGAACCCTGAACATTCGCTTGACTTTTAATAATGGGAATCGTGGATCGAGCCTCTCCTCCTCCTTTTTTAAAAACAGTTTTTCCTCTGAGTAAGATTTTAAACTCACGCTCTGGTGTTTTGCATATAAACTCTCACTAGGTGGCAGTGCTCATCTATGCAAATCACATCCCGCTTCCTCCCGCTCCATGACCCGCGTGCGTCCTTCGCTGTTCGTCGCCTTTTCCTCTTTTCGCTCGTCGTGATTCGCTCGCACAACAACAACAACCCCCACCCCGCCAACTGCTTCGAGTTAAAGTAAAACTAATGACGCTCATTTCCAGCAGCACACCACAGCACTCTTGCGGACGCTTCCCGTCCATTGATCCGCGCTTGGTTCTGAATGTGTGGACTGGGCTCAAAAGTTGTGGTGGAGTTTCTAATGCTGGTGATTCATTTAGATTCTGCCTCCCCCTCAGCTTCTGTCGGCCTGCGCAGGTTAACCGCTCCAGTGTGGTCTAATCACTCTGATCACTTTTTTTTTTTCCCCATTATACTTAATTGATTTAATGTGCAGTGCCCACCCCCCCGCCTCATTTTGACAAATGAGTGTCAGAGGCCAGCGGCTCTCGGCAGCTGGGTTTGTTCCTATCAAAACCAACCGCGAAATGCAAGGACAACGCCTGCAGCACTTAGTGTCCTTTAATTGCCATTTACATAGTAGGCTAATCATTATTTATTTATTTTTTTAATGTGTGCCCCCCCCCCATTAACCACTATCACCGCTCTGAGCTTCGTCTCTCTGACGCTCAGGTCACAGATAGAGGAAATGATATCGAGTGGGAGACGACGACCGGAGCGTTTTTAAAACCAGATTTAAAAAAAAAAATCAAGTGGCTCCATTAATGATGAATGAACTTTAATCAGGATTATTATATATATATATTTTTAAATAATCCACACTCTTTTCTGCCCCATAAAGCGGTCAGATAATAGTGAAATCGTACAAAAGCAGCAAATTTCCACATTTGAGAAACCAGAAATCAATGAGCGTTTGGAATATTTACTTAAATTATGACTGGGTTCTGTTGATCAGCTGATCGACGAACCGGCTGATTAATTCGGCGTTTTGTGACTCTTCGTGTGCAGCTCAGCTCAGACCGCGGTGGCCTGGATTACTTCCCCTCTACGCGCTGGTTTATCTGCCCCTGAACGCATCGCGGGGCAATAACGACGAGCCGGGGCCGATGTTGACTAATGATTAGTGGAGATTGTTTCACATCGCTCGTAAAAAGCCGCCGCTCTAAAAGCCACAGTTATTGTTCCATTTGCACGTTTTGCGCGTGTGTTCGAGAGAGGACTAATCGTTATTAATTAGGGTCATTGTTCTTTGTGTGTGTGTGTGTGTGTGTGTGTGTGTGTGTTGAGTGTGTTTTTGCCTTTTACGTTTATGTGCGCTTCTTTTGTATTCAAATGTGTTTGCCTGTCCGTGCATACGTGAGAGTGTCTGTGTGTGTGTGTGTGTGTGTGTGTGTGACCCTGAAGCCATACTCAGCAAGCTGTGACAGAGGTCCATTACCTTGTCTGATCACAATGGCCTGTGATCTATTAGCATCATCTAAAAGCTACATTAGGATGAAGTGGAGACACTCATAAACAGAGCGCCCTGATCAGGGCCTTTTAATGGGTTCACTGGTTTTACACACCCCCGCCACCCAGCTCCCCACCCCTCCCCACCCCCGGTTTGTAGGTTAATGCATTTTCAAGTGCCCACCAGACAACACTCGATGGACAGCGAGGCGTATACGTCGGCCGTTTAATCAGGAGCGAGCGAGGATCCACCAGTGATTTCAGACGCAGCTGCCGCTCTCGTGTCGAGTTATTAATTCTGCAAACCCCAATTAGGCATCGCAGGAGAATAATAATAATAATAATAATGATAATTTATACATCCAACACCTCTTATGCAGAGAAGCAGACACCAAACCAGCTTGTCCAGTTTTCACTGGCATAATTATTTGATTTGAAAATGAGATAATCCCAGTGAAAACGGCGTGTGCTGCTCTCAATGTGTCTTCTCACGTGCTTCCACTAGGAGTCGCCACAGGTAGAGACTGTAAAATCCATCACACACCTGTCGATGTCTTCCGCCACACGACCACATAATCTGGATTATGATCCATGAGGCACACGTTGATTTGGCCGTTCTGACTCGTCACAGTGGGAAGGTGGGAATAACGCAGCCTGGTGGCCTGGTTCCATCACGCTGCTCCAGTCGCAGTGTCCTGGTGTCGCGCTCGCTAATCCCTGGGATTATAAAAACCACGGTTGATGTCGTAAGAATCAATCTACTGGAAGTGTGATATTCTGATAATCTAATGGTTTTTTACTGGTGCAGAAGTTTAGGGAGAAAGTTCTTTTTTTGTTTTATATCTGTAAAAAGAGATATTTCTTTGATGGTTTAGGCGTCTGTACAAATAATCCGCTCTGTTAATCCAGATTGAATGAGGCCTTACAATAACACGATGAGTAACACCTGAACCCTGGCGGAGAAAACTCGATGTTCATCTTCCTCTAATTGACTCCCGCCGTCTGCTCACATATCGGCCAGATTAAAAAAAAAAAACCTCCTGAATTCAATAAAACTGCCGGGTTAGAAATAAATAAATTAAAAAAAAAGAACCTTAACTAAAATGAATAAATCATATTCACCTACTTCAAAGGTTTTATCATGTCATTTGTGGAGCTTCAGACCTGAATGTAAATGAGACGCAGGGATTTATGAATGACATAAAAGAAACGTTATTAAGAGGGAACAACACCCAAATCAATGGAGGGAACTTGAAACACGACGGAATACATTTGCAGCAGAGCGATAATTAGCGCCGAGCTCATATCTGCGGCGTGATTTCTTTTTTTTTTTTGATTTTTCTGAGATCTTTTTCAGAACCATAATGGTCGGACGAGTCTTCAGATGAGGGACGAGACCAAACGCTCGTGTTTTTTTTTTTTTTTTTGATATGCAGAGAGGCGGCATTCAGGCTCCCGCTCGCGCCACGAGCCTCAAAAAAAAAAACCCAGCAGCCTCATTGTGCGAGAAATTATCATAACCCCCGGCGACCGGCGGAGTCCCGCAAGATCGGGGCGCGCTGAGAGCTCCACTTTACAGGAAATGCAAATGGCGAAATGGGATTCTCGTAAAAAAATAAAATAAATAAATAAATAAAATGGAACAAAACCTCGACATGATAAACAAATAAAAGATGACAAGTCCGCGGCGATGAAAGCGCCGGCGCCGGACGTTTTCAAAGTGTAAAACCTGAGGAGTTTATGTGTTCTCCATTAAGGCCGCTGTTGTGCTGATTGATATACTCCAGCAAACCATATGGACAGAGTGTTAATCGAATGGAAAGGTGGGAGGTGTGTGTGTGTGTGTGTGTGTGTGTGTGGGGCATCTGCGAGATGATTTACGGTTTTGTTGTGATTTGTACGCCGCGGGTTGCGTCGATGACATCAGCGGCGTTACTCAGCCCTTTGCCTGCCGCCGCATTTCCTAATTGGCGGAGAGAGAGAGACGACCTGCGGTGATGCAGCTCGCGCTCTTTCTTCATCTTCTGGACTTCATCATCAAACTGGCGTCCAATGACATTTAAGATCATTAATCACATGTTCGGGTTGCAAGTTGCAGGTGGTCGTAAACTTAAAAAAGAGAGGAAGGAGGAAGGAGGTAAAGGACACGGAGCGAGGAAAGGAATGAGGAGAGGTGGCTGACCCAGAAATAATAAGGTTCTGTCCTCCTCCTCACCATCCATCTCCTGCTGGGACACCATCGCCTCCACCTGATGGCTGGGAGTGGACAACCACCCCACCCCCCAACCTCCAACCTTTTATCGATTTATTTGTCCAGTTGAAATGACAGATGGTGCCCGGCCTTGAACCTTTCATACAACCACTCGGCTGAAGATCTGCCGGCGTAGGATTCAACCTTTTTTTTTTTTAAACGATTAACTTTTACTTTTCCGTGTGGACGGTGAAGGAGCTGCAGGTTTCTTTTACCCGAACACGCGACCGCCGACGCTCGAGTTGCGTCTCCAGCTGATGTTTTTACTATCTGCTTTCATGGACCCGCTCAGACGTCACATAATGACAAAAGAGGCGACCCCTGCGGTAAACTGAGACCCGCGGGCCGCCGCTGACTCCTCGCCGCCAGGTCAATGCGAGAAGAAAAGTCCTCGACTTCGCCGAATCGGCAGGAAAAGACAAATTGGCGTTAACGCGTTGGAGGAGGGGATTTCGCCGCAGAAATACAACAACACATCTCTCCGCTGATCCCTCTGAGCTCTTGAAAAGTGACACCACAACAGCATCGGCGGCTGCGGCATCTCCCGCCGACAGCTCAGAACCCCCCCAAAAAAAAAAAAAAACCCCGGAGGGAAATCCTCTTTGCCGGGGCGGTCCGAGCCGGCCGAGTCTTTTCAACAGGATATCCCAACAGAAGGTGAGGTCGACTATGAGCAAACTGTGCACAATGGGATCTGGGGCTGGATTTGACGTCTCACAAAGCAGTGGACTTCTTCTTTGAAGATTTTGGCCTCCTCCCTCTGTCGAGTCCGTGAGAGTTAATTAAACATTGGGCGGCTTGGGGTCGAACCTCGGCTCAGGGCGAAGAGGAAAAAAATCGCCTTGACGCGGTGTCGCGTGAATTATTTGTTGTTATGAAGCGATTTCGTGAAGAATTAGTGCTGAGAAAAACTTAGTTTTTTTTTGTTTTAAAAATCTAAATGAATATCGGTGACTGTTTGAGTGGCTGGACTTTCTCCACTTCGACTGACATCACTTTTATCACGATTTATTTTTAAATGATTTTCTCCACGTTCTCATCGACTCTCTGCATTAATCTTCCTCGTAAGCTGACACTTCAAACCCTCTCAACTGTTTTCACTTCGTGAAATTCAGCTGAATCTCCAGCTGTTTTTTTGTGCTTTCGCTTCAACTTTATTCACTTCTTTCACATTGACTCGCCTCTCTCTCTCTTCAGTCATCAGGTACTTCACCTGCTTTCACTTTATACACTTTAACTGTCACACAATTCTTCCAGCTCAGCTAACACCATCACCTACGTCTTATCTCACTTTTCATTTCCTTTCATTGCTTTTAACTTCAGCTGAATATTCAACTGTTTTTTTTTTTTTTCAAATGACAGTTCGACTGCTTTCACTCGTTCTTGCTAAAACTTTTTCTGGATTCATCTCTTTTTTCCAGCTGACATGTGAAGTCATGTCAGACGTCAGGTTCTTCTAACTCCCTCACCCTCTACTTGCAACCCACTTTAACTGCTTTCAGTGACGACTTTTATACTGACAGCATCTTTAAGTCGGTGCTCTTGCACCGGCAGTTATTCCTTTCAGGACTCTGATCCAGATATCGGGTCAGTGCCCGACCCTCAAATGGCAACACGCTTCAACTCCTTTCATTTTTTTTTACCCGCTGTTCCCACGTCTTGCATCCATCACCAAATTTCTTCCACAAATGCGTTTCGAGCTGTAAAAAAAATGTCCATGGCGTCGTTCTGATTTAATTTTGGTAAAGGTTTGAGTGTTTGGCGTATTTTTTCGCCCCCCCAGCTTTGGCCGCCCTTCTGTGTCTTCTGCTGTTGTTTTCAGGAGGGATGGGTAGTTTTGTGAAATGACGGGACATGCCAACAAATTGCATCACTTCTGGCTCGGCGGCCAAGGACAATGCCACGCCATATGCCAATCGGGGGGGTTGCGGGTGGAGGGGATGAATGGGGTCTCATTTCCATGCGCTCCCTTCGAAGCCTGACCCCCACCACCCGCCCCACCCCACCCCACCCAAAACCGCCCGCTCCAAACTCCGTGTTACCAGGAAGCCCAGTCGGGACGCTGCCTTGGCCAGTGGTGTGACACAGACATACGAGCTGACACATCAGCCATTAGCCAAAACAAAACATCCAGAGATTCATTTCAATCCGGGGGGGGGCATCACTGTCCCTGCTGGTCTCTCTCCGCCTGCAGTCGCACACAGCAACACAAAGTGTGCGCCGCCGTCGTGTGTGTGTTGTCACAAATGGTTTGAGCTGCTGAGATACTCTTTATACACTATTATACACTATTATCTACTTTGTGTATTTAGTTTTTTTTTTTTTTTACTCCTACTATTTTACCTCCTACTTTTTGTTGTATCCACTTCATTTGTATTTCCAGTTAATTTGTACGTGTGTGTATCGATTCACTGCCTCTTGCCTAGAAACTTATTGAATTTGGCATATTTTTTAAAATTTAATTTTAACATTAGAACATATTTATAATTAATGATTATAATATAATTACTTACTAATATCATTACTTCATTGTCCCTCTTGTTATTTCTGCTGCAGGTGACATTTTTTTTTTTTTAGGCCATGCTAGTTCTGCAGCGGGACAAAAAAAAGTCACATTTCCCAAAAAAAAAAAAAAAAAAAAAAAGTTTCCCCCTCAACCGTGTCTCCGCTCTGCGTCTTTGAGGAGCCCGGGTTCCACCGGCGTGAGGAGATTTGACCGCGGTGATTTAAAGGGCGCGTTTGTGCGTTGACACGATACAAATGAGGAAGGTGCCGGAAGGTCAAGCAGCCTGCGCCGCCGCCATAATCGTGCTAATTGGGACAATATGTGCGTGATAAATCACCGCGGCCTGGCACCGGCTCCTCCGATGGCGTCGGATTTGTTAGAAGAAAAAAAAAAAGTATCGTTTGTCGCTTTTGGTTTTGACTCGTGAAGGAGGTGACGTTTGTGTTGCCGACCATATGTCTTTAAAGAGCAGATGCTCTGTGCTGCTGCTGCTCGGGGACGGGGGGAGGAAACGGCGACAGGGTTTTAACCTTCTACGTGGGGGGTGGTGGGGGGTGGAGTTTGGTCTTCCACCTCTCCGCTGGGCCGCTGCCAAGCGCTCCTCCACCCTCAGCTCTGCGAGGAGGAGGAGGTGGAGGAGGAGGAGGGGGGGGGCGAGACCCAGATGCTTCCTCTCGGCCCCCCCTCTACCTCGCAGCCAGATGCCGAGAGGATAAACTCCGGCAGCTTCAGGACCGCGACGTCAAGGTTGTGTCCGAAACTGGAGCCTGTGGTATTAGTCAGGGAAGGGGGGGTGGGGGTGTGATGTATGAGGCAGCGGCTCGACAACATCACAAGACAACAAACACAACACAATGATACTCAGGTTTAACGTAGCTGAGACGTTAGCGTGAGTTTAAAGAGTACAGGTGCGTGGATAAGGAGAGAGCGCCGCCCGATTTAAAAACCGGAGTCGGCCTGAGGAAGTCATCGGAAGCTTCCGGCTCCGTCAGCGCAGAGAAAGTGCTGAAATAACGCCACCAACCCCACCCACTTTTTTTTTTTTTTTTTTTTTTTTTTTTGGGGCGAGGCTAGCTGTTTTTTTTTCGTACGTTACGAGGCTGAATGTGGGAACCCGTCATAATTATACATGCAGATTTTATTCTGTCAGTCTTACATAATCTTTTTTTTTTTTTTTTTTTAACAGATATGGGGAGGGAGGTAGAGGAGGAGACGACGGGTGGAGGGGGACCTGTGGATGATTAGCTTCTTTTTGTCCTCTGTTTTTTCACTGCTTTATTTTCCCTGAGAAGATTAAATATTTCTGCTTGAGAAAATCTTTTTAAACGGCCACTGACTGCTGTCCTGCCCCCCCTCCTCCTCCTCCTCCGCGAGCACACAGCACAAACCCCCCACCAAAAAAAAAAAAACACACACCCACAGTTCTCCCCCATTTTGTCAGTCCAAAAATGTGGTGAAAAAATGTAATCTTCTAACAAAGAATAGAAAAGGGAGGCTATAGAGGAATTTTTCTTTTTTTTTCTGCAAGTGGCCTCTTTATTGGGGGGGGGCTCCTTCACTGAATCCACACACAACAGGGCTCCAATCTGTCAAATAATTAGCCAGTGTGCAGGGGAGGTGGAGGTGGTGGTGGTGGTGGTGGTGGTGGGTGGGGAGACAAAGGTTTTTATTTGCCCAAATTTCATACATCACTGCTTGAATACATCATCACTGTATTGTGACGGGTCATGGGAACTTCTGCTCCAAAGACGGAGGTGTCTCCGAACCCGCCGCTGAAAAGAAATGAGACTGAATGAAGGGTGGAGGTTCAGTCTGCCCCACCCACCACCACCACCAGTAAAGATACTGTAGACATGCGGTTTTCGACGTTAATGAGAAACGGAGGTAATTTAAAGCACCTGAAGCTGATGTAAAAACTTTATTTACACGCAAGTGACGACTGCGACACAACGGTGGGTTTTGTAAATAATACACGCGGCGTATGGAAGCGCCTAAAAAAAAAAAAAAAAAAAAATTACGTTATTTTGCAAGAAAACTGCTGATAACTTGACAAATAAACTTTATTTTTTTTCCCATCAATTTAATCACAATGTGAAAGACAGAGAATTAAAAACCAGGTTAATCTTGTCTCCGGTTTAAAAGCAGGTTTTAATTAAAAAAAATAAATAAATAAAAGAAGAAGCTGAAGAGCCAGAAACAACTTTTCACTGAGGAACCCTTCATCGTTTCTCCTCCTCTTCCTCAGTGAAGTCAGAACAGAAAGGTGATCGGGGGTTTGACCTCGTCCCCTTTCACCTGTTGAGGTGGTGACACCTTTTTTTTTTTTGTTAAGCTGAAGTTGTACAGTTGAAGTTTTTTTTGTGGATATTTGTATTTACATTAGTAGAGTGTGAATTTCCAGTCCTTAAACATCTCTGTTGACGACTTCCTTTTTTAAAACTTCAGCTCAAATCTCCTGCACCGGGTGCAGAGTTGGATTGAAACGTGTTTTTTTTTTCTTAAAAGTTAAAAAGGAGGAATTTAAATAAAAACTTGAGTAGAAGAAGAAGAAAAAGAACAACGGCATTAAAACGATGCGTGGGGTGAAATAATTCGGCGTTGATCTGAAATCAGATCTCATGGCTTTGCGGCCTGCACGGCCTCTCGTCGGCACATTGTGTGTTTTACCACGTCGCAGGTGATTTCTGAGCTGCAGGTCAATATAACACATGCAGAATTATTATATATTACTTTAAATTATGAAAAATTTGCAGTTGCACCGTTTTCCGAAGACACGCAGACGTCATTTTTTGTCATTTTAATTAAAAAAAAAAAAACTTCTGTTTTTTGACTATTTTTCTGACTTGAATGAAGCGCCAAAAAAACAACAACAACCACCAAAAAAAAAAAAAAAAGGGCGGAAAGACGCCGCCGTGAAATCAGAAAGTTAAACACACTCCTAATCGTCGTGTGCGACTCGGTGACATTCTCAGATCTCGTCTTGGACCGAGTGTTTTACTTTCCCCCTCTTCTTTTTCTCTCCCTCCCTCTCTCTCTCTCTTCCTCCCTCCCTCCCTCAGACTGTGATTTATACACACAACATGTTGCACAATGGGAGCCTTGTTTGCTAAATGGGATAGCCTTAATGGAGACTTATATTTCCAGGATTATATCTGTATTCAGTTGCAAATGATTTGGAGGAGGAGGAGGAGGAGGAGGAGGAGGAGGAGGGTGGTGGTCGGGGAGGGGAGGGGAGGGGGGGGTTGTGTGTGTGTGTGTGTGTGTGTGTGTGTGTGGGGGGGGTCCGTTTCAATACTCTTCCTCTCTCTATGAATAATAGTATCATTTGAATTAAGTGGACACCTGGTGCAGTGGGTACGGCTCGGAGGCGCGCCGTTGACCCGCCGCCGCTGCCAACTTCCCTTTTTCCCAGCCTGTCCTTATCCATCCCTCCGAGCCTCCGATTTCAACCCCCACCCGCCACCCCCACCCGCCTCCTGCAAAATGCCACACACTTGTAACTTTAGTCTCCCTTCGGCAAAAACTCGCTCCCCTCTGAAAGGCGGAGGGCTTCTTATCAATCTGCTCTTAGATTTGGGCGAAGTCGTTGTGAAAGCGCGGTGTAACGTTTCAGGGAAAACTTCCAATTAAATACTGTAAAAAAAAAAGATAAAATGACAGTATCCCCGGACCCGCCGGTCGCTGGTATTAAAGCCCCCTTTTGTTGATTTATTGTACATTAGCCACTGAGCCATGCAGGGGTGGGGGTGGTGGTGGTGGTGGTGGTGGTGGTGGTGGTGAAGGGATTCTATTTGTATGCATCCTGCGTCTGCTGCACACACAATCAGGCCTGTATTGCGTTTTGCAAATTTATACCAGGATGTAGGTTTAGAGTGTCCCCCCCACCCCCACCCCCACCCCTCCCCATCCACCTCCTCCACCCGCCCCACCCCCACCCCCCCCAAAAGAAAGAGGAAAAAAAAAAAGTTTTTCAAGTAAGTGTCTGCTTTCATGAGCACAAGTGATTGAGGCTCACAAACAAAGCTTTGTTTCTGCACTCACAGATGTACGGCCTCGCCGTTAGCTTTGTGCACCACACACACACACACACACACACACACACACACACACACACACACCCCTCGAGAAGCGCTCGCACGTCTCCGTCGGAGCACAACGTCGGATTGTTCGGAAATACATTTCGAACGCTCGATAATAAGCCGACGCTTTCCCAGGGCTGTGTTTGTCCTCCCGCCTGCAGGTTTCATGAAACAGGAAGTGACCTGCTCTTCTTCTTCTTCTTCTTCTTCTTCTTCTCCTTCTTCTTCTTCTTCCCCTCTGCTCGTCTCTCTCCTCCTGATCTTGTTTTGTAGGACGTCCTGAGAAACCACTGAGAGCTTTTTGAGCTGTTGAATTCAAACCAGAAC
Organism: Psettodes erumei; assembly: GCA_016785225.1. NCBI lineage: Eukaryota > Metazoa > Chordata > Actinopteri > Pleuronectiformes > Psettodidae > Psettodes > Psettodes erumei. Next base: position 2,864,452 of record JAFBJZ010000898.1, on the reverse strand, counting down.
AATCACATTTCCTTGTGTACTATTTCAAAGTATTTTGTACACTTGTGTACACTCTTGTACACAAAATGACCCTTTAAAAAAGTATATATATATATACAGTGACACACAACAGACACACCTGCTGGATATTTAACTGTAAAATAAAAAAAATAGACGCACACAAAGAAAGTGACGTCAGGCGTCCTGTCGATAACGGCGGCTGATCAGCGGCGGAAAAGATGGTTCCCTGACAACGCTCGACTTCAAGAGAGCGCTAATATCTGACGCACACACACACACACACACACACACACACACACACACACACACAGAGGAACAATTATCCCTCTAATTCTCCTGTCGATACAGTTATGTCTTATGCGGTCGATGGACGTGTCGTCGTTATCCCCGATCGATACCGAGACACTTCATAACACATCTGAGTGTGATAGAAGCTGATATCCCACACACACACACACACACATACACACACGCACACACACACACACTCGATCCCCGTTTAGCCGTGATTGCAGGCGGCGGCGTGAACGTGCCGGGCTGGTTATGGATTAGCTCCTTTGGCCCTGAAGTGGCTGCGGTTGATGATGTGATTAAATCAATGACGGCCTCTCGCCGCCTTTGATTCGTTCTCGTTTGGCTGCGCGGCACAACTCACCTGACCGCGTGGTGCGTTCACTGTCCGGCTGGGAAGACAGGTTTTTTTTCCCAAGTTTTCCAAATGGAGGTAATGCACTGACACATCACGGATTGGTTCAGCTGGACGTGTGTGTGTGTGTGTGTGTGTGTTTGCGTCTCAGCTTTCATTAGGAAACCGTATTATTTTAAAAATATTTTTACATTTTTAAAACATTTTTTTTTTATTTTTTCCCTCTACAACTTTTTGAGTCAATTTGTTTTTTAAGAGAATTTATTTTGTATGATTTTACATTTTTTTTTTTTTTTGGGGGGGGGGGGGTTAATTCCTGGAGATTAAAATAAATTTGATGTAAAGTTTTTTTTGTAGGATTAGGGAGATTTTTAGAGGATTTTAAAATACAATAATTAAAAAGACATTTTGAATAAATAAGTTTGACTTGTTCACTTACCTGCTGTAATCTCCTGCTTTTACTGCCTTAATGGAAACCAATGAGATTTAATGCATCTTCCCAACTTTCACGAAGATCCCAGATTAACGCTTGTCAGCATCAAATCTGAATAATCCCATCTGTTCTGCGCTGCCGCAGCTCCGGCCTCGCTCGTGTCTAGACTACAGGAAATGCAGAATTGCAATTTGTTTACAGCCACGGCGGCGGCGTGAGCGGCGGGGACGGCAGCGAGCTTTGAGGCCGGACGTGACGGAGGCTCCGTCTGCAGGCTCGGCCCAGGATGTGCTGTAAAACTGCTGGAAAGCAGATTGGGCCCTTTTTACTGTTTGGGGTTTTCTCTCTCTCTCATTTGAATGGGCCGATCGAGGCGCACGCTGCCATTTTGCGGCGGCCGCGGGAGGACGAAGGTGCGAGGCAGGTACGGGCCGACGTACGGAGGCGGTCGTGGGAAAGTCTGCGCTCTCCTTCCTTTTATTTTCCCCTTTCCTTCGTCTTTTCCTCTCCATCCTCAGCGGCCCGGTCACTAAGTGTCAGCGGGGCCTCGGCAGCGTCGTGACGTTTGCCAGCACCTTCGCCTCGGGACCAGACATAACACAAACACGGCCCTGACGACAGAGCGCAGCGGCGGCCGTCTGGCCGTCCGTCCATCAGGCTATTGATTATCCATCAACAGGAGGTCATAAATGACCCATGATCGTCTGGATGAGAAACATATTCCCGACATCTGACCTGTCACTAGAGGTTAATCAAATAAACCACGCCGGCCCCGCGGAGCGTGACTTTGCAATTATCCGTAACCCGCTCCTCCTGCGCCGCCTTTTATTGCATCATTAATACACGCTGACAGCTGAGGGCGGTTGCGACGTCAGAAAACACGGCCAGGCGTGTTAAGCTTACAGCGGAAAAGCCAAAAAAACCCTTTCAAGGAGAACCCGAACGCCTCAGAGCCGTGACGGAGGAAAAACCCAAACAAATAATAAATGGGCTTAAACGTCGGGTTAGCGCCGATTTAAATGACGACGACGGAGAAACACCTTCCCGTCGGCTTCAGCTGTGACGGACAAGCGTCGTGTTAAAGATGATTCAAACAGGTTTGTCTGATTCAGCAGAACGTGAGGGGCCCCTGAGGGCCCCACAACTGATCGATGAATCGGCGATCGAGGCTCTGAACCTGATCACGTGAAAGGATTGTGGCAAAAAGTAAAGTTCAGCCCGGCATGGAAGTCATTAAGGATCTGAGTCTGATAAAGACTGACGACGCAAACGACCTGCTCCATCTGCCCCTCCGGAGCGTCCCGTTGGTGTCCGTTAAAAAAAGAAAAGAAAAAAAAAGCGTAAAGTTCTCCGCCGGTCCCGGCAGGCCTGAGACCAGCCGCGGTGGAGGCGTAACCCTGGGAATGTGTGCCATCTTGCATGATAAATATCAGTGATTTGCTCCAGGCTTCAGACTGTGACTCACAGGAAGTCACTGTTTGAGTCGGTTTACACAGATGGAGACCATTCTTAGTCAACATTCACATAAAAATGGGTCTGGGCCCTTCTTGCTTTCTGTTTTTTTTCACACGGCGTGGAGACGGTGGCGGAGCCTGACTGGGGTTTTTTTGTTGTTTTTGTTTACTGGGCAGGAGAGAAAACACCTTTATTTGTTGTCAGGACCTTTAACTCCACAGGAATCTGCAGCTTCAACACGGCCACGAGTAAGTCTGACCTCATCGTTGTGTTTTTTTTGTTATCACGTGGGCGAGCGGCGGCGTGCTCGCTGGGCTCCAGGATGAGATCCCTAACCGTTACTCCATCCTCTGCCCACCCCCACCCCCCGACACACACACACACACACACACACACATATATGTTGCTTTAACATGTGCGGTTTCAGAGCCACAGGACAAAAGCCCTGAGTTTTCCATTACCTGAAGAATTAGTGGATTATTTTTCTTACTGACACATTAATGTGTGAGCAGATTAATGTCGGACTCGGTTTCAGTGATTTGTTATCTGCATCATTATTTTAAGTTGATAAAGTCAATTTTATTTGTGTTTTTAAAATTTATTTTAATTAATTTATTTAGGATCTTTAATTTTTTATTTTTTTTTAAATTGTTTTAATTCATAATTTCCTGAATTCTTTTACTTTTAATTTTTCTCCACTTTTTTTTTTTTTTTTTTAAAAAGTGAATTTTAAATGGATTTTTTTCCCCCTCAACACTGAATCATCTTACTCTGACTTGTTGCTGCCAGTTTGATGATGTAAATCATTAAGGTTTACTGTAGTTTCCCCAGTATTTGAGGTAATTTCACATTTTGGCACCAAAACAGGAGACGGGAGCGATTAATTATGTGAGAAATATCAGTATGAATATTAGTAAAACACGTGTTGTGAGATTAAGGGACTGGGCCTGAGACGAAGGGGCGACCAGCGGGACGTCTCACTTGACGAGACAGGACGTCCCGCGGCTGCATTCAGGACTCTCACTCCTTTTGTTTTAAGAAAAAAAAAAAATTTAAATGAAATGCTTGTGGCTGAGACGACTCCAGGAAATAATCTGCTCCCAGCAGGATTTTCTGTCATAACAAGGCCTGGTGTATTTTTTATTTCCAGGAGGGAACCACTTTATTTTGTACCGTGAGATTTCCCTCGCCGCCTCACAGGTTGTAATTAACTACTGTTTTATTGCATCTATTGTTGTAATTGGCGTGCAAGTTTGGTGAGAAGGGAAAATTTCCTTTTTCCTTCCCTGAGATCAGCGTGGGTTTTGTTTTTCCAGCGTCGGGCGGTCGTCATGTGAGTTTACGCGTCAACAACGCGTCGTCAGGAAGTTTTTATGTGCAGGAAAACCAGGAGGTTTTTATTCTCCCGTAGTCGCTGGAAATGCGGATGTTAGCTCGACACCTTCAACAAAACTCTCTGCAGGAAATATTTCCGTCCTCCCCAGCAAATATCCGCACCCTCCTCCTATGACCCCACGCTCTTCCAAAAGACGTATTTATTTATTTATTTTCGTCCGTTTTCTTTTTCCGCCTCATCCAATTCCCTCCCTTTTTTTTTTTTTTTTTTTTTTGATCCCCAGTCCATCGGTATCATCGGCTTTCCTCATTTACAGCTGGAAGGCGAACCTGACACCCGGGACGTCGCGCGAAAACCCGTGAAGGACAGGAGGCAATAAGCCGGAGAATAGCAGCAATCTTCAGGAAAGTTCTCCATTCACTCTGGCTCCCGTAGTTCTCTGTCCTCTTATCCAACCTCCCAGATAAAGAAAAAAAAAATCAATACAGAAACACAGTGTTAGATAAAAGCAGAGTTGGGTGTAGTGAATTAAAGCGATCAGAAATTTCCCGGCCACTCGGCCCTCGGTCCTACATCACCCAGCGGCCCTGTCTCGCCGCTGTCCATCACCCGCCGCGCTCCCCCCGCCTTTGTTCGCGTTTGATTTCCTTCTGCTTCGTTCTCCGCTCGCTTTGTGTTTTGGGGATGAAGGACCCGCTCCCAATCAGCTGCAATAACTGCTGAGTGAAGGTTTTGGATATTGCAGAGGAGGCGAGCCCCCCCCCCCTTCCTCCACCTCCTCCTCCTCCCAATCAGCTCGTCTCCGAAGGGGGTGTGAGGATGAACCGGAGCGATCTTCTTGTTTTTTAGCCGCGGCGGTCTGTCGGTGGATTCGCCGCTTCAGCTCGACAGCTGCCGCGTCGGATCGCCGTGATCGTCTGTCGGCGTTCGTGTTCCCCAGAGGATGAATCACTGTGACGCCGGGTGACCCCAGGGGCCGCCGGCAGCTCGCGCTCTACACTTCATCCAATGAAATATCTGCGTTAACAAGCTGGATTGCCGTGAAAATTCGGTGCAGATATTCATGGTCCCCAGAGATGATCCCCAGAGAGTCAGCATCTTCATTCACACTGGGAAACATCTCAGCTTCCAGATAGACCGTCACAAATCGGCCCAAATGTTGGACAGAATTTATTTATTTTTTTTTTGGTAACTTCCTTCTTGTTTTACCGGCTTCTCCCACAAATATGTCCGCCCTTTCTTTTTTTTTTTTTTTTTATTTTTCCCGCCCTCATCCCTTCGTTCTCTCCGCTCTCGCTTCCTTCAGGTGCCGGATCACATCATGTGATGAGCAGATATGGGGGGTGGGGGCGGCAGCAGGGTGGTGGTGGTGGTGGTGGTGGTGGGGGTGGCCTTGGCAGGGGCCGAGGTCATAATTCACCGTTTGGGGGCCGGGGTGCTGTCGTGTATTAATTAAAATCCGAACACCCTGTATTGATTGTGTTATCAGGCCGGCGCAGCCAGGACCCGCTGTATTGATCCGCCTGTGATTTATGATCATTTTCCTGAAAAAAAAAAAAAAAAAAAAAAAGCTTTTGTGTGATTATATGAGGAAACACAGCCTGTAATTCAGCCAGTGTAATTCTGTTAGATCTGTTCTGTGGCGCGGTGCCGGCGGTGAAGGGATAAACAGACTGCCACCCAGAAACACCCCACCCACCCACCCACCCACCCCCACCCACAGGAGGGAAGATATTCCCAACGAAAGAGTCAGGTTCATTCAAAGAGGATCAAAGGAAGAGTCTGGGCGTCCCACAATGTCCCAAAATGTCCCACAATGTCCCACAATGTCCCACAATGTCCCAAAATGTCCCACAATGTCCCACAATGTCCTCGTACTTTTAGGATTACTATTTAAACACTGTTTATTTAATTCACTTCCTGGTTCTTTCATTATGTAAAATCGACAGCAACACACTTTTCTACTAAATTTCTCAGAAAAGTGTGTTGACTCACCTCAGTTTGTCATTCCTTAAAATAAAGAAGACAACATGTGAGGTGACCCGGCTGCAGTTGTTTTCTTTAAGAAGCAGCGTGACGTCAGTCTGGAAGAACGACAACGTTGTCATTACATCATTTCATGTTTTTGTTGTTTTGTTTTTTTTTAGCGCTGACATAAATCAGCGTCCCGTGTCAGCCACAAATGTGTTTTATGGCCGAACCATCTCCTGAAATGGAAACGCTCTCCTCGTTTTGTTCATGAAACTCAACCTGACGTATCTTTAGGCATCTTAATCTCCTAATCTCCGGCAGAATTTAAACTTCCCCTCGTGAGATTTTAAACTTTTCCTCCTGAGCAGTGAACACTTCCCTCTTCTCGTGTCTTTTTTCCGGACACGTCTCCGCGGAGCTTTGCCGATCGCTGTGCGTCGGGGTCCATTAGCTTGTCATATCTCCATCTGAGGCCTGGCGCTCTGTGGCGGCGGCGGCCGCATTCCTCAGCTGGCAGCGGCTGACGGGTCGCTGCCGTATCTGCTCCTCCATTCAGCCGCCAGTAAATCACGGGCCGCTCCGCACGCTTCGTACGGACGCCTCGATTCTGCCGACTCAGTTTACAGCGCCGTGTGCACAAACGACTCGACAGAGCGCGGGAACCTACAGATTAGAAAATAAAACGAGGGTGAAAAGAGTCTTTGTTCTGTTCATCCCCTGGAAAAATGAAAAGTCCCTGCACCTCATAATCCGGCCTGCAGAGATCCAGGCCGTTTAAAAAAAACCTCGTTCAAATTTCTTTTTTTTTTAAAGTCAACTCGGACGTGGAAATCTCTCGCCAGGTTAACGTTCACGTCAACTTCATCGTGTTGACGTTTTTTTGCAAAAATATAAAATTAAGACATTGAGGATTTACGACCACGGTGTTTAAAAACTGTTCAAGCTTTTATTCTGAAAAGGCCGAATATCCATCTAAACTGAAACTGATGTAGCCGAAAAAGTAATATTTACAATATATATTTTTAATCAAACGTGATTTATTCAACCTGTAATTGGCCTCGTTCAGCCGCTGGCACGTTTGTTCCTCTAAACAGATGTACGTGATAATTAAATTCAAGTGGCGCTCGGTGCGGGCCGAGTCCAAATCTGGAAGAGATCGCGGTCAAGTCGCCGCTGGTTTGATTTTGTGCGCGCCGACGCCGCTTACGCGGAATCGATACCGAATCGGGGAGGGTCGAGTTTCCAGATAAACTCTTTCTCAGGCCGCTCCGGCTATTCATCATAAATCTGTGGAAACCTGATAGGTCAGAAGAAATTATAATCCAGCAGGAGTCGTGTGGGGGGTGTGTGGGGGTGTCTCCTTATCTCTCCTTAGCAGGGGAACAGGAGACGTAACCGATCGATAGCGGGCCGCTGTGTGGTACTTGTAATTATCAACAGCTGATTCTGTCGTCCCCCAGCTGCATCTTTTAATACCACATAATTACAAGTTTTGGAACAAAGCCTGAAGAGGGATTACAGCTTCAGTCAAGTGAAATAGCTGTGGAGTCAGGCAACGACACCAGAGCCGGTTTTATTATTATTCACGTTCGCCGTTTTGATTTTGTTTGTGCAGCTGCAGTGACAAGAGTTTTAATCTCACCTGGAGTTTGAGCGGGAACTACAAAGATGGAGGTCGGGTGACTTTCTCGCTCGGGCTTCAGGGTTCAGGTGGGTTTGAGCTTCACGCTTCCCCGATCATCACTCACAGGAAGGTTTTCTTCTCCGGCGCGGGAGACGTTTTTCAGTCTGTTATGGCGCCAAATTGTGGGAGGTCGTTAACCAATGGAGCGAGCGCTCCAACACCTCCCGCGGTATCCTGGCAGTAGCCTATCGCAGCCGGCTGAAGGGCATCTAATGATGGGCCGGAGGCGGAGGCAGCGAGGAGAGGAGAGCGCCCGGTGCCGCGGACAAAACCAGCGGCGCTCACTTCCGAGAGCGGACCTGCGCGCGAGCTGTTTACGCGCGGAGTTTTTGACTTTACGCGCGTATTTAATCCGCGGGAAATCGGCTCTTTGGTAACTTTGTTTCCCCCCCCGCACACATCGCCTCTTATGACACCGTCACTTCTGGACAACCTGGGGGAAGGATAACTGCTGCTCCTGCTGCTGTTGCTCCGCTTTCAGAAGTGTGTGTGTGTGTGTGTGTGTGTGTGTGTGTGTGTGTGTGTGTGTGTGTGTGTGTGTGTGTGTTTCGACCGGGACACCCATCTAAGGGGAGGGGGGGGGGGGGGGGCAATCTGGAGCCAACTCTTCCGGAGCGGACACGGACTTTTACCGCGATGCAGAACGCGCGCAGCCGCTCTCCGGAGCCCGGGGTCGGACTGAGCCACGCCGGAGCCGCTCGGAGTCGCGCGTAAAAAGCGGCCGCTCACGGGACAGGAAGTGAACTAATTATTATTAACCCCCTCCAACCCGCCCACCTCCACCCCCACCCCTCCCGCAATCTCTCATTTCCATATCTAGCGTGCGTTGGCTTGGACCGCAGCCAATCACCCGGCGAAGGGCAGCGAGGAGCCGCGGAGGCATTAATCCTTCCTCCATCATAATTACACTGACATGCGCAATCTGCGCGCGGGCACCGACTCCAGCCGCCGCTCGCCTATTTCACCGACCCGGCTCCGCCGCCGCACGTAGATGCTCCGGCGCCAGGCGTCGGGAGAGAGAGCTCGACATGTCCCGGCGCAAGCAAGCCAAGCCGCAGCACCTCAGGTCGGAGGAGGAAGAGGAGGAAGAGGAGGAGGAGGAGGTGGAGGTGGAGGCGACGCGGACCGGACTCCTCTGCGCGGACGGTAGGTGTCCGGGGGACACCGGGGCTCCGTGCGCCTTTTACTGGGCTGTTTGTTGTTGTTTTTACTTCTGCTGCTCGGGGATCAGCGGGTAAACAACAACAAGAAAACAACAACAAATCGAGAAGTATCGTGTGGAAACAGCTGGTTTTGAGGCTTTTTACCGCAGAGTGTGTGTAAAGTACAGAGAAGAGACATGAAATGAGGGTTAAAGTCTAAAAACGTCAGGAAGATGCAATTTAATTGGTCGATAAACCGCTGCAGTTTTCTTTTTCCTAATTATTATTATTTAATTTTTAAAATTTTTTTAAAGTGTCGTTCAGTTTTCTAAAACCACTTTAAAAGAGTTGAACCGCCACATGAATTCAGATTTCGCACCGTGTGGGTGACGCACCTCATGAATTAACTGAAACCATGACGATCTTTTAGTTTCCTGTCCCGACAAACTCCAGCATAAACTCATTCAAACAGCAGAGTTCAGGTTCGGGGTTTATTTCCACGTCTTACGGTCCCGGTTCTGTTCCGTGTTCTGGTTCTGGCGAGGCCTTCCTGAGAGCTGGAGTCAAACGGTGATCATAAACCAGGAGTAAATAATGTGGGGGGAAAAAAAGAAGGAGAAAATGTGGCCTGAATAAAAGCAGGATGTTTGTAATTATTTTTTATGATTATACCAGTGTGTTTACATGCACGGGACTCTTCAGCAGCAGATCCAGTACAAACCGTTTCATAAATATCTAAGATTAAACCTAAATGTTTAATCCAACTTTTTTTCTGCCAGGAGTGTGTAAATGAATTATTAATAATTATACGCTTTGTCCATATTATTTGCAACAAGATCCCACTCGTGCAATCATATCGCCAGGCTTTGTGATGATTCACCAGCTGCTTTACATCATTTCCAATATTTTAATATTTAATTAAAACATTTTAACACACACACATTTATATGTGCAGGAAAGTCTGGGTGTCATTTAATCCAGTGCTTATATTTAAATTTTAAAAAATTAGTCTTTGAACTGAAGGACCAGATAAAAATCTTTACCCAGAAACTGACTGAATTTTAAATTGAATTTGGTGCAAGGTCTTTCCAAAAAAAAGAGCTTCACATCCTGCCAGGTGCTGATAGTCTATTAATCTAAATCTTCTTTGCGTTTATTTACATTAATGTCGACTTTAGTCGTTTGTCCACGTCACTTTTTTGTTGTTTTTTTTTTTGTTCCCCTTCGGCCCGTGAGAGATCAAACCACTTTAACACATTCATTTAAAACTCCGCGTTAATATATTATTATCTGTGAAAAGGTGACGAGTGTGGAGGAGGCCCTCCTCACACGGGCCCTCCCACAGCCCCGCAGTCAGGCGGAGGTGTGTGTGTGTGTGTGTGTGTGTGTGTGTGTGTGTGTGTGTGTGTGTGTGTGTGTGTGTGTCTGCCACTCTGAGATGGGCTTTGATTGAGCCTGCTGACTTAACCTTTGCGAGCCTCACCCTGCGAGGGGGCAAGTGCTCCATGTCTGGATAATAATACAATTAGTACATCTGAACCATGACCTCTGCGGCCCAAAGGTCACGCTGGGGGTGAGGGGGGTGAGGGGGTGGGGGGCTGCGAGTCCGTTCTTGCTTTTCAGCCGGCGGCCTCGTCATTTCTTTTTCTTTTTCCTCATCCTTTTGCCGTCGCCAAAACCGCACGGCGTAAATCTGTTCTCCGTCCCTGACGGTCGGAGGATGGAGCGGGTGGTGGTGGGGTGGGTGGGGGTGACATTTCAAAAAATAAATTTCTACCCGCCTTATTGTGTTTGGAAATGCGTCCGAGGGCCTTTAAATCAAAAAGCCCGATCTGCGCTTTGTTTTCGCTGGAAGTGAATCTCACAAAGCGCAAACACAAGCCCCAGCTGAAACAGTCAAAGTGTTTTCGCTCCCGTGTTTGCCGGATCGCCGTGGCGACGCTCAGACCACCCACTCGGCCGAGTCCCACTCACACTTTATTTTTCTGAGCCGGGCCGTGATCACATTTTTTACTGTTGTAGTTTGGGCCCGAAGCTTGTAGGGTGTGCGTTCACCTGTTTGGTGAGCGACGCACACACACACACACACACACACACACACACACACACCATGAGGGTTTGTTGAGCGACACACACACACACACACACACACACACATGAGGGTTTGTTGAGTGTGTTCAGACGGCTGTAAATACATCAGACGTCTCACTCTTTATTTAGCTCCAGCACACTGGGACTCATTCTTCCGGGAAGGGGGGGCCACAGTGATAATGTATGTGTGTGTGTGTGTGTGTGTGTGTGTGTTTGTGTTTCCCAGTGTATTGCCCACACTGGGGAACACAAACACACACACACACAGGAAGGCATTCACGCACACGCTTAAACTGCTTCATGTCCACTTTTACTGTGTTTAAGAACACGCTGCAGCGCACACACACACACACACACACACACACACACACACACACACACACACACACACACACACACACACACACAGTATTTTATAACTGAATGATAATGTAGCAGGAAATAAATTATTTCCCAATAAATAAGTAAATTATTGTTGCGTTGGAAACAATGGCGAAAATATTGAATGAAAAAAAAAATCTCAACATGGCCGCCTTTCTAATTTGTGAAGTTGTGGTTGTTAAGCTGTGTGTGGTGAAGCCTGAGTGTGCGTAACAATCATTTCCTATTGATTTCCCCCCCGATCTTTCCATCTGGTTTTGCTGTCTGTTCCCTAATGGGGCAAAGCCTGAACAGATGCAACCTTAAGCTCCCACATCTTTGTCACAGAGAGAGGACAAAGAAGCTGAAGCAAAAAACACCGCGCCTCTGAAACGTGTGTAATGTTTGCACATATAAACACCTGTAAGGATTAGACTGTAGGAGCCCTTGTAAATTGTAAATTAGGATTAACAAGGGGATATTCTGGCTGTTGAACTTTGAAACTAGCGCTCAGGTTTTTAGTGGAAAACGCACCGAACTGTTTATTGAAGCTCTGATACTGTACGTCCAAGTAAAGTAAATAAATAAATAAATATATATATAATAGGAGAGTGTTCGAGGATCACAATTATTGTGCGTTCTGACCGACAATCAGTCGATTGATCAGACAAATCAATCATCAGGTCTGGATGCTCGGTCAAACCTGAGATAACTTCACTGAACTCGACAGATATTTCTGAAAGATGGATGGTTTTGGTGTGTGTGTGTGTGTGTGTGTGTCTGTCTGTGTGTCTTTGTGTTGTAAAGTGGGATCACGAGTAATTCACACAACTGCACTCGCACTACATCTGTAAACGTTTAAACTTTATCTGTCCTCTAATCAAAGTTGAAATATTAACACAGGAAAATGAAGTGGTAATTATAATTTCTCTGAGATTCAGTGGATTCACCAGCAGAAAAATGGGTTTTCCACACGCCGACAGCGTGAACGTATAAGTATTTATTGTATTGGGAGAAACGCAGAAATCCAAGATGTTTTCTTTGACTTCGAATGATCCGTCTCCAGATGTTTTTTCCCCATAATCTTGCACAAACCGTCTTGTAACGCGGCTCCACGTGTTTGTTGTCTTTGGACACTCTGTGGAATTCAGAGTTCAGTGGGTCTGAACAATGCTTATCCACACAACATTTGTTGTTTGGAAAGATGGACTCAACAGTGTGTGTGTGTGTGTGTGTGGAGGGATTCATTTCAATGTGATGAAAGAAAATTGGTCCCTCTGGTGAAATATCAGGACTATGGATTATCAAGTTCGCATCCCTAATCTTCCCTAATTTCCCTTCCAGGCTTGATGGAGGGCGTGGAGAGAGAGGACGCCAGTGGCGAGGAAACGCACGTCTGTGACAAATGCTGCGCTGAGTTCTTCACCTGGACCGAGCTGAGCCAGCACCAGAAGATCTGCACCGAGGATCCCCTGGTGCTGATCGTGAAGGACGACGAGGGGATGCCTGTTCCCGAGGAATCTCCCGCGGGACCCTCTCCGGTTCCCAGTGTGGCGCCCAGCGACTCGTCCGCGGCAGAGTCCCCGGGCGCCGCCTTCGAGCCGGGAGAGACGCCGGTGACCGACAACGACAGCCTGGATAATTTAGAGGAAGGCCAGGAGCGGGACGAAGCCATGGAGCTCGAGCGTCGCCGCCCGCAGGACGCCACGGGCTCCAGTCCCCGGCCCCTGGGCTCGGCCGAGGCCGCCGGCAGCTACGGCATGCCGAGTACGAATGTGACCCTGGAGATCCTGCACAGCACCCGAGTGGCCGTCGCCCAGTTCTCCCAGGGGGTCGACGGCAGCGGCGCGGGAGGGAGGGCGGCCTCGGCCGCCATCCCGCTGATCCTGGAGCACCTGCTTGCTCTGCAGCAGCAGCAGGTCCACCAGCTGCAGCTCATCGAGCAGATCTGCAGCCAGGTCGCCGTCATGAACCGACAGCCGACGCAAGCCGCGCTCAACCCGGTCTCCAGGTCCCTGTCTCTGGCTCCCAACCCTTTCCCGTCCCAAGGCGTCGTCCCTCCCCCCGTCCTGCCGCTGTCGGGGACGATGCCCTCCGCCGTTAACGGACAAGCTGCCGTTTCTCTGCCGTCTGTGCTGGAAAAGTCACAAAACGCCCCCGCAAACTGTGTGCGGGAACCCCATCTTTAGAGACGTTACTTGTACCTCAGCTTCCTCGGACAACTCGGCTCCGTCTCTCTCCAGCAGCAGCAGCAGCAGCAGCAGCAGCAGCAGCAGCGTCTCCACCCTGCTGCCTCCTTACACCGGCTCGCACACCAGCAGCATGAGCTGCTCTCAGACACTGAGCTCCACCAGCCCGCTGTCCCTGGGGCAGAGCAGCCTCCTCGGCTCGTCCTCCAGCCTGCCGTTTCTACCTCAGAGCCCCCCCAGCAGCGTGATTTTCCCCAACCCCCTGGCCAGCATCGCCGCCACAGCTAACGCGCTTGACCCCCTGGCGGCCCTGATGAAGCACAGGAAGGGGAAGCTGCCCAGCGTGTCCCTGTTTGAAACCAAGCCCAGCCCAGAGGAGCCCTTCTTCAAGCATAAATGCAGGTTCTGTGCCAAAGTGTTTGGCAGCGACAGCGCCCTGCAGATCCACCTGCGCTCCCATACAGGAGAGCGGCCCTTCAAATGCAACATCTGCGGCAATCGCTTTTCCACGAAGGGGAACTTGAAGGTGCACTTCCAGAGGCACAAAGAGAAGTATCCTCATGTGCAGATGAACCCCTACCCGGTGCCAGAGTATCTGGACAACGTGCCAACCAGTTCTGGGATTCCCTATGGAATGTCCATCCCTCCAGAAAAGCCCGTCTCCTCGTGGCTGGACAACAAACCTGTTGTGGCAGCTCTGCCAGCCACCATGGGTCTTCCGCTTTCCTCCACTATTACCAGTATCGGAGGCTCGAATGACCCTGTAAGTGTAACGCCATCTGTTCGGTCTCCCTATCAGCCAACTCCTGGTGAATGTGTGTCTTTGTCACCTGACCGCAGAGGCAGTGAGGCTCGTTTCTCTCCCGTTTCAGAGTCTCCGCAGTCTAACCGTGAAACAGAAGCGCCCAATATACTGAAAATAGAGGGCGTGCACCTTCCACAAAGCTGCACCCTGAGACCCAGAGCCAACCCGGTAACAGAAGGAACCAGCAGCGCGGTCCCATCCGTGACCACCACCCCCGAACCCGTCGCCCCGGCGTCCCGCCCTCTCTCCACTCGGACGAAATGAATTTCCTGTCGGGCGCCCCGCCGGATTCTATGCAAACGTCGGAAACCTCGAAGCTTCAGCAGCTGGTGGAGAACATCGACAAGAAGATGACAGAGCCCAACCAGTGCGCCCTCTGCCACCGCGTCCTCAGCTGCCAGAGCGCGCTGAAGATGCACTACCGCATTCACACCGGCGAGAGGCCCTTCAAGTGCAAAGTGTGCGGCAGGGCCTTCACCACCAAGGGCAACCTGAAGACGCACGTCGGCGTGCACAGAGAAAACCCCCCGGTCCAGGTGCAGCACTCGTGTCCCCTTTGCCAGAAGAAGTTCACGAATGCCGTTGTTCTTCAGCAGCACATCCGCATGCACATGGTGGGGCAGGTTCAAGACTCGGCCCTCGTGGACGGGCTGCAGGAGATGGACGGCGATGTGTCAAGCAACGGGAAGAACTACGACAGCCTCAGCAGCAGCGGCAATGACTTTGTTGATGACATTTCAATGGAGGATGAGGAAGAGGAAGAGGAGGTAGAACATATGATTCCTTCTAAACCCTTAGCGTCTGATTGCAGTTCTCCTCCTAAGTCCTTCGCCGTCGTTTCGAGTATAGCAGCTCTGGAGAACCAAATGAGGATGATTGACTCGAGGATAAGCCTGAACCACTCCTTCGGCCTCAAACCCCTGATCAACGGTTTTAGCGACAACATTAAACGCTCTTTGTCGGAGAAAAGGGCGGAGACTTCCAGCGTACGCAGCCCCAACGTGTCAGAGTCCTCCCGTTCGCCTCGCGCGTCCGCGTCTCCCGTTCAGAGCAGCTCGGAGGGCGCGGGCGCCAAATCGCCCGCGGTGCACAGCGGCAACCGGCCGGAGACCCAGGATGCTCCGGCAGCCTCGGTGAAGAGAGAGCGGTCCGAGTCGCCGGCGGCGGCGCAGGAGCGAAGAGGCGTGCAACCCGGCAAACTGTGCGTGAAAGAGGAGACGCCTTACAGCATGTGTTTCCAGCTGAGCAGGGACAGAGGTGCATTTCACATGCCACGTATTTGTTTAATGTAACTGTAGCACCCGTTGGGTGGGGTCCCTGTGAAAAAAATGTGAAAACCTTCTCACTTGTGTACCTTGATGTCCGCTGCAGGTCAAAGCCTCGCCGGCCCGATCACCGGCACGCCGCCGGGCCCCGTAAAAACCGAGGTGAACGGTCAAGCGGCGAACGCCAACGAAGGCCAGCACCCGCCGTTCAGCATCCACATCCCACCGGCCTACCCGTCGGTCGTCAGCCCGGGCGTGACCTCCCTGCTCGGCCCCGCGCCCCCCCGACGGACCCCGAAGCAGCACAACTGCAACGTCTGCGGCAAGAACTTCTCGTCGGCCAGCGCTCTGCAGATCCACGAGCGCACGCACACCGGGGAGAAACCGTTCGTCTGCTCCATCTGCGGCAGAGCCTTCACCACCAAAGGCAATCTGAAGGTAGCTGATGGAGGCTGGTGCTCCAAGCTCATATTTGGCTTGGCCGAGATCTTCAACATCCTGTCATTAAATGTCATAAACTATTTTTTTAAATGTCTGAACAGAATTTTGAAAATCATTGCTGATTTATAGTTATTGTTGACCAACTGACTGATTAATCAACACATCATTTCAACCGTAAATCTAAAAAAATATCTGAGAACATACTAGTCAAATATTAGTTGTCTGTGAACCATCAAAAGAGTCAAAAAATTTATGTGAAATTCCATTAAGGTTTGATTAAAAAATATTCACCGTATGAGCACTAACTGTTTTAATGCCGGGGGCTTGAACACACACGTTTGGCTTTTAGCATCCACCGGATCTAACACATGTGATTTTTCAGGTTCACATGGGAACCCACATGTGGAACAACGCACCGGCCCGGAGAGGCAGGCGGCTGTCGGTGGAGAACCCCATGGCCCTGCTGGGCGGAGAGGCCGTGAAGTTCGGGGAGATGTTCCAGAAGGACCTGGCGGCTCGAGCCGTGAACGTGGACCCCGGGTTCTGGAACCGCTACGCGACGGCCATCACCAACAGCCTGGCCATGAAGAACAACGAGATCTCGGTGATTCAGAACAGAGGCATCTCGTCGCTTCACCCTCTGACTGCAGGCATGGACAGAGTGAGCACCGCAGGAAGTCCCATTACCGGTCTGACCAAGACCGGCATGGACAGACACTTTTCCATGCTGATTGACGACAGCAAAGAAATTGGAATCAATTGAACAAAGCTGATTGGTGTTCAAATACTTATGCAAACTATTATGGACATTAAAATATTTGTAAAACTTCTTCTTTGTTCTTATGTACTATATATATAGACTTAAAAAAGAACTTTTTATCAATTGACAGAGAACAGTAGGGTATTCACATTTTGCTATTTTACTTTGCAGTCATTTGTGAATGTTTTTTTTTTTTTCTATACATTAAATAAGTTGTTTAACTTGTACCTGAGAATTCCTACGGTGCTTCGACGTACGGTTGCTCTGAAGAGGGAACGTGTTCAAATCAATAATGCAAAGAGTTTGCTATCTCCTCCGGACAGCTGCCCGATGCTGCTAGCTGGTGCAAAGCACAAAATATGCTCATAGATACCCACAGTTACAAAACTGCAATGGTCTGTTGTCAATGTTATGCTGAGAAACTGTCATTGTTAAACAACAGTTGGACCGAATAAAAAAAAAAAAAAAAAAAATAGAACAAACTGTCTGTATGTTCAGGTCACTACCTCACTTCAGTCAGTAATGTATAACAGGATGATCGAGCGTAACGTGCACTCAAGCAAAATACATTCCCTAAAATGTTATTTCTGTCTTTTATGCTCCTGCGAGGGGCTGCGGCACAAAACTTCTCAAGCCGCAAATATTTCTCTGCAAGTTTGCATGAGCACAAATTTAAACCGTATGACTTTATGACCTATTACCCATCGCCACAGAGAGGATGAATAATTCTTAAAGAGGCAAATGAATTCCTTTATCAGGAGCACATCGGAAAGTGGAATTTAATCCAGATTTCCTTGGAGACGGCTGTTGCAAATTATTTTTGGAGACACACGCCGATTAAAAACTTGTTATGTCTACTTATCTGGAATATCATCTCCTGCTTAAATGAAAAATAAAGACAAAGTGGTCAGCTTTTGGCTTTGTTGACATGAAAATAACTGAGGTAATGACTGTAAGGAAAGCGATTAGCCATCTGTACAGGGAAGTGAGTCTCGGCTCAAAGGTTTCCTTACTCGTCCTGTCGGAGCTTTCAGTTATTCGGTGATTAACTGCTCTGAATTTGTCTTCAACCACGTGAGAACAGTTGTTTCTTTATCGTTTGACTTGACACGTGTAACACTGTGTGTTGCGCAGAATATAATCTCGTTAACGCTGGGGGCAATGCCTCACAGTTCGCTTTCTGTCAGAAACTATAAATTTTACTTGACCGCACAGAGACCGTGATGAATGTCGATACCCGTGCGCATGTGTTGCCTTCGCGGCTTCTGGAAAGTACACGCTCCACAATGTTACATCCAAATAGAAATACGCCTGGTAACAATATTTTATTCACTTTACATTTGACATCACTTGACATAATACCCTCAGTTATGCGCTTTAACTTCGCATAAAAGTCTCTAAAATTCGCATCACAATAAGCTACGTCTTCACCGGCGATAAATTTCAAGAGTTACGATTTTTTTGAGTAGCACATGAATGCAGCGTCATTTTTTTTTTCACCCCGAAACGTCATTTACGTAATGACGTAACCTGCCCAGCCAAGATGGCTGACAGCATCCCACTAAATCCGATGCGGAAGAACTCGAAGAGAATCACGTATTACAACTCGGGCAGACTGTCAAGGTACTGGGGGCGGAAGCGGTTCCCGCGGTCGCGTACCGGAGAAAGCAGCCGTTTGTCCGGGGCGCTTCCTCCCGGCTGTCCCGCTCGTTCCCGGGCTCCGCGGCTCTGTACGGGTCGCGGCTGTTAGCTTGTTTTGCTAGCACGGCTACCGACAGTAGCCCCGCATTTTTTCCCGCTTTAACGGCTCCTTCTTCCTCCGCTCGTGCCGTCACCCCGTCACAACGCAGCCGCACGCGTGAAGCTGAATCTGCCACGACTGGTCCCAGCGTCACAAACCCAGTGTGGGTCATCTTTGTTGACCGGTGCGCTGGCATTTTAATCCGGGGGTCACGTGATGGTGTGTATGCGCACTCAACAGTTTGCTCGTTTTTTTTTTTTTCAAACTGGGTGAGGATGAGCTAACTGGACCTGAAGTGAAACAGGCGGATTATCAGCTGCTTTTATGATGACAAGTAGCCGCTGGGAATGTAACAAATATCTTTGCCATAAATAAATCACTTAAATAGTTAATCAAGCTCAATCTAGAGTAGATAGAGATAAAGAGAGGACGAGGACTCTTTTTAAAAAAATAATCCCAGCTCCCCAGCCCTCGTCGTGGACGTCCAGCCGGTCCTGAAGCTGGTGGAGAATCCCCGGTGGAGCTTTTTCTCCGACACAGTGAACAACGGTTGGCAGTTGTGCCTGTGCGCCGCCGGAGAGCCAGCAAAACTTTCCCTTTCTTCTTAAGGAACCGGCCCACGTTTTCGCTGGATTAAGAGTTGAGTTATTATGTAATCTGGTGTGGGAGGTCCAAAGCAGGGAAACACTGGGGCTTTTTAATGTACCTCGCAGCTGAAGTTCCAACAGCGTGTAGACGAAACATGAAAACCAAAAAGATGATTTAACAAACCAGAATCACCAAGCACATCTTTTCCAAGCGTGTCATTTGTGTAATCTCTTTAAAAAAAAACAACCTCCACTCATTGTGAAGACTCTCCGTCTGTGATCTATGTCTTGAGGTGTACCATGACCGTAAAAACCCTCTTCCTCTGTTTTTGCTGACCGCCGTTTCTCTGATTGCCAGGCAACAATTTTCGGCTTATATGGTGACAGCGCTGAGCCAACCTTGGTTTGGATTAATCCTCAGCTCGAGACAAATGGAGCCAGTTTCTCTCGGTGAAATCCATTACTGGGGTTGTGGATACGCTCGGAGCGGTTCAAGGTCGTTCAGTCATAATCTGCGTCTTGTTGGTAGAAATAACGCTGGGCCTCCACGTCAGTCAGGCTCCGTCTGCTGCGTTAGTGAACAAGATTTTGTTTTTCACTTTTTTTTTTTATGTTACCGCACCTTTTTTCTTGCACTGAAAGTCAGAGGAGAGGTTCTGTGGCATGTGAGATTGGGCCGTTAAATCTGTGTGGATTAAAATGTCTTAACAACTCACAAGTAAACGGCAGACTTCTCACGTGACGATTCTCTTTCGGCATCTTTCCGCTGTGCTGTTTGTGTATCTGATGAGAACATTTCCACGTCCGTGCTCACCGCGCTCCGTCCTCTGCAGGTTCTCTCTGGAGGATGAGCCGTCGAACCTGGACGAGATGCCCCTGATGATGTCGGAGGAAGGCTTCGAGAACGACGAGAGCGACTACCAGACGCTGCCGCGGGCCCGGGTCAACCAGAGGCGGAGGGGCCTGGGCTGGTTCCTGCTGGGGGGCTGGAAAGTCCTGTGTGGCAGGTGCGTGCGTGTGCGTGACTGTTGTCACGTTTCTAATGGGACGCACAAATACACTGTTGTGTAATATTGTGTCTCGGGTCACACTGGTCGGTGAACGGTTGCCAGGTCAGGCGCGTTCTGCTTTTCGTTTTCCGTCCTCGGTTCAGACGTGTTGAACACGCGTGTGAAAGTTGGCGGCCGCTTTGTGATTCGGCGAGTGTGTTGTGTCGTGTGCGATGTTGGCGAGTGTGCTTTCCAACGCACCGGCAGCTGTGCGTGAAGTGAGAAGAGGGGGGATAAGGGCGTGTTGTTTTTTTTTTTTTTTTTTTTGGTTGAGTTCCTTGATGCGCACCATCAGTCCAAAAAAGATTTTGAGGTCAAACAGGAAAAAGGGGGGATAATGATTCATTTGGAAGGTTTTGCCCTCTAAAGATGGCGGCAAAGAGACGACACGTCTCCAGAACTGCAACGTGTCACATTCGTGAACAAATGTTTGTGCATCACCTCAGTGCCCCAAAATTTCACCGCGGACGAATTTCATAGAATATTCTGTTTTCCGCGTGGTGCCGCATATTGATTCCACCCCCCCCCATCTCCACCTCCACCCCCACCTCCACCCGCCCCGTTAATGAACAAATCGGATTCTTCACAGCTGACCAGTTTGATGCTTTCCAGTAATTTTATGTGTGCTTAGTGTGGGATTATAAAACACAAATAATTCACAGCGAGTAAGCCCCGACTGTTCAAATGGCGTATTATTTGAATAGCATTCATTTGCTCAAATAATCGCCGGTATGAATCTGGGCTGGGGAGCGCAGAGGGCTGGGGGTTGGGTTGGGTTGGGTGGTGGTGGGTGGGGGCGGCGAAGCCAACGCAAACAAGACTTTTTCACCACAGTTGATTTATTTAGTTTCATGTTTTGCCAACTTGCTTAAAATGTGGAAAAGCCAAGTCGCTCAGCATGACGGTATACACTGACGCTCGCCCCTCTTTTACCCCCCCAGGTGCCAGTTCAGGTCACACTCACAACTGCACTCACACACACACACACACACACACACACACACACACACACACACACCCCCATCACTGCTGTTTGCGTTTGATATCAGATATGCCAGATAAGCTCCAGTATAGTCATTAGCAGGTTGATCGAAAGTCAAATACTTTTTTTTAAAAAAAAAGTAAATCTTTCTCTTCTCTAATCTAATTAGAGCTTTGATTAATTAGTTATTTTTTTATATATATATATGGGAAAGGGCTCTCGTGGTAGAGATGTTCAATATGAGGTAACACAAACAAGGAAACAAAGGGCAAATGTGTCGCACCTCAAAGTCAGCCCACACAGAACCAGCAGGCCCGGTTCTCGAGGCGCAGAGAACCCGGAGAGTTTTCCCACATCGTTAGGGTTAGGGCTCACGTGACAGGTGATGATAATTTAAAAGGTGATATCATTGTTTTGTCAATGATTTTTTTTTTTTTTTTTTTTGGTGCGACCATCTCCGTTTACTGTCTGCGGGCAGGAAGCGCATGTTGATATATATATATATATATATATAAATTATAAATATACGTGTCTCTTAATATATAGGAATGCAGTAATAATAATTTGCTGAATTAAAAGTAATGTCATTCCTGGCCACTGGTGTCCGGCTGTAGCTACAGATGTCCCCTACATCTGTAGCTTTGTTTTATAATAATATAATATATAATATAATATATACGCCTTTTATTACTTTTATATGTGATTCTTGTGACAAAAGTAGAAAGTACCCGGATCATCAGCATCTTCCTTTACTTACAGGTCCAGGTCTAGTTGAGCGGTTGCCTTCAGCCCCTGGCAACAAAGCCCCCCTTCAACCATGGCTGGATCTTTTTTTATTTATTTCATGTTTTTTTGGGGCCATAATTCTGGTTCCTGTCCCGTCCATCATCTCACGGCTCCTCAAATTCATCACGTTGGGGTTTTTGCGGCCCTCAGACCGGGATCCGCCGGCGTAGGCAGCCAACCTAAACACAGCCATTACATGAAGCAGCATTTGGTTGGCGTCTTCTTTTTTTTTTTTTTTTTTTTTTTTTTAATTCTTTAAACAAACTCGTCTTCCTCCCTCAGCTGCTGCGATTGCCTGGCCCACGTGTGTCGGAGGAAGAAGGAGCTGAAGGCCCGGACGGTTTGGCTCGGCTGCCCGGAGAAGTGCGAAGAGAAGTTTCCCAAAAACGGCATCAAGAACCAGAAGTACAACATCTTCACCTTTGTTCCCGGGGTGAGTCCTGCGTGACGCCATCCAGCATTCCAACCTCTGCACGCGGCCGTTAATAGTCCGTCGAGTCCTTATGTTCTTATTGATCGTTCCACACACCAACAGTATGTAAAGCACATGCGATGGATCTACTTGTTAACTGGCCTGTCATTAAGTTGGGTGTTCACACTGGGGCCGGGACATTAGGGCTCCATCAGTTACTTATTAAAAAAGCGAATGGTTCACATGATTAAGCGGGCCACCTTTTGGCCCAGGCCGTAAAATGTCAACTGTCTATTAGAGACGTAGATATCTTCATCGACGGCGACGCCGTTTCTCCTCCCTCTGCTCTGAATTATTAAACACACACAAATTGAGTTTAGCAGTGTGCGTTTTATCCCTAAAGGTCAGGAGGTTCATTAACCGCACGCCGTCGTCCATTGATCCCGTGGTCTCTGATAATCTGTGACTGCGCACTGGACTCTCATTATTGCAAACATTATTCAAAATTTGACCTTAGATGAATGGAACTACTTTGTTAGCAAAGAGCCTCCGCTCTGAGCTACAGGTGTGTGTGGCTGAAGAAAGATGGACGCTTCGCCTCGTCTTATTGTGGCCATCGGTCCTGTTTATTCGCCGACGGCGGCGACGGAAATCTACACCCACGATGCCGTTTTTGAAACAAAAGCGTCTTGTTCCCGTAGTCTAAACCTGCACAGTAAAACCCCGCCCCTTTTCTTTCTCTCAGGTTTTCTACCAGCAGTTCAAGTTCTTCCTCAACCTTTATTTCCTGGTGGTGGCCTGTTCCCAGTTTGTGCCGTCGCTGAAAATCGGATATTTGTACACGTACTGGGCACCTCTGGTAAACACACTTCACTTTCTCCTTTAATAAATGATCTGGATAAATAAATAAATATATATATATATATATATTTAGTTTTGGGTGACGAGCGTGTTTTCTCTAACCCCCTTTCACCTCTCGTTCCTCAGGCCTTCGTTCTCGCCGTCACCATGATGCGAGAGGCCGTGGACGAAGTGCGACGCTACCAGCGGGACAAAGAGATGAACTCGCAGCTCTACAGCAAGCTGACAGTGAGAGGTGAGGCTGAAACGTAGCCCCCCACACACACACACACACACACACACACACTCTAACCGTTTGCTGACGTTATGATAACGGATATTCCAGCTGCTCCCCGTGCGCTGGATCCGCTGGATCCGCACTCGTAACCGAAGTCGTCCGTCTCGCTGTAATTGCATCGATTTCTTTCCTCTCTCGATCTCTCAAGACTGTATGATGTGTGAGATGTGTTTAATGTGCGGTAAAATCCCCCCGTGTGATATTTGTGACCGTGGCTCGTGCGCGTACGCGGCAAAGTGAAAGACGAAGAAGAAGAAGAAGAAGAAGAAGAAGAAGAGTCACGGCGGATACCGAGGCGATATAATTGAGAGTGACCCTCTGTGCCGCTGTTTCTGTCTGCGCCTCAGACTGGGGATGAAAACAGAGGGGTATTACATGATCACGCTGGAGGTAATCAATCTGTGAGGAGGTGAGAGGAAAAGGAGAGAGCGACAGCAAAAAGTGGGCTGCGGTTCTCAGAGTCAGCGCCAGGCCGGAAAAATCAATACCTCCATTTTATTTCTCCGCTAGTTCCAAAAAAACAAAAATCCCAGTCTAAATCTGAGACGTAGCTGCTTCGTGATGTTTGCTGACTTCTCCTTCGTCACATCTGTTTTCGTTTTTCTCCAGGTAAAATTCAAGTGAAGAGCTCAGACATACAAGTTGGAGACCTGATCATCGTGGAGAAGGTTCGAGCTCTCTCCTCTCCTCCAGCACACGTCTTTGCTTTCACACATTTTAAAGGCCGGAGCCTCCTGTGAACAGGTGACGAGCTGCTAATGTGGCTCCAGGTGAATCAAACCGTCAGTTTAGAACCTCCAGTCACCTGGACAACCTGCTATACAGGAGAGTGTAGAAATCTAGCTGAATTTCCATTAAACAAAAACAAACGGATTCTCCTTCACTCTCTGGTCAAGGTATTGACCTTGTTTAATTATTCAGGAAGATTCGCGGGGCTTTTTGCCACAGTGCTCAGTAAACAAGCTTTTCTGTTGCGTTTGTGTAGAACCAGAGGATTCCTGCCGACATGATCTTCCTGAGAACGTCGGAGAAGAACGGTGAGCGCTTTGTGTGATCAAAGTGTAAATCTGAAATACGTCCAGTGAATATATGTCGGACGGGAAGCTGAACTTCGTGTCCCCCCCCCCCGTGTCAACGCGACTCTTCCCTTCCCTTTTCACGTGATTCACACGCCGCGTGTCACGGCGACCAAAGCGAGCGATGATGCGGATTCCAATTAATCAATGAGCTGCGTCAGACCCCGGCTCTCCTCCTCCGAGGGGGCGTTCGCAGGAGACGCTCTGAGGACATTGTCTCCATCAATCTCTGACGCGTCAATACGCTTGGCGGCGAGCCGCCGATGTCTTTATGCCTCTCGCGAACCCGCATAAACACTTTTTTTTTTTTTTTTTTTTTCTTGTGCGACGATGCTGAGGGAACCGCATGAATCATCCTTCCATCATAGTTAACCCCCCCGGGGACGGTTTATCGCCGCCCTTTGCCCTCTCTGTCACACGCCTGCTCTCATCCCTCAGTTTCACACGTAATATCGCCGCCGATCGATGCGGGTCGCGACCGCCCGCGGCGGACTCCGCTCGTTCGTTTTTTTTAGAACGCGTGTTCCTCTCGCGGCGATAACATGCTGGTGCTGGTTTTTGTTGGCGGCGGCCGCCCCCTGACGGCGTCCCTGTCCCCTTTCTTCAGGTGCCTGCTTCGTCAGGACGGATCAGCTGGACGGAGAGACGGACTGGAAGCTGAAGGTGGCCGTGGGCTGCACGCAGCGGCTGCCAGCAGTCGGGGTACGGATCCGTTACGCGGCGGCGGAATATAAAAGCCGGCGAGCGCTCCGGCCGTGACGGAAACCCGATCAGTCGGCAGCTGACGGCAGCTTCCTTTTAACCGGAGGCGATACTCAACGCTTTAAGGTTTCAGTTTTTTTTTTTTTTTTCTTACACGCCGTGGCCTCCGAGCCGTCGCCTGTGAAACGCCGGAGCAACACGACCCCCGCTGGGGTTTAACAGTAAAATAATCCCCCCCCCCCCCTCCCTGTTCTCACCGCGAGGGCGGCCTGCTCGCCGCCTGAATAATTTAATGTTTACAATCAATTTCTGTTCCTCTGTTTGGGGCTGCGGAGACAAAGAAGCCGTCCTTCACCAAACTGCGACGTCCAAAGATCGGGCGTGAGTTCGGGTCGCGTGACATCACGGCGGCGACGTGCGATGACGTTGAACGCGCTGATAGATGCGCGACTAAAGACCCTTTTTGTCTCCTCTGTCCCCCCCCCCTGTCCCCTTGTCTCAGGACCTCTTCTCCATCAGCGCCTACGTCTACGCCCAGAAGCCTCAGCTGGACATCCACAGCTTCGAGGGGAACTTCACCCGGGTACGCCGGCTCACTCACGTATTTACAAAACGCAACGTGGACTGACGGGGGGCGGGGGCGACAACGAAGGGGTCCTGTTGTCGTCTCCGTCAGGCGGGCAGGTTCTCGCAGCTCCAGCCGTCCCGTCCTGCTCGTCCCGTCCTGATTTCTTTCTTTTCCTTCCCCCTCTTCTTCTTCTTCTTCTTCTTCTTTTTTTATTAATAGCAGATTAGCGCAGCCCCCACAGAGAGGAGAGCCGCGGTACAAAGGGAGGCTTTGTGGCCCGTCTTCACTCTTGGCCACACACCAGGCTTAGCGAGGGAGCACTTCCTGCGCTCATTCATCCTCCGCGGCCTTCCTTTGCAGAGCGTGCGCTTTTAGTCCGAGCGGGACGGGGGAAAAAAACGGGTTCCCACAGATCCGCAGCAAATGAACTCACCTATTTATGAGGGTTTCTTTTTCTCCCCCCCCCCCCGCTTCCTTTTCGCTCGAGGAGGATCGTGCGGCTTCGTTTCTGCCGAGACCCTCCGCAGTTACGAAGCGTCGCCGGGCCGAGCGTCCCGCACGCTGCCGTTTATTTTTCACGCGCGGCAAAGAATACGAAAGGTTAATTTAAGATTTGGTTTCAGCCACAAATCGTCGCTAAAAGCCGAATTCACGACCTCCTGGTCTTAGCGGGTGTTTTTTTTTTTTTTTTTCTCTCCTTATCTGCTGCTGAGCGGCGCCAATTAGAAGCCGCTTAATTGCACAAATAAATTCACACGGTGGAGTTCTCCCCCACACAAGAGACTCTGCCGACACACTCTCGGTTAAAAAAAAAAAAAAAAACAACTTTTAACGCCGAAAGTTTTGTTTTCTGCCGCAGGAAGACACGGACCCGCAGATCCACGAGAGCCTGAGCATCGAGAACACCCTGTGGGCGAGCACCGTCGTGGCGTCCGGTGAGTCCCCCCCCACACACACACACACACACACACACACACACCCCGACCCCCCCGCTCTGACCCATGTTTTTAATTTTGAACTCGTGCGTCATCCCGGAGCTGAGGTAATCGCCCGGCGACGCCCCACAGAGACGGTTGAGAGTGTTTGTGGCCGCACCATTGATTTGTGGTGTGCCCCCCCACACACACACACACACACACACACACACACACACACACCCCACCCCCTGACCTTGACCAGGAGAAGAAGAAGCGCACACACACTGACTTAGACCCCCTTACATCATCTCTGCTCGGGAATGTCATTGTCCCCGCCCCCCCCACCACCACCACAAGCTCCTCCTTGACAGACACTCCATCGCTCCGGGCTCTTGAACCGGCACCGGGTCGCCGCGCTTGCATATTCAAATGATCCTCACACACACACACACACACACACACACACGCTGGGCCCCTCACGCCATTTGTCACGTCGTTTGGTATTTCTGAAGTTGGAGGAGCGATTCATCACCTTCTCCTCGCCTCCACTGGTTGCTTCTGGTTTTCCTTTTTAAACTTCCCTTCCCTTTTTTTTTTTATAGCTGGAGTGTGTGTGTGTGTGTGTGTGTGTGTGTGTGGGGGGGTCAGGGGGCAGTATTGAGGTTTATTAGCGCCTTCACTCTCCCATTAAGCTCATTTAATATTAATGACTCATTAATCCTTTGTAATAAGGCCACTGTAATGAATTGGCAAATAACGATGGAGGCATATTGATCAGGGTTTATGAGGGGGGGAGTCTGAGCGTATTAAACTCCTGTCTGTCGACTCGAGCGGCAGCGAGACAAAACCGCCCTTATTGCGTTTCCTCTCATGCAGTTCGTCTTACTTGAGCGAGAAGAGTGTGTGTGTGTGTGTGTGTGTGTGTGTGTGGGGGGGGGGGGGGCATTCAGTTAATGAGCAGCATTACTTTCTTTGTCTCTCTCCTTGGCAGGCACGGTGATAGGGGTGGTGATCTACACAGGCAAAGAGACCAGGAGCGTACTGAACACGTCCTACGCCAAGAACAAGGTGAACGCCTGTGTGTGTGTGTGTGTGTGTGTGTGTGTGTGTGTGTGTGTGTCCGCGGGGACGGTCCTCTGATTTAAAAGTTCGCTCCACGACAGTTTACAGATGACGAAGTCTCCGTCTCGTTCTCTCCAACTCGCCGTCCGTTGATGTTCTGCAGTCGATCGCAAAAGACAAAAGAGCAGAAACGCACAAACAGCAACGCAAAGTAACACGTGTCCCGAGCCCCCCCCCCCCCTAATCACTAATCAATCACTTTGGCAGGGCGGTTTTTTAACCTTGACTCTCCAGATAAAGTTGGACCTGTCAATGCTTAAGGTCAGCGCCGGGCGCTAATTAACCAAAGGGGAAATTAGCCGGCCGAGGATTTAAATGACATTTTCAGCACAACGTTAATCCTGCGAGAACCCACACACACACACACACACACACACACACACACACACACACACACACACACACACACACACACACACACACACACACACACACACACAGGTGAATGAATGAAAATTCGATTGTAAATCTGAACATTTGCACCTGGACGCCAGATAGCGGCGGGTCAGCCGATGGAGGCGGGGCCATCAGCAGGATGTGAGACGCTTCTCACCCACAAAGTTGTCACCTGCAGCTGTCACCCACCCACCCACCCACAGTTTTGACACCGGTGTCTTTTATTAAGAACGCTGATGCGGCCCGGTCGAACGGCGTTTTGTGTAAGCTCGCCCTGCTGAGAGGAATTCAATATTTCAAGGAGATGATGTCACAAGTGCCAATACGGAGCCCGGGAGGCGGCGGGAGAAAGTCGATATGGCGGCGGGAAACGGTGCGGCCTCATATAATCTGCGGTGACACCCGGCCGGGGGACAATGACTCGCGCCCGATCAATCTGCGAGACGCGGAGTCAAGTCTTTGTCTCAGAGTTTGACAAGTTCTTGAGCGAAGAGACGGGGGGACAATGTCATTCGAAGAATCTCACCAATCGTGGCGGGAGGAAAAAAACAAAGCTGAGATGTTTACAGAGATCTGGAAGATCAATGAGGGTTTATTTTCTCGCCGACGTCCTCATTGAATATTCACGTCTGCGTCCCCCCCCCCCATCTCGAACGGGCTAAAATATGCACTTTTATTCAGTGATAGCATCTTTAGCTTGAGGTAATTGAGCCCCCCCCCCCTCCCCCGACTGAATGAATAATGACTTCATCCGATCCCCAGCAAGGCCCAGGAAATTTGGAGCGGCCATTGTCCGGGCAGGAGGGGGGGGGGTCCTTTTGCTTTTCAGGCATGCACTGTCTTAATTTTTCTTCATTTTAATCCAACCCAAACCCCCTATTTTTCTCAAGAGCTCAACCATGAACCATGTAGTGAGGCGCTGGGAGGGGGGGTTGGGTGGAGGTATGGTGGGTGGGTGGGGGTGGACACCACCCTCTCGTTCCCCTTCTCCGCGCTCCGCTGCCGGGGACTTTTAACAGCGACTGATAAATCAGTCACACTGGTCTCTCCCAGCTCTCCCAGTCCTCAGGGGAACGGGCCTGGTGGTGGTGGTGGTGGTGGGGGTCCGGGGCAGTGCAGGAATTCCTCTGCTTTTTATACACGCCCCCCCCTCCTCCTCCTCCTCCTCCACCTCCTCCTTTTGAGAGCAGCTCCTTTATTTGGAGGGAGGGGAGATGTTATGTTTTTGTAAGCGTGGTGCGTCACATGAAAGCCTGCCAGGAAAGGGGACGGCCGCTTCTTTATTTGACATCTTTTTCCCACATGCTTCATTGGCTGGGAGATGCACTCGAAAAAATAAGGAAAACTCCGACCCCCCCCTCCACACACACACACACACACACACACACACACACACACACACACACACTTTTTTTTGTCTTTTATTTCCTGAGAGCCGTCTCAATATGGGAGCTTTCTCTGTTTTCGAGGCCCTTTGACTTTTGTGTTGCATTCAAGGACAATACACGACACGTTTGGAGTTTACCGATGAACTTATTTATGCCACACACACACACACACACACACACACACACACACACACACACACACACAGTTTGCATGATAAAGGCCCACGGCTCTGTTTTGTTTCCTGCAGATGGAAAAGAGATTTGTTCTAGAATAAGTTGTCACAAAAAGGGGATCTCCAGTCTGGACCTAATATTTTCAGTGTTTAGCGCCTCAGGTTTGACCTCTGACCCCTCTCGTCCCCAAAGGTGGGCCTCCTGGACCTGGAGCTGAACCGCCTCACCAAGGCCCTGTTCCTGGCCCAGGTGGTCCTGTCCGTGGTCATGGTGGCGCTGCAGGGGTTCGTGGGCCCCTGGTTCCGAAACCTTTTCCGCTTCGTCGTGCTCTTTTCCTACATTATCCCCATCAGGTACTTCGCCGCGCTCCGGGCGGTTCTCCACGTTCTTCCGTTCCGTTCCGATCTGGATTAAGCCCTGTTCGTGTGTTTGATCCGTGCGAAGCTTGCGCGTCAACCTGGACATGGGGAAGTCGGCGTACGGCTGGATGATCACGAAGGACGAAAACATCCCCGGCACGGTGGTGAGAACCAGCACCATCCCCGAAGAGCTGGGCCGGCTGGTGTATCTGCTGACGGACAAGACGGGTAGGAGTTTTTATTATTTAACATTAAATCCACGCACATTTAATGCAGCGTGACGATAGGCTGAGAACCAGGAAGTGAAGTTTTCTAAAAGCGTTGAACAAATAAATCCCGTTTCCAGGCGCGTTTTCGGCCTCGCGGCCTGATTGGGCGATAACAAATAGCTGCTCTTTGCTAATGCTGCGCGGCGCGTCAGGGTGACAAACTCCCGGCGCCGATCCAGGTGGGAACAGATTAGCCGCGCCGCCGATTAATCCGGGTTGATGGTCAAAGCGCGCGGGGGAAAGAGGAGCGAGCGATCAATCCATTAGAATTGGTTAACCCCGCGGCTCTGATGGTTTTTTTTTTTTTTTTTTTTTGTTAGACGCCCTCTAATCAGATTCACGCTCCGTCGGCAGCCGGCATCCATTAGACGCTTCTGTTTTTGTGCGTCAGTGTCTGAACGGGCGCTCGGTCGCTTTGTGCGTCTGATGTGGTGTCTGTTAACGAGACGGGACGTGCGCTCCGTATTGGTAACCAGATTAGACCGGGACCCTGCAGGTCCCATGATGCACTGCAGGCCGGACTCTGAGGACAGCTGTGTGTGTGTGTGTGTGTGTGTGTGTGTGTGTGTGCAGTGATAAATATACATTTCATTTACTATGAAGCGGCGGCAGCGTGGCTGAGATTTATTATGTTTTGACAGCTGACATGTTTATAGAACATTTTTATATTACGACACATGTTCGCTCAGTTTTAACGTAGAGGAAGATGCTGAAGTTGTTGTTTTTTTTTTAGTCTTTAGTGAGTCAGAAATCATTTGAGATGAACTAGAAATCCAAATGCTGTAAAAAAAAAAAAGTTCTTTACAAATAGAGATCGGTTCCGGTAAAGGTGACGTCTCTTTTCTTTACGCCCCGTGGGTTTCAGGCACGCTGACGCAGAACGAAATGATCTTCAAGCGGCTCCACCTGGGAACCGTCTCCTACGGCACCGACACCATGGACGAGATCCAGAGCCGCGTGGTCCAGTCGTACGCGCAGGTGGGGGTTTCCTGTTCCTGTTTCCTGTCTCTCCTCCTCTTTTAACGATTTCAAACGCAGATGAATCCGTCCCGGCCCGGCCGGTGTGGGAGTGGATACAGACGCGCTCTATATTTCCCTCCACGTTTTTCCCCTGCTTCCTCCCCGCGGATCCCGTCCATCACTTTTTATATTTTGGCTAAGGAGAGGTTTTCCTGGAAAGAAGTCCACATTGTTCCTAAGTCGTCCCTCGGCGCCTCCTCGTACTGTAAGTGAGCGTTGTCCTCGCTGGGTGGCTCGGATCTGGCAGGGCGGCCTCGACGGGCCGACATTGTTCGCTCTGCGAAACAGCTGGTCGACACGGAAACCATCTGTAATCTCAGCCGATGGAAAACGGCGAGGCCGAGACACCATCTTTTCTTTTTCCTTTAAAAAAAAAACTCTGTTGGAGCCAAATGTAAAATTTGATGTCGTTTATTGGAGCAGACATAAAGGTTTTATTCAGATCTTAACGTTTCCTTATCTTTATCTCATAAACATTTAATTTTTTAAATCACCTGACGTCTTTAAAAAGCTCGTATCTTCTTCTTCTCCTCGTGCACGCCGCTCCACATCCGTCCAATAATTTCACCGAGAACCGAACGCCGACAACTTTTCCTTTTCCCGTCGTCCCAGGTGACGTCCCAGGCCTCCGACGGCGGCGGCGGCGCGAGCGGCTCGACCCCGCCGCGGAAGACCCAGGCGCCCGGCCCCAAGGTCCGCAAGAGCGTCAGCAGCCGCATCCACGAGGCCGTGAAGGCCGTCGCCCTGTGTCACAACGTCACGCCCGTCTACGAGTCGCACGCCGCCGCCAACGGGGAGACGGAGGCGGCCGAGGCCGACCAGGACTTCAGCGACGACGACCGCGCCTACCAGGCCTCCAGCCCCGACGAGGTAGGTGATCGATTAACCCGAGGAGAAACGTGGACGCGGAGAGTTCGGAGGTCACGAGTAGGATTCACGGCGCAGAAACGATTCCCGGAGGACTCGCTCTCCTCCGGCGTTTACGGCCGCGGGCCCGTCCGGATCCCGTCACGTGGTATTTATCAGCGAGGAGATCCGGGGGCTGATAACGACGCGCTCGGAGCTCGGGGAGGTGGTTTTGTGCGTTTATCGGCGGTTAAGTGCGTAGTTCGTCTTCCCACGCGCAGCCAGGTCGCGACCGCCGGCGTGTTTATCGCCCGTGACTCCATAAAGCCTCCGTGAGAGTTTTTTTTTTGCAGCCAAGTGTAGCAACACGAAGGTAAAAAAAAAAAAAAAAAAGCTGTTGAAAGATAAATCTGTTTTCCATTTTGCCCCCCCCCCTTTCCTCTGGGAGTTGATGTATATATTTATTTATATCTCCGTCTCTCCTCCCTCCGTTGTCTCTCACGCCGCTCGGATTGATCAATATTTAATTTTCTCTGGGAGACGATGAGAGGTGGAGGTGGAGAGGTGGAGGAGTGTGATTGTCGGTGCTACACCTCCTTTGTTCTCTCTCTCTCTCATCCTTTTATTCCTCTCTCCTCATCGACTGCTCGCCGCGTCACATCTCGGGCGCCATGCCGGCTGGTTTGGCCCGCCCCCCCATCAAGCCTCTCTAATGTAATGAGCCGTCATTAAGGAGATGAAGTGGGACGACCCGCTGTGGGGGGGGGGTGTCACCTGACAGCGGAGTCCTCCCGCGACCTCTGACCCTTGGTCATATGAAATGGAAGAGCTTGACTGCCGCGTTTATTGGCCGCCGCGTCCGTGTGGGAACGCGAACGCTTTATCATTTCCAAATCAGACATCATCATTTCACCTAATTAATAATCTCTTATAATCTCTAATAATTAATAATTTCACCGAGACACATAATAAAGCATCTGTTTATACAACAATATATTGATCACAGATTATTATATAAGTTTCTATTGATTCCTCCCCATTGATCGTGTTCGGAGCCGTAACGTAGAACTAGAACATAAAGATTATATCATCACAGATCAGACGCACATCTGCCCCGCTGACATAACACGACAGTTTTTAACCGCCGCGGCTCCGGTTTCACGGCGACCAGCTCCAGAGGCCGTTAATTGTAAAGGCGGGCGCTGGCCCGGCGTGATTTACGCCATCGCTGGGACGCGGCGAGCGCCGCCGAGATGATTGATCGGGTTGCTCGAGCCGCCGCCGCCGTAAAGCGGCCGGCAACAGCCGCTTCTATTACTGTCGTGACGCGTGATTCATGCGGCGCTTGGATCGACAAAGCTTTAAATAGTTTCACTGGAGCTGATAAAGTAGATTGAACAGCACGTGTCGTGTGTGTGTGTGTGTGTGTGTGTGTGTGTGTGTGTGCGCAGCACGCACCCGCCCGCATAATGACACACAGATGTGTGTTAAGTAAATATAGGCAGCTCTTTCTGCGCCGCTCAAAGGGGGGGAGAAATGATGGGGTATTACCAGGAAGTTCCAATTTGTAGGTCAGAGTATAATAACAACCTTTGAGCGAGCAAATTGAAAATGAACCCATTGAGGATTGAGTCGCGCGCAGCTGAACGCTCGCAGGAGGAGGGGGGAACAGAAAAACATTTATCCGGAGCTGAATGAGGCGAGTTCAGCGCCTCGTCGCCCCGCCGAGCGAATCCAGTCGCTTTACCTCAGGCAAAACGTTGGTGCAGACTCATTCACGCGCCGAAGGAAGGAAATCATTTACTTTAATTCCCTAAAATACCATAATAACTTATGTAAAACCTCCTCACCCCGCGGCCCCGTTGCGTCGCCCCCAGGTGGCGCTGGTGCGCTGGACGGAGAGCGTCGGCCTGACCCTGGTGAACAGAGACCTGACCTCGCTGCAGCTGAGGACTCCCGCCGGACACATCCTGTCCTTCCACATCCTGCAGATCTTCCCCTTCACCTCCGAGAGCAAAAGGATGGGCATCATCGTCAGGGTGGGGACTCTTCTTCTTCTTCTTCTTCTTCTTCTTCTTCTTCTTCTTCTTCTTCTTTCAGCATTTAATGTGTTTTCTGGTTCCTCGTTCAGGAGGAGACGACGGGAGACATCACCTTCTACATGAAGGGCGCCGACGTGGCCATGGCGAGCATCGTCCAGTACAACGACTGGCTGGAGGAGGAGGTACGCCGGTGCGGCGGCTTCCGCGAGTAAAAGGCGGACGAAAACGCGAGTTGAAATTAAAAACAGAAATCGAGGCGGTTTGAAATCGGAGAGGTAATTACACAACGTAAATACGCCGCAAGTGCCTGCAGAATTTTTTTTTAAAAAATGGAGGAAAACAAGAGCGACAGTTATCGTTTCGTAACCTGGTTTAATCAGGACGCCTGTGGAGCGGTGGGAGGCCTCGCGTGTTCATAATCGTATTGGCGTTATTGAGTCGTTTCGGCACCGGGGGCGGCTTTTGATTTAATTAGTGACCTGGATAACAGTAATTACAGTATGTCATATTCCCCCCGCCGTCAAATCGACTCGTCAATAACCAATCAGCAGGGCGGATTGGCCCCCTTTGGTGTTTCATATCAAAAAATAAACCGCCGTCTGTGATTCGCCGTGTGTCCTCTGACTTTCACCGGAGGCCGTGTTATTCAGTATTGATCTCTTTTGGTGTTGGTAACGATACGATCGACTTGGCAGCTGCTCCAACGGACGAGGAGATCTGCCCTATATATGATTTAAATTTTAAAAAAACGTTCACGCCGTCCTCCTACTTCCTGTCAGTGTGGGAACATGGCGAGGGAAGGCCTGAGGACGCTGGTGGTGGCCAAGAAGTCTCTGTCCGAGGAGCAGTACCAGGACTTCGAGGTGCGTGTCGACGTTTCCTCTTCCTCTTCAAAGGGGCGCGCCGCACATCTTCCTCATCGCTGTCATCATCATCCAGAACCGCTACAACCAGGCGAAGCTGAGCATCCACGACCGAGCCCTGAAGGTGGCGGCGGTGGTGGAGAGCCTGGAGCGGGAGATGGAGCTGCTGTGTCTGACCGGCGTGGAGGACCAGCTGCAGGCGGATGTCCGGCCCACGCTGGAGCTGCTCCGAAACGCCGGCATCAAGGTTTGGCCAGAGGAAAGGCTTGTTTTTGTTTTTGGTTTTGTTTTTTGGTAAATCCGCCCGCGTGCTGACGGCGTTTTCTGCTCAGATCTGGATGCTGACGGGGGACAAGCTGGAGACGGCCACCTGCATTGCCAAGAGCTCCCACCTGGTCTCCAGAAACCAAGACATCCACGTCTTCAGACCAGTGCGGCCCCTCCCTCGCTTCCCCTCTCGTCCCACGGAAGGAAAAAAAAAGTTCTTGTGTGTAATTGTGCATCGTGGCTCTCGAGCAGGTCTCCAGCAGAGGAGAGGCCCATCTGGAGCTCAACGCCTTCAGGAGGAAACATGACTGTGCTCTGGTCATCTCCGGAGACTCCTTAGAGGTACTACAGCGCAACGCAACAACACAACACAACACAACACAACACAACACAAGGAAGCCAAGCAAACCACGAGGGGATAAAAAGCTCCTCGCAGCCAAAAAACTGTTTGGAGTTGGGCCGAGGCCTTTGGTGAAAAAGAATCTGCGTGCACGACCGTTCGATCCAGTTGTTGACGTGTTTTTTTTTCCGTCCCCGCCGCGCCGCAGGTGTGTTTGAGGTATTACGAGCACGAGTTCGTGGAGCTGGCCTGCCAGTGTCCGGCCGTGGTGTGCTGCCGCTGCTCGCCGACCCAGAAGGCCCAGATCGTCACGCTGCTCCAGCAGCACACGGCCAACAGGACCTGCGCCATAGGTGAGCGCGTCACGCGGCCCCGACGGGACACGGGAACCGGCGCCGCCGCCGTTTCTCCGCCCGCTCCTGTTCCGCCACAAGAGGGCGGCAGAAGAAGAAACGCGTTTTATTTTGTGTGTGTCAGGTGACGGGGGGAACGACGTCAGCATGATCCAGGCCGCACACTGCGGCATAGGAATCGAAGGCAAGGTAAAGGATTTGGACCGGGTGGTCCCGGATCAGGTTCCGGATCAGGTCCCGTCTCCTGTTGTTTTAAATGGCGTCTCCTCACAGGAGGGGAAGCAGGCGTCCCTGGCCGCCGACTTCTCCATCACCCAGTTCAAGCACATCGGTCGGCTGCTCATGGTTCACGGCAGGAACAGCTACAAGCGCTCGGCGGCGCTGGGGCAGTTCGTCATGCACAGGGGCATGATCATCTCCGCCATGCAGGTACGCCCAAACGCGTCCCGCCGCTCGCGTCCCGACCGCCGCTCGCGTGGTGACGTCATGTTGTGGTCGTGTGTCCTCAGGCCGTCTTCTCCTCCATCTTCTTCTTCGCCTCGGTGCCGTTGTACCAGGGTTTCCTCATGGTCGGGTACGTGCCGCCTTTCCCCCCCCCAAAAAAAAAAAAACGTGCGAGCGCCGTTTCGCCGCCTCAAACCTTTGCTGTTCCCCACCGCGCAGGTACGCCACCATCTACACCATGTTCCCAGTCTTCTCCCTGGTCCTGGATCAGGACGTGAAGCCCGACATGGCCCTGCTGTACCCGGAGCTGTATAAAGACCTCACCAAGGTGCGTCCCCCTCTGTCCCGCTCTGTCCCCCGTCCTCTTCAACGTCCGCGCTCACCTGGGACGTTTCTCTCTCTGTCCTTCAGGGACGTTCGTTGTCCTTCAAGACTTTCCTCATCTGGGTCCTGGTCAGTGTTTATCAAGGTGAGGCGTGAGCGTCGTCCAATCAAAACCTTCCCTTTTTGTTAAAGTAGCATCATCTCTGCTCGGCCTCATACCTGGGCCCCGCCCCCGCCCCCTGCCCCCCCCCCCCCTCGAACCCTCCGACAGTCCGTTTCTCAGTATCTTAGGTTTCCAACCACCGTCCGCTTTTACATGCCGGCTTTTGTCCGCCCGGTAAATCGATATTTCTGTAATCGCTAAGCCGTGCAGCGTGTGAGAAAGATCCGTGTTCCCGCTCGAGCGTGACTTCCTGACAGCTCCGGGGTTTTTAATTAAAGGGCCGGTGCCGAGTCGGTGGGAGACCGGAGGGGAGGGAGGAGGAGGAGGAGGAGAAGAGAGGGGAGGAAAAAAAAAAGGAGAAGAAGAAAATGTTATGAGAGGACGAGAGCACAAGCAGGGGAAATATTCAGCGCCGGTTTCCAACGCGACTCGCTGGAATGCGGCGTGTACGAGCCCGACCCCGTAATTATGAGATCGTTTTTTTTTTTGGCGGTTCGGCTCAATCTGCGTTACGATAAAGTGGAAGAGATGAGATGAGATTCTGTTCAGCCGGTACCGGACCGAATCCTCCTGGGTCGACCGGCGTTGACGAACCGTCGTGTCCTCTGGCGTCGCCAGGCGGCATCCTGATGTACGGCGCCATGGTGCTGTTCGAGTCGGAGTTCGTGCACGTGGTGGCCATCTCCTTCACGGCGCTCATCCTGACGGAGCTGCTGATGGTGGCGCTGACCGTCCGGACCTGGCACTGGCTCATGGTGGTGGCCGAGTTCTTCAGCCTGGGCTGCTACCTGGCGTCGCTCGCCTTCCTCAACGAGTACTTCGGTAGGTCCCCGCCCGCTTCCTGTGGACTGATGATGATGTGGCGCCTCCTCCTCCTCCTCCTCCTCTTCCTCTTCCTCTCTGCCCCCCCGTTGTTTATGTTTGCACTCACTCCTGTTTTCCCGCTGCACTTCTTTTGCTTCTGTCGGCGTCAGGCGTAGGCCGGGTCTCCTTCGGAGCTTTTCTCGGTAGGTCCCGTCCCCTGTGGTCTGTAATGTGCCGTCGCTTCTTCTTCTTCTTCTTCTTCTTCTTCTGTTTCTTTTTTCGTCGCTTTAAGTCATTTCTTTTATTCGATTCTCATTTTTCGTGCTCGAACGCATCGCGGGCCAGAACTTTTTAGCCGTTGGTGTGTTTTTTTAATCTCCCGCCGCCTCTCTCTGTCGTTTTGTCCTCCCAGACTTGTCGTTCATCACCACGTGGCCTTTCCTGTGGAAAGTGTCGGCCATCACGCTGGTCAGCTGTCTTCCCCTTTACATCATCAAATACCTGAAGCGCAAGTTCTCGCCGCCGAGCTACTCCAAACTGTCCTCCTGAGCCGGCGCCGTGGATTATACCGGCGTTGTTTGTGTCGTCAGCACTTTTTGTTTTTTCGTTGTCGTTTGTTGTTTTTTTTCTTCTTCTTCTTCGACAAGGAACCACTGGAACATTATTCTTCTCTTTTTACTTCACTGAGACTTTGGGATTACTTGAAAAAGACGGAGCACATAAGACGATGATAATGATGAAGGGTTTTCGCCACAGAAAATAAAAAAAAAAAAAAAGAGCGACTGCGCTCGGACGGCCTGAACACGCTCGACCCGGTTCTGTCAGGACGGGTCCACCTGCCTTCTTCTCCTTTAAGCTTCGAGTCATTTTATACGGCGCCAATGTCCAGTTTTTTATACATGTGGACTTTTCTTAAGTGTTATTTTTTAAAATCGTCGGCGTTATTTGCTGCACGGGATGAAGCAGAAAGTGAGGTCGACGCTCACGAAAAGCGTTTCTGGAACCTCCGCACATTTCTTTAAAAAAAACAAAAGACGAAGGCGTGAGAACCAGCGAGGGTTCGTTACCTGCGGATCTGAACGCCTCCACGTTCTGCTCTTCTTTTTTTTTTTTTTTTTAAAAGGAGGGGATGAGTTTTATCATTCACTCTTTGTACTTTACAGTGTTGAACAGGAAGTGAAACTGTGTGTAGCTTTTTGTGTATTCGTCCGGTTGTCACGTTGCTCTGAATCATAGTTGAGTTTAACTCAGGTGGATCATTCCTAAACACATTATTATTATTATTATTATTATTATTATTATTATTATTATTATGTGACACTTTAATGCAAATTGTATTTGGGGTTTGATTCCTGTGTTTTCTGTCGGACTCTCTGTCCACGTCTCGCGCTGCGTTTCTGACAATGTCTGTTATTTATAATGTTGTTATTGAATTGATGAATTAATAAAAACGACAAACAGAAGCCGGCGACTTCACAGTTGTTGTGTTTCACCTGGTGGCCACCAGGTGGAGGCAGAGGCGGTTCTGCTGCCGCCGCTCCCTCCTGGTTCTGGACCGGGACCGGAGGCCGGAGGCCGGAGTGGACCCTGCCGCACCCAGGACTTCACAAACCCCCGTTTCCTTCCCCTGACAGGCGACTTACACCGATGATGTTTCTGTCCATCAGGTCGTCGTCCAGGTAACGTGCACAGAGTCTTTGTAAAAGTCACATTTAGGTTGATGAAGTTCAGCACGCGGCCACCAGGTGGAGGAAGAGACCACCGTATGTGACGGGAGGAACCGAACCTTGACTCAGCGCTGATTAAACCAAACACGTTTACAGTCTTGGGACACAATATGAAGATATTTAGATTTAATCCAGCTCCTTCGGCGCCGCGTCATCTGGAAATTATTACGCTTTTTAAAAAAAAACCCGTGGAGACTTTAGTTTCCACTGCTGTGAACGTCTAAAACTAAGATTAAGAGAGTAAAATTGTGTTTTAATCCATCAGAATGTGAGATTATGCGCTTCTGTTTGTCCTTTATTTAACCAGGATGTGACAAAAATCACTTTTTCAAGTGGAGAAGTGCGACAGCAGCAGTGAATTACACACAAACTCATGTGTAGTTGTGTTGATACCTGAGCCGTGCACCTTCAGCCATAAGAAAGATGTCTCCTACCTCGTAATCCAACGCAGCCAGCGAGCGAACGCACAAATGTGTTATCAATTTCTGAGGAAGTGCTTTTTTTGCGGGCAGAGGGGTGACCCGGTGCTGGATGTGATGGTCCGATGGCTTTAACATGTTCAGAAACCTTCTCTTTCATCTCCTCGCTTCTTTTTTTTTTTTTTTTCCCGCTTTGAGGCCTCGCCGCCGCCGCCACAGGTTGCGTTTAAGCGTTCCTGCGGCGTTTGTGCGTCTGTGGAACATCACCGTTGTTGTTCTTTTCCCTCAAAGCAGTTGGTTACTGAGCGGTGACGGGTAACGTCCATGTGACCGGTGATTTATTGTCTGAACAGAGAGCGGCTTGTCTCCGTCGGAACAATCTGCCTTTCATGTCGATTTCCAACTAATTTACGGTTTCTCGATGAAACCGCTCGACGTCGAGGGTCGGTCGCCTCGGCCTTCCTGTTGGATATCGCGAACTAGACGAGTGTCCAGTAACGCAAACGGGTCCGTGGAGCAACAAAAAAACAAAACAAACTGTGTTTAAGTCATTAAAAACAAATAATCCCAGAAAATCCAATGTTTTTTTTAGATGAAACTATAAATAACAGGGAAATACCGACCTCATTACTCACAATTCTTCCTCTTTCGGCCGCTCCCTTCAGGGCTCGCCGCATCGAATCATCTGCCTCCGTTTAATCCTAATCCTAATACGGTCGCTTAAAATAGTTAATTATAAATTTAGGTGTCAAATTGTCAAATTGACAAAAAGAAACAGTCACGTAACAAGTGATTAAATACAAAAATCATGTGTGTGTGAGGTCACGCGGCTCTTTGCTTGTGTGAAACACACACACACACACACACACACACACACCCTCTGATGACATCATCAAAACAGCAGCTAATAATCTAATATCTTTCATTAAAATAAGAAATTACTCCGCAGTTTGACTGCAAACCCTCCGGCCTCTCATCCAAACTAGATTTTATCGTCGGCGGGACGCGAAACACTTGCGCAGCAGAAATTTCAGATTAGTATTTTTTTTCACGTATTTTTTTTTTTTTTTTTAAACATGCTGGAGGGAGACCTGCCATTATGCCATTATGCTATCCTGTTACTAAGCGGCCGGGTGGCTTGTGCAGCCATGTTCCATCTGACAGCACCCTGTTTGAATTAAGACGCAGATTAAGTTACCAGTAATGATATTCTCTCTGGCGCGGCGGCGGGAGAGGAGATTAGAAGATCTCGCTCCGCCGACGTTCAGTCATTTATCCAGACGCGAAATATGTTTTTTGGTCGTCGTATCAGAGTTAGCATTGTGTAAACGGGAGATTTTCCTTCAGTGCAATGCTTTCTGGGTAATAAACAGATTTTCACGCGCACCAGTTAAAACGGCGTTGACTCAGGAAGTGACGCCTCCGCCGCACTTTCGACCTCGCGCCATCGGCGCTTCAACCGAAAGCTTTTTTTTTTGTTGTTTTTTTTTGGTTTATCGTTGGACTTTCGTCCGCGGGTAGAAAAACTTCCCGGTGTAAACAGACGTTCTTCTCCTGCTCTTACACTGGCTCCATTCTTGATTTATGGAAACGACCTTGGCCTCGCGGAGCCGCGACCAACGGCCGGAGCCTCACGCCAGCTCTGGGACCGTTAGGTTTTTGGGGGGGTGGGTGGGCGGGTGGAGAGAGAGAGAGAGAAAAAAAATATGAACCTCCTGGCCTTCTGTAAACTCCTGAAAACTCCTCCCTCGGCCGTCGCCCGGCAACGGTCCCTTCACAACAGGAAACAGAGCAGGGGATTCCGTCACAGCGGCCGAGGGAAAAAAGGGGAACATTGACGGGAGACAGGAAGTCTGACTGTACGAGAGAGCGAGGACGGTGGGGTGGGGTGGGGTGGGGTGTCCTTTTTAAAATGGGGGGGTTGATCAATAGGTGACATTGACCAGGAGGGGATATGTGGTTTCTACGCGATGATGCGTTTATTTCCTCACTAAAAAATATTTTTTTAGTGGCGAGCGAAGGTTGCAGATTATTTAATCCCACCCGCAGCCAGTGTTTTTTGTGTTGGTAGAGACTGTTTTCATTATGCTGCATGAAAAAAAAACCCACACACACCTTATAAAACAGCAGTCATGAGTGCACATAAGGTGAGAGCAGGGTTGTGCGACTTTGAAAACACAAAGAGGTACAGTAATCTTTTTTTTTTTCTTCTTCTTCTTCTTCAATTCGTTTTTCCAAAACAAACAGGTGATTCAGCGGTTCGGGGTTTGTTTCGTCCAACGTTCCGTCGTGTTTTTCGCTCAGACACACAAACAAAGCCGGGCGCTGGATCCGGAGGGTTCGGCCCGTGGAAAGACGAGCGAGTCGAGGTCTTTTCCACCTCGCCGCCGCCAAACCGCGTCATACCAGCCTGGGCGCTCGCAAAAAAAGTTTTGGCGTGCGGGTCGGCGGACGACAAAAAAAAAAGAAAAAGTTGTGTGACAGGGAGACCAACCCCCCCCCCAGGCTCTCTGTACATGATGATGCATCAGGCAGAACTTTGGGAAACACACTTGAGTAATCCCCCCGGGAGCCCGACCCGGGGTCAAAGTGTATTTGCTCCTGACCGACTCATTAAACCAGCAACGCGACTTTGTGTCGCTCGGGAGACAAAACAGATTTCGCCATCATGGCCGCCTCCTTCAGTTTGCGCCCGTTAGCTCACGGCGAACGGCCACGGGTCGACTTCAGGGATTAAAACCCGCCACGCCCCCCCCTCCCCGTTTGCTTGTTTCCTAGCAACGGGATTTTTCCCGTGGGATTGAGGAGACGGTCGCTTGCTGCACGTCCGGAGTTGGCGAGTGTTACGCCGTTAAACCCTCAGGACTGCGTGTCTGTTTTTGTATTAAAAACTGCAGTTGCAGTGACGCAGACCTGCACCTGGGGGCGTGTCGGTACGCCGTGACATCACTGCTGGGCGTGGCTACAGGTGCAGCTTTAATGGAGGACTACTCTTTAAGTGTGGTAGTTAGTCCCTCTGCAAACCTGCGTCCACATTAGGGATTGAAGTTTTTATTTGTTTTTCTTTGTGCAGCTCAGCGACCAAAGAAA
Organism: Psettodes erumei; assembly: GCA_016785225.1. Taxonomy (NCBI): domain Eukaryota; kingdom Metazoa; phylum Chordata; class Actinopteri; order Pleuronectiformes; family Psettodidae; genus Psettodes; species Psettodes erumei. The sequence goes on along the minus strand of JAFBJZ010000898.1, from coordinate 2,821,506 downwards.
AGTAATTTGGCTCGAGTTTACCTGAATATGAATATTTAAATGGACATTTATGCAAAAAGAAAAACACTATTAAGGACGTCTTGCACCCAGAGACGTGACTTGGACTTACCTTAAAGGACAGGAGTTGTCTCAGATGACTTGAGACTTAATTTAGACGTATCCAAAAGACAGAAGAGGGAAAAAAAAGCATCTCTGGTACGAATCACTTGTGCGTCAGTGAAAAGAAGCCTTGTTGAAATCAAAGCGAGTCCTGTGTTCGCTGTGCTGCGTCTGCATTATCCACGCAGGACCCTGGGCTTGTTTCTCATTATCTGCCATGCCCCCACCCCCACCCCCACCCCCCACCACCACCACCACCACAGTCGTGGGTCTGGATCCATCCGGTCTGTGGCGGCCCGTTACCGAGGTGTCCGCTAACCAGCGCCAGGCCCGGGCTGGAAAAACGACGGGGCCCCGGCCCCGCCGTGACGTGGGCCGTCCCGTGAGTCAATCAGCAGCAGGGCTATTTATTAACTGCACACGGGTGGAAGTGTTTACTGCAGCACATGGTTCAGTTACACATAACTGTGGAGCGGCGACCCCCACACACACACACACACACACACACACACACCCCTTCCTTTTACCCCAATTAGCCCCCTCCCCGGCCCCCGATGAGAGATTTCCATGAGGTCAAAGAAAGCGAGCGGGGATAAATGACCGGGGAGCTACGTCCCCGCAACGACGACGACGGCGGCGGCTTGGCTTTCACCAGGTGTCGTCACTCGCTCGCGCCCGCCGGAAAGAGGATCCCACTGGGTGACAAGTCACGGCTGCTGCGGACGCGCGGCGCACACATGCCATGCTGTTGCGCAACCCAGACAGATGGTGCTGCTTTCTGAAAACTGCGTGTCTCTCCATCCTGTCTCGAAGAAGCCGGACCAAGAAATGTGTTTATAAGGAGTTTGTTTTTCTCCAGCGTCTGTCGGTTAATTCTGTGCAGGACACTCTTTGTCCCTTTCCCCTTGAGTTTTCAGGCGGCGGAAGGAAATATGACCTTAAATGAAGAAGCACCGTGACATCCGGGCGAGCCGAGCGCGATAAGATGCCGCGGTGCCGCCAAGTAGAAGATTCCCCACCTCCAGGCATGGAGAGACCCTTCCAGAGCCGCCATGTGACTATTGTCATCACAGATTGGGGGTGTGTGTGTGTGTGTGTGTGTGTGTGTGTGCAGCTGCTGAAAGGTCCAGACCTGCCAAAGATAGCAGCGGCCCTACCCGCCCGCCCGCCCGCCCGGACCGAATGCGCTGAGGAGCGAGAATAAGCCTCCACCGACCGCAGAGCGCGGCCTTACGGAAAAAACTCTGTGAAGCCTCTCGGCTCGGCGTGTCCAATGACGGGGTGCAGGGCTCCATTTTTATACAGCACTTCTTATGCAAACGGGTAATTATGCGTTTGGTGCCCCGCAGACGTGCAGTCTGTCAGGAGGAAGTGGAATAAAAAAAAATACATGCCAAGTGAGAGATCAGAAGGAAGTTCGGTGTTTTACTCGTGCGTCCGTCCTGTCACCTGTCCGGCATCTGCTGACGAACCAGAACCAGAACCAGAACCAGAACCTGTAGCCGAGCGTTGGGCCGCAGCAGCCGCTTGATGAACGGCTCTCCTGGGGTGAAAATGGCTGTGGATTCGTGTAAAACGCCTGCGCGTGTCAGTCCGCGCAATAAATCTTGATTTAGGAGATTCTGTCTCTCGGATGACTCCTTCTGTGGATGGTGCCCGGGGGTGGGGGGGGGTCTGCAGATTATTGCAGCTCATACCCGTTAAGTGAGTCATGCATCATGGGGAAACAGTTGCAGAGTTTCTTTTTTAACATCTGTCGCCCAGCACGTCCTGGCGTTTAAATGCTGCGTCACTGTGACTTCCACCGCTCTGGCTCAGCCGCTGTTTTGGATGTTTTGTGTTTCTTTTTGTTGTTGTTGTTGTTGTTGTTTTTTGTTTTGTTGCCTCCTGGAAAACCCCCGGCGAGAGAGAGCGAGAGGATCTCCGCCGGACCCATCTGGTGGTCGGACGCGCAGCGCGCTGCGTCACAGCCCGGAGGGGGCGGCGCGCCGCCGCGGCCGGGGTGATCCCCGGGTTTAAAAGCGCAGAGGTCCTCGGTGCGCCGGAGCAGTGCGTCACAGCGGAGCCAGCAGAGCCAGGATCCCCATCCTCCTCCTCCTCCTCCTCCTCCTCCTCCCTACACACACACACACACACACACACACACACACACACCCCCTCAGATATCTCACAACACTGCGACGAAAATAGCTTTTCGAAGAGAGCACATCTGCCTCAGCCATGATCCCATCCCGCAGCTTTTAATTTTTTTTCTCTCTCTCTCGCTTTTCAACTTGGGATTCATTTTATTTTTCTCTTTTGAAATCGAAACAGCTGTTCTTCAACGAGGACTTTTATCCTATTTTTTGGGGGGGAGGTGGCGGGAAGGAGGAAAAAAACAACAACTTTTTATTATCATCATTATTATTATTAGTCATTCTGGTTGTTGGCGGTGACGCGGCGACAGAGGATCCCGAGCAGCAGCTGGAGGTGGCGGATAATCTTGGTGAACTATATGGAGAAAGAGTCGCTCCCATCTGCAGCCGTGCTCCGAGTTTGACCTCAGACGTCGCTTTCTCTCCGCCCGCAGGACCCGAGGATGAAATCCGCCGAGGAGGGTGAGTCCGGACCCGCTTTAATCCGCTCTGCCGGACTTTACGCGCCGTTCACGCCGCTTTCCGCTAACTTCTCGTCGGTGTGGGACACTTTCCACCCGGATGCGACGCACCGAGGTGTCACGTTGGGCTGAATTGGGGTCCTGGTTTGCCCCCCCAGTTGAAAGTCTGTTGGTTTCAGCATTAACGCAGTGGCGTAGAAACAGTGTGCGCCCCTCCCTGCAGCGCTGGGCAGGGTGGGCGTGGTTCCCCCCGCTGTTCCCGCTGCTGTGGAAAAAATTCCCAAAATAGTCAGAATTGAACCTGTGCTAATTAGTGGCACTTTGCATTGTGGGTGATTGGTATTGAGTGTGCCCCCCCCCCCCACACACACACACACACCCTGGGGGGGGGCTACCTGAGTGAGTTAGTGTGCTAGCTAATTCACTGCCGGGCTAATTATAGAAAACATGTCGGCGCTACTGTGTCACACACACACACACACACAAACCGCAAGCAGCATTAAAGGCAAAGCATAATTTTCTTTTATTAGGTGGAGTCACACGGTGCCGCGGTGATGTCATCGACTTCACGCCGGGGGGGTGGGGGGGGGGTAATTCTCTCTAATTCACAGCAGACAGGAGCTGTGGCGTCCGCCCGTCATCCGTCAGCCTCCTGCGCCGTGTAACCGCAACCCCCCGTTCCCATGTCCCCACCACCTCCTCTGTGGTTGTGACCTCAGCCCCCTGCCCTGAGGCCCCCACCACCACCACCACCACCGCCGCCGCCTCCCGGTCGAGCGCAGCGTGCACCTTTACAACATGCAAACAACCGAATCTTGAAAAAAAAAAAAAGGCCGTTGCAACGTGAGACCGGCCGACAAAAGCGTCCCCTGTGCCGTTTTTCGCGAGGTTTCAGTTTATGGGCTCCAGCTCGTGCATTAAGTGGCATGAATCTGGCAGCGCCAAGTGGAAAAAACCCACCTGGCCTCGCCTCGGGTTATTTTTAGACCCCGGTTATTTTTGGCTCCTGCGTTCGTGTCTCCCACCTAATTTGCTTTGTGCGATTTGAGCCTTTCAGAGATGCTTTGTGCGTTTGGGGGAACACCCCCCCCCTCCTGTTCAGACTTTAAGTTTTAACTTGCAGACCTTCTGCACCCGGCGGATCTAGTAGGCGAGTCGTTCTTTTGCCATTATAGGCAACAGCTCTCGTAGGACCGGACTTGGCAGCCGGCCGCCTCTCAGTAGAGGGGCCGGCGAATGTGTGTTTGATTATCATGGTAACAAACCCCATGTGTTTGCCTTCCAGATGCATATGGCTACACGCCAAATGTCAGTCTCTCCCTCCCGCTGGGCAACCCGTGCCTTCCCTCCCAGTACCACAGCCTCCAGTCCAGCCCCATCATATCCGTCTCCGTCACCGAGCCCCACAGCTACGACGGCCAGGACGACATGAGGGTGGCCGGCTACTATTCCCCCGCCGGCGCCCGCCCCAACGGGGCGCCGACCTTGGAGAGCCCTCGCATCGAGATCACGGCTTACGGTCAGTTTCCCGAGGACGAGGTGGAGGCGAGCAACCTTCCCGTCGCCAAGCGAGTCAACTCCATCGTGACGCTGACCCTCCCCAGCGTGGAGGGTTACCGCGACCCCAGCTGCTTGAGCCCGGCCAGCAGCCTCTCCTCTCGCAGCTGCCACTCGGACGCCTCCTACGAGTCGGGCTTCTCCTACAACTACGACAACTCGCCCCAGAACTCCCCGTGGCAGTCTCCCACCGTGTCCCCCAAGGGCTCCACCCTCGCCCTGCCGGGCGACGGCTGCGCCGCCGGCGGCTCCCCCCGCCACTCGCCCTCCACCTCGCCCCGCACAAGCGTCACCGACGACACCTGGGTGGGTCAGCGTGGCTCCAGGCCCAGCTCCCCGTGTGGCGCCAAGAGGAAGTACAGCTTCAACGGCAGCGGGGCGCCGCACAAGCACTACCCCTACTCGCCCAACCACTCCCCCGGTCCGTCCCCGCAGACCTCCCCCCGCCTCAGCGTCACCGAGGAGACCTGGCTCCCCAACACCAACCAGTACACCAACTCCGCCATCTTGGCGGCCATTAACGCCCTGACCACGGACGGAGTGGTCGACCTCGGGGAGGGAATCCCCACGAAGGCTCGCAAAACCAGCCTGGAGCACAGCCCCACCGTCAGCCTGAAGGTGGAGCCGGGGGGGGAGGAGCTGAGTCCCGTGCAGCTGTGCGAGGACGAACACCCGTCCAACCGCATGGCGTTGAAGAAGGAGGGCTACTGCGGCGGGTTTCTGGACGTGCCGCAGCACCCGTATTCCTGGTCCAAGCCAAAGCCATATGTCAGGTAGGTGGGGAGGGAGGGGCAGCCTTAAAATAAAACTTACGGTCAGTTCAGTACACGCCGTATATATTTACCAACAACGACGTTTACCGGTAATTTCACAACGGCTTTATGGAAAGGTCTGGCCTATCACTGTTCACATTCTGCACATTCTACCCCGATAAGTGCATCTAAAATAAGCTCCCCCGCTGTTAAGTTGACATATTGGACTCGTTTTCACCCCCCACCCCGTGACAGCCCGTCCTTGCCAGCTCTGGACTGGCAGCTGCCGTCCAGCTCGGGGCCGTACAGCCTGCAGATCGAGGTGCAACCCAAGTCCCACCACCGGGCCCACTACGAGACCGAGGGCAGCCGGGGGGCGGTGAAGGCCCTGGCGGGAGGACACCCGGTCATTCAGGTCTGTCGAACCAGCGCTTTGCCTTTCTTTTTTTTTTTTTTTTTTGGCTTTGTATAAACACGTTGGCGCCGTCCTGAGACCCCTCACCACAGGTTGCAGATTTCTACAATCCGGCAAAATAATTAATTCGCGCAATTATTATTTCACGACCCCCTCAGGGCCCCTGAGCCCCACGTTGGGAACCACCGCAGCTAGACTGCTCGGTTTCCTGTGATGATTAGATAAACACACTCACGGCCATTATGCCTAGTTATTCTCCCCACCCCTGCCCCGATACCTCATCGCTTCTCGCCTCAACACCCCGCCCCCGCTCCCGTTTTGTACCTCATGTGTTAAAATAGACGGGGGCGACATGCGCCTCGTGACCCCGGGGCCGATCCGTTATTCAAAGATTCAAAGATTCTGAATGGAATACCAAAGGTATGCCATTAGACGGAGCCGGTCCGCTCAGTCAGTTCCCGTCCAGACGAGGGTGAGTCAAACTTTTCCGTTTGCGTTCTCGAGCGCGGCGCAAACACTTCCAAAGTGATGTAGCGTGGCCAGTAAATGCTTAGTCATGAGATTTAACCGCAGTAGCTCCGGTGGTCGAGTCTGAAGGAGAAGAAGAAGAAGAAGAAGAAGAAGAAAAAAAAGTGAAGATATGTTTTGGTTATAAACCCATCTGGTCCCCCCCAAACCATTACTCCCCACCGCTGACCTCAGTCTCTGAATAAATAAAGGGTCTGAAGCAAGGAGTCGGGGAAAGTGAGCGGTGAGCAAGGCCGTCGGTTTCATTAATACCTTTGGACGTTGTGTTAATACATTAGAATAAGTCAACAAGGCTTCCAGACATTTGTCACACATGGCGCCGGGTTTTTTCTGTTTGGCCTTTTTTAGGTGTGATAAAGGTTTTAGCCGCAGGAGTTTTTCCTTACCGCCACGGTTAGCTAACGCAGCTCTGCATTAGCCAACTGGGGAGCGCTAGCATTAGTTAGGCAGCTATTTTAAGGACAAACATAAGCTGTGTTCATACTACGCTTAAGTCAAAGCAAGTTTTTTTTTATTATTAAATAAATGGCGAAGTTAGGAGTCCCCGCTACCGCCCAGCAGATGGATTTTAGAGGCCGAGGTGATTATCGATATTCGCGAGGAAGCAACAGGATGAGGTCATGAAAAATCGCGTAACATTGCTGAGTTGATAACTCGCTTTCACGCTTTTCATAAGAAACCCTCTAATTTGATCAAACCGAAGAATTTGTGACGAACATTTCCGCGGTCGTGCGGTTTTACCGTCATCGCCCTCTGGTGGGGAAACATTATAACGAGCGTCGGCGTGACGTTTGGACCCAGCCCTGTTTTTTTTGTTTCTCCCCAGAATGACCTTCTGCTTCTGCGATTTATCCGCGTGCTCGTCCCCGAAGCAGCTCAGCAAATATTAGATTTGCGTTGGAATAAAACTTTGGGAAGCCCAAACATTTTGTACCGTCCGGCGTGTCGCACATCTGCCGCCGATGCGTGCGCTTGTCCGTGAGGAGGTGTTAATGATTTAACGACGGGGGTTTGGGTTCGCCCCTGTCGAAAAAAGAGAGCGTGTGTTCTCTTTAAAAAAAAAAAAACCCTCCCCGACTTTTCCGCCAGCTACCACCCCACAACCGCACAGACTTCCCTTTGTTTAGGAAAGTTCCCGTGTGCACGGCTGACATCATCGCGCGCCGCGTCCTGCGGAGGCGGCGGCGGCGACCAAACCACACACGTTTCTGGCAGGCCCTGATGGAGATGTTGGAGGGAGCCTCAGACAAGGCAGCCCCGTCCCTGGGACTTCCTGATTACACGGTGCACACACACACACACACACACACACACACACACACGCGGCGGCCGCCGCATGTGGACGCTGGCTGACGAAGCCTCCGCGGGCTCGTCCTCGCCGCCGCTGTGACTCAAACCCTGCCCAGACTTTACAGAGTTTATTCTGGAAGCTCCTGTTCTGTGTGGTACCCTCCTTCTTTTTTCTTCTTCTTCTTCTTCTTCTTCCCCTCCTCCACGTCTGTAGCATCCAGCGCAGCCAGGCTCGGCTGTTTTCTGTTCTTTTTCAATGCCGCGGCTGCCGACCGCACCCGCCCTCCTCTGCAGCGGCGGCAGACTGAAGCATGCCCCTGTGAAGTGCCGTGTGCAGGCCTCGCCGCAGCCAGCGCTCAGGGTTTCATGCTGGCGGAGAGGAAATACCCCTCTTCAAGTCTGTGAGGTCTTCTCCACTTTAAAAAATGGATTTTCTCTCTTTCTCCCCCCTTTTGAAGTCGGATTTCATGACCTAGATTATTATTTTGGAGTCATGTGCTTCTCTTGGCCTCGATCCTTGTGATCGAATTTAGATTTCCCCCCAAACAAAGTCCAATTAACAAATATCATGTGAAACAAAGAGCGTGACGGGACGAATTTGCCGGTCACACTGGGCTATCCCTCTCCAAATGTGTGTGTGTGTGTGTGACCATCCTTTCCTGGGGGTGTGTGTGTGTGTGTGTGTGTGTGCGCTTCTTTACCTCACCCTTCCCTCCCCTCCTCTTCGGTGCCTTGAGCGGCCGGAGCCTCGGCATTCCTCTTGTGGGTGATAATACGATCTAGGGAGGGGCGGCAGCATCGCCCGTGTCAAACTGCCAGGGTGGAGGAGGTTTACATGAAGTGGTATCGCAGTAATTTAATTGCAGCAACAAATCATCAACTGTTGCGCGCTCGCTGCTGCTTCGCAAAAACATGTCATTCGGATCAGAGCTGGCGAAGAAGTAAAAAAGGAAAAGGAAAGTTTTCTCGATTGGGAGATTTCCCCTTCGATAACTCGAGACGTTTCTGCGAAACGCGACGCGAGCAGTCGACATTAAAGAGCCGGATTATTTCTCCTCGGTCCCGGCGGTAATTCGACGCAGGCGATGGATTAGCGTTTTGCGAGCGGCCCACCTGAACCCTCTCCACCTCGCCTCATCACGCGCCCTTCTCCCCGCTGCCTAAATAAACAGCATTGCTAGGCAGCGACCCATTTCCTTGCACAAATACACAGGGGCCTCTGCAGGCTCTTAACCCCGACAGGGATCCTCCTCCAAAATCACATGTTTGCCTCACGGAGCCTCGCGCTCCCGTTCGCGGGCGCTCCTCGCCTCGAGCGCTCCTCTTATGTAAGTGAAAACCGCGGTCTGCGTTCCGCCGCCGATCGTTTTAGCCGACGCTCTGATCCTCGGTGGCTTCGTGATTAGACGGGGTTTAGTGTCTCTGCCTCTGCTCTGGTTTTACTCTTAACCTTTTTTTTTTTTTTAAGGTACGATTTGGCTGGAGATAAAATACCGCTCCTCAGGATGTTATGCAACTTCGTACCTAGTTATTTTTGAATATCAGCTCTGTATTGAGAAAACAGTCACAATCCCAGTTCTGTAATTCAGAGCTGATAATTGGAGGCTTTGCAAGTGCCGGAAAAATTGTTAAAACTTTATTGGAAAGGGTGAAAAGATTTTTTCGGCTGCCGAGTCCAAAAAATCAGGACCGAGTCCATTTTGTGGTTCGTTTAAAGAAAAAAAGAAAAAAAAACTTTAAATTTAAAGCTGAACTCCATTAACCCTTTTTTTCCCTCTAAATGAATATATCATTACTGTGTCAATCTTCATTAAAGTGCAGTGACACACAAAAAAATGATGCATTTATCTTTTTTTTCTTATTTATCTTTATTTTTTCCTAATCCCGTCCAAACACTCTGGTTACCTGCAGCTGTGAGTCGGCTTCAGGTTACCTGGGTCAGCCTGTGATATTTTAATGGTAAGAAAAAAAAAAAAAAAAAAAAAATCAAAGAAGGAGTTTCACAGAAGCAACAGCAGCATCTGCTCCGACGCTTTTTCCTTCAGTTCAAACAGGCGGGGAGGAAAAAAAAAAAAAAAAATGTGCGCCGCAGATTTAACCTCTTAAAACACCTTAAATCTGTTCAATTTGTCCACATGTTCACTACACGTGTTGTAGCACGCTCCAATCTCACGGCCGCTTTTATCTCGCTGCTGCGTATTGAATTGTTTTGACTTCAAAATGCTCCGACCCCGTCATACTGTATGGATAACATACATAACTGTCAGGAGCCGGCGGCTCTGGGCTCGGTGCCCGCGCTCTGCAGTCTGGGTGGTTGAGGTCACCCCGGCCTCCTGTCAGGCAGCACCTATGGGCGTCTGGCAGCACTTCAGGGAGGCGGCGGGTCGAGCCCCGATCGTTTCCCCGATAACAATCAGACCCGGGGTCGCCCGTGACGTTTTCTTTTCTTTTTTTTGTTTCTGCCTTGACCCCGATTGGCCCCCCCGGCTCGTCGGGACTGACGTGACCTTGACTTTTTTCCCTGTGAAACACTAGCTCAGTCTTGTCACCAGGCGAGCGTGGGGCTCGCAAATCACAACGCCGCTTCGCCGTGGGCGGTTTTACTGCTTCTCTGGCAGGCGGCCGCCGCCGAGCCCCCTCCGCCGTAGGATCGACATCTTGGCAGGGCCGTACGCCGGCCCGACGGAGGAGGAAGTGCACGCCGCTCGCTCGTAGTAAATTAAAGAAGATGGAAAGGAGCGATTACGAGACCCTAAATGGGCGCTTTGTTTGAAAAACCGTCACGGCGAGGGCCCGACCTCCGAGAGACCGACTGTATATTTGTTTTTGACAGAATGCATATGGATGTTTTCAGAGGACCTCACCGCAACTTTTTCTTCTTCCTCTCAGCTCCACGGCTACATGGAGAGCGAGCCGCTGACCCTGCAGCTGTTCATCGGCACGGCCGACGACCGGCTGCTCCGGCCTCACGCCTTCTACCAGGTCCACCGCATCACCGGGAAGACGGTGTCCACCCCGAGCCACGAGGCGCTGCACAACAACACCAAGGTGCTGGAGATCCCGCTGCTGCCAGAGAACAACATGCGCGCCATGTGAGTATCACGGGCTGCACCCGGGTTCACGCCGCCGTCAAAAAAGCTCCAGACGTGTCTGGGATTGTCTTGAAGGACTTGAGACCTGGATCTAGGCCCAGACTTGAGTACGTGTGGATGAAATTATATTCAAGTCTCAAGTCACCGTCCAGGTCGGTCTGTTCTGAACGGGTTGGAGACGAGACCTCCTCCAAAGTGTTCGACCTTTACTCTGGGATTTTTCCAGGTTCGAAACTCGAGACTTTTCAAGTCACGTCTCAAGTCCTCATTTTTGCGCCTCCAGTCCAAGTCTCGAATCTGTCAACGCTTGACTTGAGGTCTTTAAAAATAACCCAGACTCTTGATTGGACGGTGCGAGCGTCCGTCGCAGTAAACACCAGCTGCTCTGTAAAGGCGCATTTCCCAGTTTTTTGTTTGGATATGAAGCGTTTACGTCGACCGAGGGATCGTCCGGGTGATTAAACCCTGTCAGAACCTGGGGCATCGCTGCTTTACAAACAAAAAAAAGCAGAAGAAGAAGAGGCCGTAATCTTGAGTTTGTTTGCGTGGTGTGTGTGTGTGTGTACGTCTGAGCGCTCGCCTCCTGCAGTGTTTGGGTTTTCAAAGCAGACGAGCCGCTCTCTGGTTTTATAAGCCTCAGAGATCAGGTTACCGGGGAAGCTCGACGCTGCTAACAGGGACCCGAGCTGCAGGCGGCGGCGGCGGCGGCCTGCTCGCATCAGCACTTTCTCTGCATTTTAATGGATGTAGCACGTAAGCCGCCCCTCCACCCTCCACCCTCCACCCTCCACCGTACGACTGTTTCGCCTCCGGGATACGGTTTCTCTTTTCTCACGGAAGACGCCCCAGAACGCTTAAAGTTGAGGCGAGGGATTTGCAGGAGGATTTATTCTTTTTGACATACAGATGGTTTATTATGCGGTATAGAATACAGACATTATTATATTTCTCAAGTAGTTACTCAGGATGATTTAAGCGGGGACGCATATTAAAATTAAACCATTAATCAACGCCGGTGCAGATTTATTTTAAGCTGATAACGAGGCCACATGTAACTTGGTAGGACTCCAGTTATTAAAGTGACGGCACCTTTTTCTACTTTCGACCTTTTCCGTCCTGAAACGTTTTCTCAGGCGCTGAGCGGACGCCTCAGTATGTGGTTTTGCACTCAGCCCGTCTGCGTAGGCGGGCGGCCCCCGAGAACAGCTGGGGTCCTCAGCATCAACACCTGATTACTTCGCCAGCGGAGCGGCGGGGCCCCGGCGGGAGGAATGTGAGGGAGCGTTCAGATGTGTGTAAAAAAAAAAAGAAAAGAAAAGCTGACATTAACTAGCTTTTGAGGAATGTGGCGTCAAGTAGCGCGGCTGCGGAGATGCTCGAGGTGCGAAGAAGTTTGGACGAGCGGCGTGCAGACAGACGGGGGCTGGTTTTATTAAGTGTCTGATGAAGAGTGTAAAAAAAAAAAAAAAAATCGCCTCGGTTGCAAGATTTGTGGAAGGGGGGGACCATCTGTTACGGATCGTAACAGAGACGTTCATGATGTAATGATGGTTCCCAGCCATTTGTTTTCTATACAGTCTGAATGCGACCCGGGCGCACCGAGGTGTGAAGGTTCTGCTGGGGGGCGGCGCTGGTGTTGATCTGCTCCACCAGGTGCCTGCCGCCTCCGTCAGTGAAAAATCGCTCTGGGCGGACTTTGGCAGACCCTCGGTTTCGTCTGTATCTCCACCGAAAAACAGAATCGACTGCGCCGGGATCCTGAAGCTGCGCAACTCGGACATCGAGCTGCGGAAGGGCGAGACCGACATCGGGCGCAAGAACACGCGGGTGCGGATGGTTTTCAGGATCCACATCAACCAGGCCACGGGCCGGACCGTGTCCCTGCAGGTCGCGTCCAACCCCATTGAGTGCTGTGAGTATCCGTCAAGCCTGAACAACCAAGATCCCCCAAATAGTTCTTCTACCTTATCTTCTTCAGATTCTCCTATTGATTTGACAGATGAAATTCATGTTCCCCAGAGGATGAATCCCGATGACTTTGCTCAAATCGAACGGTCTTGATTCCGCTTCGCTGAAAAGTCGTACGACCCGAGCGAGGAGGAGAAGTTGCTCCGGTTAGCAAAAAGATCACGAGACGAGAACCACCAAAAATAATCAGCGAGGGCTTTGCAGGAAATCATCAGTTATTGAATTACTCCTCAAGGTCATTTATCAAGGTTGCGGGTTGAGGATGTGCAGCTGAAAGAAAAACGGTTTAGACTGAAAACATTAGTCACAAAATAAGCAATGGATTTATGGACGGAGCGAGTTATGTGACGTAGCCCCGCCGTTCGGGCCTCGTTCGATAAACTCCATCGACTCCCCGGCGCTGCACTGGAGGTGACCTCGTGCTGGACCGGGGTGGAGGGCGGGTGGAGGGCGGGTGGGGGTACGGCGGATCGACCGCTTCATGTGGTTCTGGCACCGGGAGCCGCCGTAGAGATTAAGTCTTACGAGGTAAATGAAAGACGGTAGTTAAACCGTGATCTCAGCCCCTTGAAATAGACCATTGTTAGTTTCTGAACCGCTGCCACGCAGCAATTGTTTCTGACCAGAGCTCACTGGTGTGTGTGTGTGTGAGCGGAGGATGTGGGGAAAGATTGATGATTTCCAAAGACCCCGAATTAGGTTTTTTATCAAAATCAGAGCTCAGCAGCAGCAGCAGCAGCGTCGGATTACGAAGAGAAAGAAAAAGACAGGATTCCCCGTATGAGGAAAATATTCAGGTTTTATCGAACTGCTATTTATGTGTCCGGGTCAATCGCGATGAAATTACAGATAGCTTTCAGGAGAGAGTCCCGGCCGAGATGTCGGCGATGCGTTTTGACCGAAAATTTAAAAAAAAGGTTTTGGCGAAAAGTCGTAGCTGAGCTCAGGAGGAGTGAAGAGGAGCAGGCCAGAAAGGTGAGACAGGGAGGGAGACGGGAAAGATCCTCTCAAACTAAATATTTGAGGCAAAACATCCACCGTCATCTGGAGAAAACACAAATAAACAGAAGGCGGAGGGGAGCGCTCGATTCCTCGCACGAGCGGGGCGGAGGTTTCCAGCCGCTAGCACGCGGCTTTCGGCGAAAAAAAAAAAGGTGGTGATTCAGCCCGGGCCTGGATGCTCAGGTCTGCATGGGGAGTGGGTGTGCGCATTAGCCCGGCGATGAGTCCCGCTTCCCTCTGCTCCCGCCCACAGCCCAGAGATCGGCCCAGGAGCTGCCGCTGGTGGATAAGCAGAGCCTGGAGACGTGTCCCGCCCCCGGGGGGGAGAGGATGCTCCTGGACGGACACAACTTCCAGCACGACTCCAAGGTGGTGTTCGTGGAAAAGGCTCAAGGTAAAAGAGGAGGAGTGATGGCTGCAACAACAACTGTGTGTGTGTGTGTGTGTGTGTGTGTGTGTCCTTCTCCCTCCGTTGTTGGAGAAACCCCAAGACTGCTCCCTCCCTCCCCACCTCCCTCCCCCGTCTCCCCCCGCCGTCAAAATATCCCGGGCCCTGCCAGAGTGCCACATGTGGTGCACATTAATGCGCTGTATTTTTAACCCAGCAGATTTACATTTGCAGAAGTTTCCATTGCCTGTTCAGCACAGGAATGGATCACAAATGCAGTGTGTGTGTGTGTGTGTGTGTGTGTGTGTGTGTGTGTGGGTGGCTGTGCATGCAGTGTGTGGATACATACACCCATGTGTGTGTGTGTGTGTGTGTGTGTGTGTGCCATGCCTCAGTATTTGTTTCCCTCCGTCTTACGTGAAATCGTTGTGGTTTTTTGGGTGGGTGGGTGGGTGGTGGTGGTAGTGGGTGTGGGTGGGTGGGGGGGGGGGTGGGGGGCTGCTACCAGATGTTGATACCAGGACGTTTACAAACAGCAATTACCTTGATTAGCATTAGCAGAGCAACGTGAGGCTCCGCTTGGGCCGAGGCCGAGCCGTGTGAACACGTGTGATCCTGTCGGCCCCCGTGACTCATTCAGAAAAAAAAAAAAACAGAGGGAAGCCTTTTCATTGTTCCACCTGTGAAAGGAACAGCTCAAGGCTGCCCCCCCCCACACACACACACACACACACACACACACACACACACACACACACACATCACCCGTCCAGCGCCGCCGCACAATCGAGTAGCGAGACTGTTTATCCAAACAAGAAGTGGTCGTGTGAGCGACCTCCTGATTAACCCTGATCTCAGTTTTATTTATATTTAAACCATTATTCATATATGTTGCTGCAAGAACCCGGTCAGAACAGAACAGGGACAATCCATAATCTGGCTGGATTAATTATTCAGAGAGCAGCACGAGCGTCCTTCCATTAGGAAAGGATAAATTAGGACGTTTCATCCCGGCAGAAATGGATCTCATAAAAAAAAAAAAAACTCTTTTTCACGTTCGTCACCTCTCGTCTCTTTCGTGACCGATCGATATCGATCACCCCCCTCCCGGTCCCGCCTGAGCCCCGAACCCGACGGGCTTTAGGGCCCAGCGGAGCCCTGGCCCGGCGTGGATGGGTGTGCTCCCTTGTTTTTGATGAGGGTTTCCCCGCGTCTGGCACCAGCAGCAGATTCCTGGGCAATCCTACCATGGAAACACCCTTAAGCCAGGCTTCCACAACACTGCCCACCCCCGTTTCTTTTTTTTTTTTTTTTTTGCTTCCCTCCATCCTTCCACCTCTTCATTAACTCTTCACGCCCCGTGGATGGGACTCGCTCTCTGTAGGTGAACAGAGGCGGTAAACAAGGCGGCATCATTGGTTTTTGCTAAAAAAAAATACCCAAAAACAAACTAATAATCAATTTATCTAACTTCACACCCGCAGGACTTGATAGAATATGGAAATTTAATAAGGTTTTATGGGTTTTTCTGCCGGGGCCAAAGCTCTGAGAAACGGTTTAACGATCAAACTCGTAAATCCCCGAGTGGCGGACGGCCGCCGCCGTAAAAACGCTTAAAGAGTTTTAATTTTACCGAAGCGCGTTCACGGAGCGCGGGAACACGATGCGGAAAAACATGGCCGCCGTGCATCCAGGTGTGGGGGGGGGCATGTACCGTTTTAACATTAGTGGGTTTTTTTTAGTTGTGTTGTTGTTGCTACCCGTGACTCACGCTGAAGGAAATCCCTGTTTCCCCCCCATGGATACACACACACACACAGTGTCACCTGTTCCTCAGTTAGAGCACAACATCCGCAAACAGTAACACACACACACACACACACACACACACACACACACACAGTGTCACCTGTTCCTCAGTTAGAGCACAACATCCGCAAACAGTAACACACACACACACACACACACACACACACACACACCCCTCGTTTCCTGCCTCAGTAGAAATACCTGAGATAACATCGGTGCCGTCGTCGGACTCAAGAGATTTACAGTACGGCAACCGGCGCTGCAGACATCAGCCTGTAATCTGAACCGGACCGGATCGCACCTTGTTATCACACACACACACACACACACACACACACACACACCTGAAGATGGCGTCTCTGATAAAGCGCTCCATTTGGGAAATTAGCCCCCGCTGTCCCTCCGTCACCTCTCTCCCGCTCCGGGTCGTTTTGGACGAGTCCTTCGGGTTTAACTTACTGTATGTAGTATGCAGTATGTAGAGGTAGTACTGCAGTACTGTGTAATACCGTGCAATAGCTGAACTTCTTGACCTCGTAGAGCGAGGAGCGGTCGTCGTGTTTTTCCTGCAGGGTGTCGTTTAATTTGTTGTTGTCGTCGGCCTCTTATTAAAAAGTGGTGGTTTTGTGATTGACAGCTGCTTAATTGCAGCGACAGATCCTGAAGGGAAAGAGGCGGGGCAGAGGAGAACCCCCCTTAATGAAAAGAGCACTTCCACATCTGGCGAGTCAGCTGCACCGCCGTTCCCGCCGCGCCTTGATGAGCTGGAAATCCAAACAGGTAGCGAGTCGGCGTCCGGAATCACCTGCAAGGGAGGAAAAAATAAAATCGGCGATGACCGGAGTCGGCCCGTTTTGGCCCACGTGTTCCCCGGCGGCTCGGTTAGCGCCGCTCGCTGAGGGGGCGAGCGGTTTGCGCGTGGTCAGCGGGTTCTCGCAGAGCCGCGGCGGTTTGGCCGACGCCTCGGAGAACAATGGCTGTTTTCATCAACAAATCAATTACAGCCACATAAACAGCGGGAGATTAGGTTCTCATGAATTACAGCATATGATTCAGAAATATCGCAAGTGCGTCCGGGACGATTGACGTACACACACACACTTTCGCCGTTTGTCGCCGCGGGAGTTCACCTGAGCTGCCCCCGCCGCGCCGCAGCTACGCGAATGTTTTCTGGGCGGCGGGAAGGAAGAGGTTTCAGTCGTCGTCGTCGGAGGAGGACAAGGGAAGTCTTTCAGCGCGGCGGCCGGGCCCGGGCGGAGCATGTGTTTATATTTACTGTACGTTATGAGGGCTTGGGCGCACGCCACCCCGCTGTTTCGCTCTGGGCACCGAAAAGGCTGCTCCACCCAGCCCCAATTAAGGAGCACAAGGAGCCGTTTGATTCCCTTTATAAACCCAACATGACAAATAAGCGCATTGTATATTGCTTGATCCCCCCCCCGGCTGCCATGACTCTGTGCAGCACACCGTGTCATTGACTGCTCTGTGTTATGTCTGTTCTGAGAAAGTAATGATTTGTGTAGACCATTGCTAACGAAATGTGAATTGCGAGGAGCTGCCAAGGCGGAGGGAGGTGGAGAGGGGCACTGGGTTTGTACGGGTGGGGGCTTTTAGGTTGTTTAACTTCGATAGCGCGGCGGGGCCAGCGAGTTGGAAACCACACTGGGATTTTTTTTTTTTTTTTTTTTGCAGGAGGGGAGCTGCTACCGGAGCCTTTTCATTGGGCCGGTCGGTGCAGGCGTTGTGCAGATGTTGCCCTATAACTCTGGAACATTCTGTGGTTATCAATTACCCGCTACGCTCTTTTCAAACACAGGCATCCCGTGCATTCAACTTTTCAAAGCATTTCTGTTTCGTTTTTTTTTTTCTATCAAGAAGTTTCCTGGCAACAGGTAGCCGGGCACAGAAAACAAATTGCTCAGTTTCATTTTTCTGTGGATGTACCGATGTGAAAAATGATGTGAGCGTGAGTCAGAGCGAGAAAGAAAAGCAGACGAGGGGAAACTGATCTGAAAAACATGTTTACCTCCTGCGGATTGACGTCGGCGGCGAAGGCTTCCCTTCTGGACCGGTTCCCGACGCGAGGAGAGGCCCCGGGCCGACAGAAACCCGTCGGGAGGCTGCGTCTCTCACGGCGGCACGGGGCGTTTTTTTTTTTTAGAAAGTCCGCGGACGCAGCTTTTTTTTTTTTCCGCTCACGAGGTGAACGAGCTGGAGTGAATCACTTCCTGAAACCGCGCGGTCTGGCTCGGTTCACATGAGGTCCCGGGCGAACGTGCAGATACAGTGAGTCATCCGTCCGCCGGGATCCGCTCACGCCGACGCCACTTTCCTCCCGCTAATGTAGCCGGGAGTTTGCACGAGATAATTCATGGAGTCCTCACATGCTCGCGGACGTAAAAACCAACACAAACTTAAAACGTGAGGCCGGAGAATGTCGAGCGATTCAGTGTCGCTCGCTCAGCGGTTCGTTCACCGAGCGGCCGACACGTGAGCTCGTGTTAGTCAGAGGCTCCGGGTTCAAGAGCGACGCCGAGCTGCGGACCGAGCGGCGAACGGGACGGAAAAAGTCGATAAAAATCTGAGCTCATCGCCGACGATCCGCGAGGAAACCGTTAAAATACGGAGAGTTAGGAGTTTGGTGTGTTTGTCAGAACGGATCTTTTTAATGAATCTCATTGATGAATCTTTTTAATCAACTCCATAACCGGATGTAAGAGAAACGTTGAAACGTTTCCTCGCAACGACGGCGCACAAATTGTTATGTCTGATTCAAAGTGCGTCGCAGATGTCCGCAGCTTTGCCGTGCACCGGCCGCCGCCGCCATGTTTCAGCTGTGCTTACATCTGCCGCCTGTGTGGTTTTCTTTTTCGGTAAATATTTCTCGGGGGTTTGGCGAGGAGAAATTCCTGGTGGCGGCAACGCTGGTTTTTGAACACGCCAGCATCAAAAGGGGCAGATCAACAGGACAGAGGGATTAGAGGAAAACGAGACCGCGGCAGATGTGCCCGCCGGGTATCGATCTGCTGTATTTAGTCGAAACACATTACTGTGTTTCGACTAAATACAGCAAAAATATAGTTTTGCTCGCACCTCGTTCGGGCAGAATAACAAATGAGACCATTCCTTCTCGTAACGACGCCTCCATTTTTCGCCGCCCGATGGGAAAACCCTCTTTATTGTGGCGAGTCAGAGCGGCGGAGACGCGTTACCAGAAAAGGAGAAAAATACCAACATCGTTTAACGACCGCCGAGGACACGAGGATAGGTCGGGAAGCCGTCGGTTTCCAGTCGCCGCGCATTAACGAGCCCGCCAGCTGCTCCGGCTCGACCGGGATCCCGCCGCCGCGATGAAGTCAAGGTCTCGCTCGTCCGCCGAAACGTGTCGCTCATCCCTCTGGTATGACTCTGGGTTTTTGGTTTTTTTTTTTGGCATCAGATTTCTCTCCGCGGGTCCCGCCGTCTTGTTCTGTCTCGCCGACCGAGGGTGTGAGCTCAGCGGGTCAGACGGCGTGCGATACAGAAGTTTTATATATCACTGAAGTAACAGATAATAATAATAATAACACTGGTTCCATTTCCTCATGTCTACTGGGAGCCAAGTAGGTGGATTATTTTCTGATTCATCATTACAAACTCTCTCTCTCTTTTTTTTTTTTCAGATGGTCACCACATCTGGGAGACTGAAGCCAAGGTTGACAGAGACGCCTCAAAGAGCGTAAGTGATACGGCACATGTGACGCTGTTATCACGGTGAATGCGGGTCTGATCTCGGGACGGCAGCTGTTCCTCGTCTTTGAAACGCTCTCGGGCCCTTCACCTTAAAACGAACCGAGACCTTTCAAATCAAGATTCCTCAGTTATAGCGGTTTGGTTTGTTTTTAGCCGGAGAAAACATGCTAACGGCTAGCTGAAGCTGTTAAAAACACTTTTAAGGAATATTTTTTTTGGGGGGGGGGAATTTACTATAATATTCTCACATCTGGGACTGAGGGGAGAAGGTCAATCCCACGCTCATGTCTGTGGGATTAAAACGCCTCTGCTTAGCTTAGTTTAGCTTGGTTTAGCTTATCTTAGCTTACGTTAGCTTAACATAAAGTCTGGAAACATCCAGCCAGTCCAAAGAAAACCCGACTTAAATTCTCATAAAAAAACCAACAAATTGTACGGCTGACAGTTTTGCGTGGGGGGGCGCACATAGCTAGGCTAGCTGCTAGGCTAGCAGCTCCACCCCTCGTTCCCAGTCTTTGTGCTAAGCTAAGCTAACTAGCCTGTAGCTTCATATTTACTGCGTGTGCTTGGCAGCAGCCTGTTAAATAAAGTTGAAGTGTAATGTGACAGTCGAGTTTCTCAGCCCGGGGCCGAAGCCCTGGGGGGTCGGGGGTCGGTGGATTAGCCGTGTTGTGTTTGAAACGTGTTACAGAAGGTTTTCCAAAGTTCAGCGTTCAACCTGTGGGAGTTTGAGCTTGGCAGCGTGTCCCGCCTTGGCCTCCGACAGCTGGGGGGGTCGAGGGAGAGGGTGGTGGGGTGGGGGGCGTCTAGGGATAGAGGGGATTAGGGGTGTCTCCGTGTGAGGCGCTGCACCTGCTCCCAGTGTCTTCCCACAGAGAAACACACACTCTCACACACTCACACGGTGACTGCTGGAACACATCTGTCTGCTTCAATAGACAAGGCCCCCCCACACACACACACACACACACACACAGACCCCCCCCCCCCCCACTCGGCCCAGTCTGCTGGACCCGTCCCATTTTAAACACTGCGCTGCCTTGACCAGGTTTAACCTCTGCTGCTGAAGAACACCTCACAGCCTCTGCCACCTGTGCAGGCCGACCCCCCCCCCCCCACACACACACACACACACACAAACACACACACACACAATGGGGGAGTCAGAGCTGGGACACGGGGGATGATTTAGTTTTCACTTTAGGAATTATCTGCGTTTAGATACGGTGCATCTGGGTGTTCACATAAAATCAGATGAATGGCCTCAGAGCGACCGCTGGAGTCCAGCAACGCTCCTTCATGCTCACACACACACACACACACACACACACACACACACACACACACACACACACACACACACAAAAAAACATCTCACAAGCCGACGGTCCGCTCGGCTCCTCCGCGAGTTGCGACGACTTCAAATAAAACTTTTCCAAACGCAAATGAGCGATTTGAGCGTCGCCTGGTTTTTCTGGAGTCGAACCCGCCGCTTGTTTTTCAGGATTATGTAAAAGCTGACATGTCGGCCATGTTGGATGATGAAGATGGCCAAGTGGTTTTTTTTTTTTATTCGGCTAATTCCGTCAAGAGTAGATGGAGCGGTCGTGGCCGAACCCGGGGCCGCGGTCGGTCCCGGCCTTCGCTCCCTCCTCAGGCAGCGGCTGCTGGGGAAATAAACTATCTGGACACTCCCCGGTTTCATTTATTCACATCAGCCGAGTTATTCGCTGTTCAAACAACCGCCCTCCGTCCGCTTTCACCTCGCGGCCTCTGGTCTGGGATTACAAGCAGATTTTCAGATTTTTATCCTGAGCGCACAACGTTTGCTTTTCACCGAGCCGCTTCGTTTTCTCCGCTGAGAACGCACGGGCTCGGCGAATTTACGCTTCGTGAAATCAAGAATTCATCGCAGCAGAAGGACAAAAAAAAAAAATCTAAAATCTCTGGGGTTAATCTACATCTCACATTCACGTTTGACAAAAACAAGCCTGTGCTCCTTTAACGCGCCGACGTCTAAATGCATTAATCTGTGATGAATAAATGACACTGTCCACTCTTTATGCATGAGACCAAAACAAAAACTGTTAGCCACGATACAAAGCCCCGTTTTATATTTAAGATAAGATAAGTTAAGACACGAGACCGACCGGATAATCGCCACGCGTACGAAAAAACGCTAAAAACAGGCGGACGAGATATGGAAGAGCTGCAGGACGAACAGGAAAAGAAGCTAAAACAAGCGATTTGTTGCGTTGCAGAGTTCGCTCCTGGTGGAAATCCCTCCGTATCGGACCCAGAGGCTCTCCACCCCCGTCCACGTGAACTTCTACGTCTGCAATGGCAAGAGGAAAAGAAGCCAGTATCAGCGCTTCACCTACGTCCCCGCCAGCGGTAAATATGTGCAGATTTTCGAGCGAATAATTGTTATGCTGGCGAAACTCCTTGTCCCTTTTCTCCCGCTGTCCCGTCATCGCTTCATATCCCAGACTAATGAGGAATAACCCGGATTTTACATCCAAGGACGAAAACAAACTGTTTGTGTTCCCCCTCGTCTGGTGGTTTTGTTAGGGAGGAACAAAGCGACGTTATTATTCCTCTGTTGTTAAAGGAAAGAAAGAAAATCCATAAAATGTTGTTATTCTCCATACCTGTGTGTGTGTGTGTGTGTGTGTGTGGGGAAAATCCTGTTACTTGAATAGAGAAACCTGTTGCCAAGCTAAATATAAACAGTGACCCACAAATCGAAAAGTAAAAAAAAAAAAAAAAAACGTTGTTAATTGCGCTCTGGGCTCGCAGCGAAAATCCAGTGGGCGGTTCAAAGCCGCGATTCAAGCGAGCGGGGCCCAGCCCTGAGCGTGGGCCACGGAGTCCCAGTCAAAGTGGAGCATTGTCCTCGGGATGGGGGGGGCAGTGTGGTCTCCTAAAGGGTGAGCACAAGGGGAACAATTGGATCTTGGAGAAAAAGTCGGGGGAAGCTGAGAAGGCGGTTGGCGTGAGGTGGAAACAGTAACGAGATGTGAATTAACTTTAAAAAAAAAAAAAAAAATCAAAACTTCTTTCTTGCAGCAGCAGGTGTTGACAGCAGCTCGCACAAAAAAAAAAAAAAAACAACAAAACAACAGATTTATTTTGGGACGTGCACGGAAACAACCCCCAGGTTATGCTGCGCTCGGCTGGGGCGAGGGCGAACATCTGCAACACGCGCTCACTTCCTGCCAACGGGCCCAGATTAAGGGCGTGCGCGCTATTTTTGGTCCCCGCGCGTCGGCGTCGCCGTCTCATCGCGCTTCCTTCTCTTCACGGCTGTCGACGGCGGGGGATTCGGAAAAAAAAGGCGCCCCAGTTTCACCCGTTTTTTTTTTTTCTGATTAGTTAGTCCCCCAGTTTAGCCTGGTACACCCCGCGAGGTTAAAAATATCCCCAGACGCCCCGAAGCGAAGCGTGAAGGGAAAAGACGGCGTGCGGATCAGAAGTGCAGCAGAAAGAAGAAAGTATGAGTAATTTACTGCTTCAGCCTTGATTTCAAACACATGCTCCGGGTTATAATCTGAAACAGCTTCACCGCAGGAGAAGAAGAAGAAGACGAACCGGTTTCAGCGAAGCGCGGCGTCCGAGTCCGGACTGACGCTCTGGTTTCTTTCCTTTTCAAACTGCGGCGAGCGGTAGCCGGGACGGCGGCGACCGGGAACGCGTCCCCGGTCCCCGCCGGACGCCGCCATTTTGTCTCTTCGGGCTGGACTCGCAGTAACTCATTTGAAATGACCGAGAGTCCTGCTGTGCGCGAAGCCGCATATTTCATATCGCACATTTCGTGGACGTTAGCGCCCGAGCGGCGTCCAACGAAAACAGGCCTTTTATTATAGAAGCTGCTGGATGTTTCTCGTGTCGATGACTCATCCTCCTTCTTCTTCTTCTTCTTCTTTTTTTTTTTTTTTCCGAGTTTTGTGATTTTTTTTTTTTTTTTCGGGGCAGGGTGGGAGAGCTCGGGCCCAGACACAGAGACTCATTGATGAGAGTGTTTGTTTGGCAGCGGGTATCCTAGCCACAAACCCACTCACTCACACTCGCAGGAAGGTTGGAATATGTGTTTACTCATTTAGCTCTTCCTCCTCCTCTTCCTCCTCCTCCTCCTCCTCCTCCTCCTCCTCCTCCTCTCTCAGTTCCAACAATAAAGACGGAGCCGCACGACGACTATGACGCCCCGCTGGTGTGCGCCCAGCGCGGGCCCAACCTGTCCCTGCACCCCAAGCCGTACTTCCCCCCGCAGGCCATGACCCCGATGATGACGACGACCTCCGACCTCAGGCCGTGCGTGGTGGGCGGGGCCTACCCCGTGGGCCAGCAGAGACTGACGGCCAAGCCTCCCTCGCTGCCCTCCCCATCCCCGCCGAGCGCCAGTCCCAAACTGCACGACCTGTCGCCGTCGCCGTTCCCCAAGTGCCTCCCGGCCGCCCCCCACCAGGGGCCCCAGTCCCCCATCTCCCACGTCTCCATCATCCAGGAGACGCCCGGGCGCTACCAGCTGCCCGGCCTCTACCTGCCCGGCAGCTCCCCCTCCTCCTCCCCGACCTCGCAGCCCTCCACCCCGACCGACGCCGCCTTCTCGCCCGCCCACTGCATGACGCCGGTCGGCGGCGGCGGCGGCGGCAGCCCGGGCGCCCAGCAGCAGCAGCAGCAGCCCAAAGCGGCCGAGAGGGGGCGGGGCTCCCTGCAGGAGGAGAGCAGCCCCCCGACGCTGGCCGTCAGCATCAAGCAGGAGCCGCAGGAGCTGGACCAGATGTACCTGGACGATGGTGAGTTCTGCTCATTCTTCTGCGATCCGGGGCATGGAACCACTTAGTGGCGACGCGGCCAACCCCCTTATTAACTCAACAAAAAGCTTTTTCACCAGCAGAACACACATCTGCAGGTGCTGATCGCATCTTTGATCAATATCACGTGAGTCGCCGATCGCTCTGCCAGGAGCCGAGGCGTTCGGCCTTCAAAATTCAGGCTGCACCCCCACCCCCACCCCCACCCCAGCATTACGATTTAAAGGAACAGTTCCTCATGTGGTGGTGGTGGTGGTGGTGGGGGGTACGTGAGGAGACGCTCCTCCCCTCTCCGTGCGGCGAACGCGCTGACTTGCGACTTTTTACGGCGAAAACACGACTGTTTGTGCCAGTTGCACTTTTACAGGCCGCTGCAGGGGGGACGACTGGGCCAAAATGTTTATCGCTGCTGCTGCAAACTTTACCAGAACAGAGTCTCTCTCCTGCATTATTAATATCTCTTTATGAATCCTCTCGCTCGGCCGCTGGCGTCATCGGATCAAAGACGCCCGGTGGTCCAGGATTTGATATATTTGTCTCTAACCTCCCGAGTGAGCCACAGCTCCCTGATAAAATAAAATGCAGCTTTTTTCTTCTTCTTCTTCTTTTATTTATCTCAGGGAGAGCAAACTTTATGATCTCAGCGCTCGGGTTCTCGCTTTTTGAAATAAATTGGATAAATGATCTTTCTCCGGGCAAGAAAAAAAAAAAAAGGCAGCGCAGTAAATGAAGAGACGCTCACCAGCGACTATCAGCGGCGGGGGCTGTGATCCGTCACCCCCCCACCCCCCTCGCTGAATGGTCTGGCCGAGCTTCCTGACAATGGCGAGCTGCTCCAGGGCCACTTCCTGCGAGCGGTCTGGGTAAATACGTTAACGCCGCGGGGGTGATGGGCCGGCTCCAGCCGCACGGTGCCACCGCCGCTCCAGGACTTCAAACGAGGCGCAGTTAAGTTTTATTTTTAAATCCAGGTATTAAAGTAAACCGGCATGTTTGTGAGGTGCCAGACCCGTAATTCCTCTTGTTTTCATTGGAAAAATTGAAAGAAGTTTTCCTCGACGTTCCAAACTAACTTCTCACTTCATTAAAGGCGTCTGGCATCGCGGCCTCGCTCAGGTGCTCAGGCGTTACCGCCGGAACCATGAAAGTGACGCCATCACCTGTAATCAGAGCTGATATCTGTTTGTGCAGCTGTCTCATATTCTTTCTCTTTTTTTTTTTTCCACACCATCCTCCCCCCGAGAGAGAGAGAGAGAGAGAGAAGCTACAAACACACGTCTGCTCACGGAAAGTCTGAATCACGCTCTCTGGCGCCGAGCCGGCGCTATAGGCCACGGGCTGAGCTCCCGCTCCGCCGCCGCCGCCGTAAAACTCGCTAACCGGAGCGGTTCGCATGTTTCCCCGTTGGCTCGCGGAGCGAGAGAGATGTGGCCAAAGCCCATACGTTACGCTGCACAGTAGTGCGCCGAAGGGTTTTTGTCAGCGGTGAGGTAACATGTGCGTTCTGAAGCGCGGCCGCGGCCAAGCGTGCATGACGACATGCTTTTTTTTTTTACGGCGTGTTGTGGCCTTGTTACATGTCAGAGCTGCACAATTGATGACCGGAGACTCGAGGCGAATCACAGGCGGAGTAAATTGTGAGCAGCGCCGGACTGAAACTGTCAGTCTTTCTGAACAGTAAAAGCAAAGTTATTTGCAGCCACGTCTTTGCAAAGAGAAGCTGCGGCGTTTTCACACCGACTTTGCGACGCCGCCGCGTTTATCATTCGAATAAATTAACGGCTTTTTTTTTTTTTTTTTTTATTGATCGAAAACCTTTGGAGGGAATATTTCACCGGTTTATCACATATTCATCAATATCCACATCTGTTGCGCGTTACTCATAGCCAGTTACGGATATTGATTCATCGCTAAATAAAGATTTGCCAGAAAAGAAAAAAGAAAAAAAAGGAGGGAGGATGATGTAATGCAACAGCGTCGCAATAAAACGCAAGTTAAACAGGTCGGTTTTTGTGGATGATTACTTAATCTCAACTGGTTGCGTTTTAATTCCCATCTCTCTGCGTTTTGAGACTTAATTTAGCACGTCGCTATGCTAACGCACGCTAGATTAGCGCTGGAGACAAAGTGTTACATCATAATGTGGATTTTTGACCTGGTGATGGTGCGAGACCAAACGTCGCAGGAGTTGGGGAGGGTTCGTCCTCTGGGGGCCGTGAGAAACGAAGCGGCGGAGGGACAGAAAATAAAAAAAAAAAAGAAATCTGTGAAAAGGTCGCCCGTCTTCGTGGGTCGTTGCGTTACAGCAGCCGTTTCCATTTCGCTGGTTCCTCGGCGAATGAAAGAACGTTGTCATTGTGGTGATGTTTTTGCTGAAGTCTTCTCCTTTTTTTTTTTTTCATTCAACGCCTACAAAGAAAGTTTCAGAATTTCCAAAACCCCTCATGTCCAGTCATTTTCTTTTAAAATAATACCTGGGTTTTTAAAAAGGAGAAGAAGAAGAAGAGGAGGAGGAGGAGGAGGAGGAGTTGGCGAAGGCTGTGGTGAACTACAGAACTCCTCTGTGGGACTGACTTGCAGTAACACAGTAGGAGCCTCGTAATGTGGCCAAGAACATCTCGTGGCTTGTGGCCTGGTCTCGACGTGGCAGTAAACTGAGGAGGGGGTGGGGGTGGGAGGGGGGGTGGGGGTGGTTGTGGTGTTTTCTGCCCCCCCCAAACACACACACACACACACACACACACTTTTCTCTCATTGTCTCACTTCTGGTCTCTCCGCTGATGTATTGGCGGCGTTCAGAGCGCCCGCCGAATATCTCGCCGCCCGATCGCTTCCCGTTTTGGAGTATTGTGTTGTCGCAGGCCGGGTCGGCGTTTGACGCGGCCCGACACCCTTAACGAGGCGAACAGCGCCGTGCCGCTAATTGTTTCGGGAGGTCGGGCTTCCTGGTTTTTTCGGAGCGCCGGGCTGTATCAGCCGCCTCCAGCTGCCGCGGGCCTCCGCCGGACAGGAAGTCTGGATTCCTGGATTACTTCATATCCAACGCCACCTCAGATGAGCGTGAAGCGAGACGCGGGGAATAACAAAGCTGTTCCCTGTGAATTACAAACTGTGCTCTCAGGATAATCCAAACTATATCACAGGCAGACCAAAAGCTCCAGAAGAGCTACGACCTCACTGTCACACTGTACTTGTACTATATATATATATATATATATATTATTTTTTCATTTGAATCATGTTTTTTCCAGAAATCCCCACTGAGACTGTACACGCTCCCCTTCATGGCTACATATAAAGTAAGAAAGTTATCATTTTGATTTTCAAATCAAACCGCTGTGTTTGTTGGCGTCAGTGTCACGCTGGTGTCGGGGCCTATTTTTAGGCCTCTGT
This sequence comes from Psettodes erumei, assembly GCA_016785225.1. Classification (NCBI taxonomy): domain Eukaryota; kingdom Metazoa; phylum Chordata; class Actinopteri; order Pleuronectiformes; family Psettodidae; genus Psettodes; species Psettodes erumei. Next base: position 2,794,071 of record JAFBJZ010000898.1, on the reverse strand, counting down.
TGTAGACACACTTAGAGATCAATAGATTGACCTCTGTTGTTTTTTTTTTTTTCAATTAGATCCTCCACTTCAAATGTGACGGCACAATGAAAAATGGGTCATGGCAACGGACGTGTAAACAGTAAACGCTGCGGCCTCAGTTTTCCCGCCCGCTTCTCCTTTTCGTTTTAGATCCGAACGGTTTCATTACCGCGTGAAAGATATATCGCCACATATGGCACAAAAATATCTGAATCTGAGGAAGTCCGCGTAGCGACGTCCCCTCGAGGTTCGGATTTAAAAGGGCCGCGTCCGTCCGCTTCCAGATGTGTGGGAGGTCAAAGCCGGATCGAATAGAGGAGCCGGAGGTCAGTGGGTTCGAGCCGGGCCCGTCAGGAGAACGCACGGCGGGGGATGAGGTCCGAGCGTTTACGCCCAGCGACCCATCCCCATGACGTCCAATCAGGAGGGGAAGTCTTTGATGAGTCATCGGCGGCTCGGCCCAGACCGCGAGCGCTCGGGTTCCTTTCGGTTCAGCTCGTTTGTTTATCACAAACAATCGACTTCCCAGCCGCCGGTGTTTTTGTGCGACGAAGCAGCTTTTGTGGAAGCGTGTTGGTGCAGCTCCAGCTCGGTAACCGTTACTCTAATTGGCAATTCATTATCTTCTCGACTGGTTCCTCTCGTTCGGTCTGTTAAACGGCAGAACGATGTGCCGGAGCTAAAGGAGATGTTCTGTTGAGCCAAACAATCCAAAAACCCAGAAGATATTCCATTTCCAGCGACATAAAACAGATCCTCACTCACATTTGAGAATCTGGAATGAGCAAACGTTTGGCACGTCAGCTTGAGAAAAAAAAAAAAAGAGACTTCAACAATTAATCCACTGTCAAAATAGTTTCCTGTCAATGGTTTCAGCTCTGTTCATAATCTGGGTTGTTGCAAAACAGAACCAGGAAGTCAGCTGATGGTTTGATTGATCGCTGTGGAGCGTCTGCCCGGCGGCGTCGTACAACAAGTGTGAAAACGTTTGTTTTGATCCAGAGGAACGGGAACCACGGCGGTGTGTACAGTGTGTGACGTTGTGCGTTAGAGGGTTAAGTGTGTGTGTCGACGACGACGTGACGGACGATTGGTCGCCGTCGCCAGGTGTCGTGACTGTTTTGTTTGTTTTTGTTTTTTTTGCCGCACCATGGTAGCCACCCGCGCAGATGTTTTGTGCGTGAGTGTGCGAACAGATTTGATGTGAGGCAGGCACACACACACACACACACACACACACCCTCCAGCTTTTTCATAATAGGAAGTGAGTGGTATTTCTGGTAGGAAGTGGCCGTGTCAGTGCTGGGTCACTGTGGGAAGGGCTGCCATGAAAATTAATGTTATTTCACAACAATAGATCCTTCCATTGTGTGTTGTGTGTGTGTGTGTGTGTGTGTGTGTGGGGGGGGGGTAATCTCAGGTTTCCAGGCTGCTTTTCCAACGTCCAGTCAGTCGGAGGGAATTCCTCCCTCGGTCAGCTGGTTGGGGTTCTCTCCTTTCACAACCCCCCCCCCCTTAAGGTCTCATCCTTTTAAAGGGGGGGTGAACCTGAACCTGAACCTGAACCTGAACCTGAACATAGATGCAGATTAGACAAGTGAGAGGCAGATTAGAGAGGGGAGGGGCCGAGGAGACGGTAATAAATGAGTTCCCAGATAAGAACAGTAAACACTGATGAAAAATGAACCGGCTCAATCCCCTTAAGTGAAGCAAGAAGAAGAAAAAAAAAAAAAAAAGGCGGCGTGATCCTTGTGTTATCGGTAAATTTACACCTCCATATTTCTTCTGGTTTATCTTCAGTCAGCAGATAAAACAAGCGCACCTGGATCCTGCAGCATTTTAGTGGCTTTCAGCTCATTGTTTTGGTTTTCTGTAAGGTCATATGATACCAATGTTGGGTTTCACAGCTTGTTGCACTGCCAGAATAATAATAATAATAATAATATTTAATTAAATTAAAAAATTTAGTCACCTTTTGCTTTTAGATGTTATGTAAACATTAAATATTCAGGAATTTTTAAAAAAAGCCCAAATCAAAGTTTAAGCTTTTGATATTTTTATGTTCATTTGAGGAAATAGGTTTTATTACGCTCTGACCTTTCTTTTCTCTTCCTTCACAGTCAACGAGATCATCAGGAACGACCTGTCCAGCATCTCGGTGCACAGCCACGCGTAGTTTCCCTCCACCTACGAAACTGACGGAAAATGTTTTTTTAAAAAGAGAGAGAAAGGGAAACACCGACGTTGACATGCTTGGACTACAGCGTGCGGCGACAGGAAGGAGAACAAATGTCAAACGTGTTGTCCAGACGACCAGGGTCCAACGTGTGCCTTGTTTTTTCATATATATGATGCCTTTAATGCAGAAATTATCCAAGGAATAAATCACATGACTGACTTTTTTTCTTTTTAAAAACATGTATATTGAGTATGTAGCAACCAAACCTGCCACCCCCGGCCCCTGCCCCCCCCCACTCCCACAACAAAATATGCTTTTACAGGACCAATAACTGTTTCATACGTTTTTATTGCTGCAGTTTGTAAATGATTCAGTGCCTCTGCGTTCAGTAATTTGTATATACAGCTGCTTCAGTTTGCATATCTGGCTTTAACACAATACAACAGAGAAGTGCCTTTGACTGGAAACCTAAAGACAAGTTCAAAACCTCAACATTTAAAAAAACAAAAGTTTTAACGGTGACAATTATGGGGTAATGGCGAATGCTAAGAAATACTGTAACACTAGCACAAGTTAGCAAACTGACAGAGCGATGTCTGTTAGCTAACATTAGCCACCATAAGCTACAGGTCGCACCAGACCAGAGAAGATTGTAACAGCAAAACGTCCCAGCGTATGGCGTCGATTCGCCGTGTGTTTTATATCTAATGGTTTTAGCTTTTTTCATGCGCGTAACAGGACGAGTTGTGTCGTGTTTCTTAATTCAGAAGTCGTGCGGGCCGGCTTTGAAACCCGTGTGTGGTTAGCACGTTAGCGTCTGGTTAGCATGTTAGCGTCCGGTTAGCACGTTAGCATCCGGTTAGCGCCTGTATGGACGTGTGATGGGGCAGATTGGTTTATTAGATTACTGATAAAACTGAATCCATTTTCTGTGTTGACGGCCAACAATAAGCACTTAACCACTATGGTGTTGATGGTTAGCTCCTCTATCGAAGCGGCGAGTTTGCCGCCACTTGAAGTCAAGAGTTCTCCCGCCTTCATGGACTCTCACAACAGCACAAAAAAAAAAAAAAGATGGTCATTTTGTGTAATTTTTTAGATAAATAATAATATGGACTGCACAACGGACCTGAAAACAACATGAACTTTGGAGTAAGGCTTTTGGCTACGGTAAAAACGAGTTGGACTTTTTTCAAAAAAACAAACAAAAAAAACAAAACATCATCTCAGTTTTTTGACGAAGCTTGACTTTTATTACTCCCTGGAAGCTATGCAACGCGCAGGTAGCATTAGTCTGCTGGAGAACGTAAACGATCGTCGGCGTAACTGAGAAGGTCTCTAATCCAAAGAAAGCTTAGCAGCGGAGAAAACAGCAATACAAATATATAAAGTCTTTCATGTTTGTTTTTGTATTTTCATATTTATTCTCCTCGCATGTGCTCTGTTTATCCATGTTTATCATACGACTTCTTTTACCTGCATTACTGCGGTTTATGTACTAATTTTCCTTTGCGCTCTTATGGAACTGATTTGGCTCGTGCGCTCGTCCCCGGGTCGATATGTATTTATGAGTCTTAATCCTCGTGACTGACGGGCATGAATGAAGCCATACTGAAATGTTTACCGAGGCGTTAACTCTTTGCTTTGTGATCTGTTTTTGCGTACCTGTCAATAAATAAGCCTTCATCTCTTCGACCGGTGTCATGACATGAAAACGGTCAGTACACGGTATCACGGTAAGAAGGATGAGGCCTTTGGGTTCTTAAAAAAAAAAAAAAAAAAAAGACACGTGTCAGTTCCTGCAACTTCTGCTGAAATACGCAAATATCCTGCTCTTTATCCAGTACTCAAACTAACCAGTGATATTTTTTATGGTTCAGTCTTTACAGTTCTGAATGGGAAGAATGTGTGTAATGTGCGTGGAAAGACGGATTGAAGGCCAGATCTTAAAATAATGTAATACGATTCAGAAAAAGAGGTTATGCAGATAAACCAACGTAATGAAAACATGCCACGATACCCAGAATCTGAGCGCACAGCAAAGAAATAACTTGCGTTTAATTTCTGTGGATAGGTGGAGATACAGCAAGTTCAGTGTTTCCAAACTGAAGCGACCACAGAAAGAAGGGGAACATTAACAATCCTATTTTACAGTGATTGCTTTTGGAAGCGTCAGCACAGCTTTGATTCCGCTGTAGCACGAAAACTGAATCAATCCGACATCTATTAACCCCACCACAGTCACCAGCAAACATCCACAGAGTCGCTTTCATCGAGAATCTGTACCGGTGTTCGAGACAACCTTCATTACACAACTGAAGCCCTTAATCTCCATGAATCTGACCTAAAACTACTGTTTTTAACAACCTTTTCTTCGTGTAGTGTGAGTCCTCAGTGCAGCGGGTGGATGATGGGGGATGGTGCAGTGCACACTGACACCCTGTGGCCTGTAAAACTACTGCAGGTTTTTAAACATGCAGTGAATCTCAGCACAGGAAGACTCTGCTCTTTCTGTGAGTTTTTTAATCATTATTTTCTGTATAATTAATTTATCTGTGGCCTGAAATGATGCAGTATGAAAATCAGGATGCGCTGGACTCTGTTTGTCATTTTTGATTGGTTGCCTTGCACCTCGGTAAATCAGGTGTCATTCATCCAAACAGCAGCTGAACACATAATGTGAGTCTTCAATTTTTAAAGTGTATGATTACATTATAGTTTCATATGAAGTGCTTCAGAGCAGGAGTATCAAATAACATTAAAGTCATTTAGTGTTTATTGTGTCATCAAATCTCTTTACAGGCAGATTGTACACAGAAAAATAATTAAGTGTTAAAGAGTTTTTTTTAAGAATCAAGAAAGTTCCTGTAAAGAACTTAAAGAGCTGGAGAATAAGACAGAACTGTACAGAATATAGTGACGATCACGTAAATGTTTGCATCTCCATCAGCTCCATCTCCTCTCGGGTGGAGTTGTGTCTTTCAGCTCTGACGCAAACCGAACCTCTGGCTGAGCTGCAGGATTCATCCACGGATACCTAACTCCACTCCAGCCGTGTCGAGGCCCGCGAGCGCGACCGCCTGACTTTCCTCGTGGGACAGCCGGCGGCGGTGGTCGGGTCGCTGTGGGTCATCTCCACCCCCCCTGTGAGCCCCTGGATGTCCTGAACGCTAATTCGGCGCTCCTCCACATGCATTGTATAACAAATCATCAACACAACTCATACAGACTAACAAAGGCAGAGGATTCACCACACATTCACTGCAAGGTTGCAAACAGTACGAGATTTATCGCGGTTTCCACGTAAACGGGTCGTGAGACAGATGAACCAATAAATAGAAGCGCTCCCTGTGGCGTCCCCGGCGGTTAGGGGCACCGCGTGTTGCACGGGTCCCCCGACGAGAAGTAGCGGAGGACGCTGACCAGCGGGAACATGGTGACGGCGCCCAGCAGGGAGCCCAGCTGCACCACCGCGCCGCACCACACGAGGGCGCTGCGGCCTTCGTCGCGCAGGATCACGCCCACCATCACCTTGGCGTAGGACAGCGCGAGGACGAAGGCGACCCAGGCCAGCACCTGTGCGGCGGAGAGGCGGGTGAGACGCTTCACACGTGCAGGGTTGTTGTTTTTTTTTTATGCAAACGGCGCGAGACGGCGAACTCACGATGACGACACCACCGGAGGCGTCGTTAACCAGCAGCGGGCAGGGACTCAGCACCGCCATGCCCATAATGTAGCACCCGGCTCCGCTGCCGAGCGCCGTGACGACCCCCATCAGCAGCAGAGATCTGCCAAAACAGAAACTTACTGTTTGCGTTCAATAAATCTGATTAATGAGGGGTAAAGTAAGAAGTAAGAAGCCTCAACCTGTTTCTTGTACAAAATCTTTTTGTGGGAATCTGGATCAGTGTCTTAAGGCACGATACATTTTTAATGTGGCCTCATATTATTTGCAAAAAAAAATAATTTATTAAAATAATTTGAAGAGTTTAAAAACTAAAAAACACCTTTTTCTGCTTTTTTAAAAATAAATCTTAATCTTAATAATCTTCCTAGCTTTGTTTTGTTCTGCTTCTGGTTAAATGTGTGAGTTTTTGGGTGGTAGAAATGAAACAAATTATCTGTATCCAACCATGTGTCGTGTTCACAGATCACTGGGCTGCACATGGAGCACCGACCTGATGGGGAGGAACATGGCGATGAAGCAGGCCAGGGGGTTGGACACAGCCGCCATGGTGGCGGATAAGTGATAGACGTTGTTCCCGTACGGGATGCACGAGTAGGACTGCACCGAGGGGAGCACCACGTTGGTCAGAGCGTTGGCCCACGCCAGAATCGCAAAGATGTAAAACACCTGCGTCCGGCTGTAAGCGCCGGTGCCGAAGCCGCTTCTCCGCTTCGGGTCTGCCGGTCCGCGCGGCTCCATCATGGACTTCTGCTCCGCCCACTTCCTGTTTTTCTGAGATTCCTCTTTCACCCCGTTGGTGTAGCCGGTGCTCCGAGGCTCCCTGGCCACGGCCGGGTGGTGGTTCAGCAGCAGGAACGCCACCAGGCACACCAGCATCATGGCGCTCAGGAAGAAGAAGAACACCTCGACGGAGAAGTTTGCAGGCTGATACTGGGCCTGGAGGTCAAAGGTCGCAGAGCTGTCGGAGGAGTTCGGGGACTGCGTGCTGTTCGTGCAGTGGACCACCCCGACGCCCTGGATCAAAGCCACTAAAGCCGGCAGCAGGCCGCTCACGCCCTCCCCGATGTAGTAGGTGGTCAGATACTGAGGCTGCAGGCGCATCATGAAGGGCAGGAAGGTGACGGACGACGTGCAGTCGACAGCGGCGAGGAAGAACGTCAGGACGAGGAGGGCCACGCTGCGAGGAACGCCCGCCACCACGACGCTCTCCTTCCAGAAGAACCCCAGCAGGAAGCTCGCCACGGTCCCCAGGCCGATGATCGCGTATATGACCGCCGTCTCGCTCAGAGCGCCGGGCCGGAAGCGGTGCATCAGGGTGACGAAGAGAGGCCCCACGTTGGCCATCTGGATGAGAACCGACAGGTAGGAGGGCAGGTACCAGCCCTCGGGGATCTGGGGGACGATCAGCGGCAGCTCCACCCACAGGCCGTTGATGGACACCCAGGAGCCCATCCCGAACAGACACGCCAGCAGGTGGGTGAGAAGCGACATCCCGGAGACGCTTCTCTACAGAAACGGACGAGAAACTTTTTATGAACTTGACTGATTGTTCAGCTGTGGAGCTGCAGGCCGGGGCCCTTTCTCCAGCACAATGGAGCTCTGTGTGTTCAGCTTGTGGTCCTCAGCGGCTGGAAATAATAATCACATTTGTACGTGTATAAGTCGGGTTGCGGGTCCACGCCGGGGCGACGCTGGAGCTTGAGAGCTTTCGCAGCAACGCACGGCGAGAAGTATTTACAGGGAGTAAAAGAATTAGACAAAGTAAGCGAATTCACAAATGTGTGACCGGCGAACAGATTGATGTGTAACCGCTCTGCACCGCCCCTTCCTAAACCTGCACAACGCGACTTCCTCTGCGCTCGCTCGCCGTCTCAAGATGACGTCTTCGTTGGGCGGCTGCGCAAACAGCATTTTGTTTTGTGGCCCATTTTCAGTCACGTGGGATTAAAAGTTGAAACGCAGACAACCCCCTGGTGCAAAGTATCACAGACGGGTTAATCCCGCCTAAAACATCAAGTAAAGGAAACATGACCACCTGCTAACTGTTGCATAACCTGAGAAAACATCTGACCGGCACATTGTTTGTTGAAAGAAGAAATGCAATGCAGAGGAGGCTCAGAGCGGAGACCGTGATCTTCAGATTGCTGTGGTTAGTTTGTAAAGAAGCAAGCTACAGATTACAGATTAGAGCTGCAGGCTCAGTCAGAGGTTAAACCATTTTATTAAGGGAATATTTGCCCTGTCATATCAGACACAAACATAATATTTAGACATTCAGCCCTAACTGGGTCTTTTTTTAGAGCTTAATCTTTAAATGCTAATATTTAGATTATGAACATCATAGGCTCATGAAATAATACGGTGTAAAACATGCTCGTATTTTGAAGAATAGCTAAAAAACCTCAGTCATCTCCTACGCAGCTTTGAACAGAGAGTCGGGTCAGAAGGACGACATCCCTGCAGATACTCACATGCTGTCAGCTGGAGAGCCGGGAGTTTTCTGCAGAGGCGAGGAAGCCGGAGTCCTGAGCAGTAAAGTGCGAGCGCGCTCGCCACGGGATTAATCCCTCCTTGGGGAGAGAGTGGGTGTGAGATGTCAGAGCCAACCCTGACACGTTTGGTTGAGCGCTCGTGCACGTTCGCCGGCCGGGACTTCAGAGATCGACGATCATCACATGTTGCACATTCAGAAATCTACAGAATCCATCTAACTCTGCTTAAGGGGATCATGGGAGGTGAAAAATGACTGTTCAGTCGCACAACTGCACATTTCAGCTATTTATTTACATGTTAGAAACCCCCTGTGCATTTTTACTAAATATAAAAAAATGTAAGGAATCATTTTTGTAATATAAGAGGAATAATTCAACAAAAGCTCATTCACACATTATCATTTAATTTATAATTTTGGATTATTTTCATCCCTGTGGCACAAAGTGTTGTTCACTGACTTCCACTTTTTTTTTTTTTTTTATCCTGCATGTTTCACAAATAATGCAAGAAACAACAAAACTGTTCACCAACATCAGCCGTTTAATTTCACATGATTAATGCAAGACAATCATTTTAAAAATCGACAAAAAACAGCACAAGCACTAGAAATTAGTCATTTTCACATCTGCATAAAATGTGACAGGTTAAAAAAAGCGGGAAAGTTGAGGCACATTCCTTTGTAAACTTCTCAGGAGTTTGAGGTTGATAGATTTGATGTCCTGTAGCAGCAGGGGTATTAGTATCAAAGATATACTACACACACTCATTACTTTTATTTAAAAGATTGAAGATTGAGATGAAGAAATCCCTTGTTTACTTCACTAATCATCACGGCCAGATACGGTTCCCTTCAGGTAACACGACATGGCCGTGTACTGTATCTGAATACATTTCTAAAAACCAAAAAATTTGCGTAAAACATTATAAGACACAAAGTTGAATGTACAGGAAATTGGCATTTCTAAAAAAACCGTGTTTTGTGAGCTTCAGTGTTTCTCGTTCACACTTTGGTTTAAAGTTAGGAGGCGTTTGTGCATTGCAGTTGTCGTAATACTAACTTCTGCACGACATAACTGACCCTGATGATGTTTCATCCTCACATGAAACCACGTCTGAGCCGGAGCCGGAAAATAAAAAAGAAAACAGCTCGCCTCTCTGCTCGCTGCAGTTTAAAACTAACGGCGTAAATCTTTCTCGATAATAAGCTTCAGGAACAAGGAATGTGGCTGGATAAGTTAATGATTGTGTCCCTGAGTAAATAACTTTTCACATGATCGTTTGTAGTGGGGCAAAATCCATCAGCAGCTGTTTTTTTTTTTTTGCTACTGTAAACAACTCGGACTAGGAAACGGCCCAGGACGCACTCGTGGTGTTACTGACTCGTACGCGTCCGCTCGGTCAACCTGCAGGAACACAATGCTCCTCATTATCTGGAGATGTTTCTGCTTCTGATGCCCCGCAGGAGGAAATGAGGCCTGGTGCTTCACTCAGGGTTCTGCAGAACAGGGTTCAGATCAGCCGGTTCCCATAAGCAATGAATGGGGGCTGTGTGTGTGTGTGTGTTTTTTTTTTTAAAAGAAAAGAAGAAGAAGAGGAACCACGGCACATTTGTCTCCCTCTAACTGCAGTTGTCCACACACTCCTGAGCTCTGGCGAACACGTGATAGACGTTGACCAGCGGGAACATGGCGAGCGCCCCGACCAGCGAGCCGGCCTGGATGGAGATGCCGCACCACAGCAGGGCGGCGTGACCGGCCTCGTGCAGCAAGGTGCCGATCACCACCTTCAGGTAGGAGAAGAGGCCGGTGAAAACGATCCAGGCGGCGACCTGCGGAGATCAGACACGCAGGTCAGGTCAGCGGTGGACGCGGCGGATCTTTGTCGTGCTCCGTAAAGCTCGGTCGTTGTGGAACCGGACGCACGAGCACGAGCACGAACCGTCGCTTCTTCTCGACCAAAACTCGTCCGCACAACGCGCATCACAACCGGGCGGCTGTCAGTGAATATTTGCTCACACTTGTGATCTTGTTAACTTATTCTTCACGCAGATGTTTAATTATAAACTTCCGAGTCCCGGCTGTGTGCGGCTGCTCGTGTCAGGACAATATTTAACATTCAGTTCTCAAAGTAAGGAATCAAAAAAAAATCATCATTATTATTATTATTACCACTACTCACCACTAAAGCCACACCAGCAGTGTTTCCCAGGAGTGGTGGGCAGGGGCTGAGAGCTGCCAGCGCCATGAGATATGCAGCGAATCCCCCCCCTGCTAACGACAAGAGCCCCAGACCCGCGGAGGACCTGGAGACGGAGCAGAGCTGACGTCAAAACGCACAACAAGAAAAATATGACGTGGGCGTCTCTTCAACTCTTCTCACCTGAGGACAACAAACATGGCCAGGAAGCAGGCCAGGGGGTTCGCTATGTTGCCGAGGACCACGGAGAGGTGAAAGGTCATGGTGCCGTAAGGCAAGCAGGTGAAACTCTGCACGGACGGCAGGACGCCGTTGGTGAGGGCGTTGGACACGGCGAGCAGCGCCAGGAGGTAGACGTTGCGCGGCGTCCAGAACGTCGGCGCGGGCGGCCGCTCCTCCGGCTGCGCCCGCTCCTCGTACGCCGGCGTCCCTCCGTTGTGCAGCGGGTGCGTCTCCTCCGCGTTCTTCGCCGCCCCGGCGCCGTCGGACTCCAGCGCGGGCGCGTCCTGTTGCGACTCCGTCCGCCTTCGCGTCAAGGCCAGGAAGCTCAGAGCGGAGACCGTCAGCATGACGGACAAGAACCAGAAGAAGTTCTGGGCGGGGAAGCTCTCCTTTAAATACTCGGGCCGCACCGTGCCGTTTACCGTCTTACACTCCAGCTTGCCGACGCCTTGACCCAGGGCCACGATGCACGGGAACAAGGCGCTGAAGCCCTGACCGATGAAGAACGTGCGGATGTACTGAGGGGGGTAACGAAACATGAACGGCAGGAAGGTGACGTTGGACGTGCAGCAAACCAAAGACAACAGGAAGGTGAAGAGCAGGAACGGCAGCGAGCGTTGCTCCCCCGCCATCGTCACGGTGCGCGACCAGAAGACGGCCAGGAAGCCGGACGCCACCACGGCCAGCGCCTGGATGCCGTGGATGACCAGGCGTTCGTTCAGACGGCCCGGGGCGCAGTGGTGCGTGACGGTCACCGCGATCGGACCCAGGTTCCCCAACGCTATCAGCACCGACAGGTAGGCGGGCAGGTTCCAGCCTGAAACGAGAAGTTTCAGTTAACGGATATTTAAAGGGAAACGAGAAAAATATCTCTTTTTACTGCGCGTGCTCGGCTTTTTTTATTTAATGCATTTTTCACTTTAATGCTGGACAAAGCTCGAAAACTAAAATAGAGTTTTTAATTTTATTTTATTTATTTATTTTTTTTTTTACAGTTGGTGAATAAAGGTGGAGATTAAATGTCATGGCCATTCTGGAGGCTGCAGATTGTTTAGATCAATGAGAGCAGGCTAAATAAAACACACACACACACACACACACACACACACACACACACTACGTCAATATAAACTGAACTTTAATAACCTACAAGACGGGGGCATTTATTGCAGGCCCGTCCTAATGGTAATAAACTGTGAACAGAGTGCGTTTATAACACACCATTAAATGAGCCTATTGTCTGCATGACGAGTACTTTTACTTGTAATGAAGTATTTATCACAGTGTGGTACTACTTCCACCGCTTGTTTATTAGATATTTACTCATTTGAATCAGTGGCGCTTTTTTGTGACGCATTTATTGTTACTGTTATTGTTTTTTTTGTTCTTTTTGTTTTTTGTTTTTTCAACGCGCAGCTAGCAAGGGTCAAGCTAACGCCGCCCGGTTCGAGTCTCCGCCCGCCGCAAACGACCCCTGAATACGAAACCAACGGGATCCAGATGTTACGACACAGGCCCGGGCGTGACGGACGGCGTCGGAGCACTGACCTTCGGGAAGCACGCTGACGACCACCGGGAGCTCGACCCACAGGCTGTTGACGGAAATCCAGGAGCCCATGGCGAACAGAGCCGTGAGCCCGTGGGTCACCGCGGCGCCGCCGCTCCGCCAGCTGCCGGACATGGCTCCCGCTCGCTCGGCCCGAGAGGACGATAACAACGCGGGTCACCCTGTCGTTTTTGTACCGGTGCCCACCCCCCCTACACCGGACAATGTGGCTCCGCACGCCGCGCCGCGTTAGCCTGAAGAACGGTGGGACACTTACGAAAGGTTCCCGCCCCTCCGGTGCGCTTTCACGGACCCCTCGTAAATCGCACAACCAAAAGGCGCGTTCTCGGCAACGGTTCTGGAGCTACTCCCGGGCCCCGTTGACGTGTTTATATCTTTCTCACGCTCTGTCTGCACAACACGGGTGCCCGTTCCCAGACTTAAACCGTACACGTAACGCTCGTCTCCAACCCCAAAACCATCCAGTCCGGCTCCGTCAGCCGTCGCTGCGGTCGTATTTCCCGACGCTCGTGAACGCACCGCCGCCACAACGTATTCTCCCAGGCAACTGGTGCGGGTGTGCGCCTCAGAAATACGGCTTACTGAGAAACGAGGCTTTACCTTAAAGAGGTTAGACTGGTGGACTTTTATATTTCACAGTTCTTTGTCGGACACTGTAACATTCACACACGTATTTAATATCTTATCCATAAATAATATAGATAAATAATAAGGTATCAGGTCCTTATTTGGGACCAGAGTCAGGTATTTGGTACAGCGACCCCAACAAGCCCCTGCTGTCTATGTCCACACACACACACACACACACACACACACACACACACACCATCATCGCTTTCATAAGCATGAACTCATTGACATTGCTGATGCCTATAACGCAGCCCCAAATACCCTTTAAGTCCGAGGAACACAAGGTGGTTGTGGGACGGACCGAACCAAAGTCCTGCTGGATCTGGAGCTGGGTTTTTATTTTGTGGCAAGAAATGAACCTGTCCGACCTTATCCCTCCGGTCGACAAAATAAATCAAAGTTAAGTATAAACAAAGATGTTTATTTTGACAGCAGTAGTTACTGACTGACCTCTGCATGATCACAATATGTGTTTTTAAAAAAAGGAGAGAATAACTTTCACGGCAACAAAAATGTTGCGTTCCTCGACATGATTGCAAATGAAGGAGCTGTATCGTGTAGCATCGAAAATATCAGTTAAAAAACATCAATCGGCAAAACTAACGGCACCAAAAATATGCTTCATCTGGCATATACTCTAGTTGTGTCTTCTAGGTCATTGTGTGTATTTCTGCATAGTTTTATAAATGAAGAATCATGTGAGGAAGTCACGTGTCAACACGAGGTCCCTCTCGCGGTACGCCGACTGGTTCGTCACCCCCGTGTCCCTCGCCGTCTCGCAGGCCGCCGCCCTCGCCCTGTCCCGCCGCGGGTGCCGCGGCTTCCTGGAGCACAGGCTTCCTCTTTGTCTTTTTCGGGGCCCAGACGAGAGAGTAGCCCGGTTTCACCCGCGGCAGCGCGAGCTTCAGCTTCAACACCATCTGCGTGCTGTTGTGGAAAACGCAGTCCAAGTGCGGGTCGGTGTTGTTGAGAATCATTTTCTGGTACAGGATCTCGCAGCGGATCGCCTCCCGCTTCTCTACTCGCGGCCTGCCGTCGAAACGCAGCAGCATTTTGTCGACGTCCTGCTGCGACTTGCACGGCCCGCCGTTCCTGTTCACCGTGGCCACGATGTAGTCCCTGTCCATGTTCTCCTCAAGCTCCTCCTGATGCACCTTCACTGCCTTTTCTCTTTCAATGCTGTGAACATCTTTTAGGGCAGAGTGTGCATTCTTCTTAACTTGCCAACCGGAAGATTCGTCTGCGCTGTCGTCGCACGAGTCGGACGGGTCTTCGTCTTCCTGAGAGCTGTCCGACGACAAGTTTCTGTTCGAGGAGCGCTTTGAGGACTTGTCGGGGCTTTTCTTCTTGTAAGGGTTCACGTGGCCGAAGGGATAATCGGCCATCAGGACGGAGAAGGTGCAGCTTACCAGCTGCGAGCTCAAATCTGACGAGGGGACAGTGGAAAATCTTCCCCCTGGCAGGAAATCCTTCAGGTGTTCGTCGGTGACGGCTGCAATCACCTTTATGGTTCTCTTCAAGCAAGCTCTGATCAGGTCCCTGTTTGTGTGCCACTGACCGCAGTAATGAAACACTCCACTGAACGTTTTCTCTTGCGATGGGAACTGCAGGAAAACATTCGTGGCCTCTTCGGGTTCCAGCAGAGTTGAAGGATCTTTGGACCAATCGAGGAACTTCTGGTAGAGATAGAGCATGTACTGACTGAAGAGCGAGTACTCGCCTCCGCTTTTCAGAAGCTGCCAGAAAGGGCCCAGGATTTTGCAGTAAACGATGGCCAGAGCACACACAAGGTTCTGAATCGTGGAGTCGTCAGCGTCAGCGGCGACGCTCTCCAGAATGACGTTGGGGCATTTGTCGTTGTCCAGTGACAGCAGATCAGAGAAGAACGGAGCGACCTCCTTGTGGTGGTGGACGAGGGCCGCTGCCGCCTCAAAGTAGCTGTTGAATCGGTTGGACCGAGCGACTGTAAGTCTGGAGGGATTCCTCTTTTCCTCGCAGAAGGCCACCCAGTGTTTCCTGTAGTTCTGCGTACGGGGGGCGAGAGGGCTCAGGATGTCACACGCCATGTGAATGTAGCGTGAAGTGGCACTTTCTGACAGATTCACAAAGTTCTGGAACTTGGGAAGCTTGTCCCGGCCGAGCTTCTCGCCTGCCGACTCAGTGATCTCTTTCTCAAAGCTCATAATGTGCTGCTCGACTGCATCATATACGTCAACGAGGAAATTGGCGTTGCAGTTTAGAAACACCACAGGAGAGGCCAATGACGCGTCTCCGCCGAGCGAGTCGAGTTTCCTCTCGAACTCTGCCATGGCTGGATGCTCCTTGCAGGTCAGAGCGTACTGATTTTTGAGGAGATCCAAGGAAACTTGCTTGCACGCTGCAGTTTTCCCACCGTACACCCGCGACAGCTTTTGGACAGAGAGCATTGCGATGTCGAGCAGAGCGAGGGCCTCTCCTTTGTCTGAGGTTTCCTCTCCACTGGTGGACGCATCCGAATCCTCGTCACTTTCGTTCTTTACGGCCGGTTCTTTCAGGTTTATTTTCTTCACGACTCCTCTGTTCGTCTCAGACCCCTCACCCTGCATGATTTCAAATCTCTCGTATTCCTCCTTGACTGTAACTTTTTCATAATTAAAGGTGTCTTCTCTTTTCACGCGTTTCTTCATGACAAATCGAGGTGTTTTTTTCCGCACCAGCTCAAATGGACTTTGGAGCAGATTTTCCATCGCAGCGTTTCTCCTGTGACTCCTTGTTTCATAGTTGCGGCAACACAGTTTGATTTTCTTTATCCTGGGTTTCATGACCTTATATGCTTTTTGAATATCCCCATTCTTACAAAACTCAGGGTTGAAGTTTCTAAGCCAATTCACGATAACAACTGGGGCAAGTTTTTCCCGGGCGACAAAGTCGCTCAACTCCAGAATCAATCCATTTGTGACTTCGATTGATTGCGCCCGCTCCGAAAAATCCCTCATTTCCAAAAGATGTTGACGCTCAACCCCAATGAGGTCGCATATCGGGCCGACAAAGTTAAAGTTGACATCTGACTCCAGGAAGGTCAGCCGCGCTTCGTGTCCCAGACTCAGCGTTGTTGCGATCCCTCTGTCAATCAGGCAACGGAAATTGGCCGACTGATGTCTGGGGAAAATTTTCTTGAGCCAATCTACAATGGCAATCCATGGAAAATTATTATCCTCTCTTATAAGTCCCACTTGAATCAAAAGTCTGTTCTTGCATGGTGCCTGTTCAAGAGCTAATTCTTCCCCTGACTGAGGACCAACGAAATCTGCAACAAGCTTCCAGTAGTACTCATCTCCTGCAAAAACAGAGAGGATAGAAAGTGATTAAAAAAAGAAATATCTGACTATGAGGAAAGGTCACAAATTTTTAATTAAGTGGAGGTAGGATTGCTAAAAAAAACAAACAGTAATTGTACAGGATTAGATTTATTTATTTCTGCTTTCTGATAAATGATAAGGCAAATACGAGAGCTGCAAAGTATAAAATACTGTAAATAGATTAACTGATTACTGGTCAGTGACACATCATATATTACCTTGCAGAATCAGCTCATATAGTCATTTAAAAGTTTACATGAAATGTTTTGATCTTACTCAGATTCGCTTCAGTTACAGCTGCTTTTCCACACAGGGAGAAATCTTCACCTTCCTCCATGGCGTGCTGTTTTAAGAGAGGAGACACATTACAAACCATCGGCCCGTGGTTTCTTTAAACTCACCATCACTTAAAGTGTCATACCTTCAGTGTTGTCCCGGAAAATGCAGCGCTGCAGGAAAAATACCTTCCCCCGGCATGTGCATACGGAAAGACAGGACACTGAAGCTTCCCTAAAAAAAGAAAAATAAGATGTTAGCCACGTGTGACCCTGTTTGATTACATATTAACAGCATCCCTTCATCATTAACACAAGGCGGTGCAGCAGCATCACTACACAGCAGAGGACGCTTGTGTTGTTTTGTGCCACCTTGTGGGACTTGGTTGTCCAAGCTGCGCTGGGAACAATCCCCACCCCGTTATTACAGTTTTACACGTGCGCTTCTTTTCTTTCCCGCTAGATTCAAAGAAACAAAACAAGCTGAAACACTCCCCGTGGTTTACTGGCTGCGAGTATAATCACGGCTCCACAGAGAAACCGCTTTAACGCGACAGATGAGCGCTCCTGCAACGCTGCCTCTGCATGCTAGTGCTAGCCATGCTAACGTTAGCGCCAACTTCTCCTGCGGGAAACTCAGCAAACCCCGCGAACAATAATCACCGTAATAATACCAGAGAAGAAGAGTTTCGCAGTTTGCCGTAGCGCTTCCTAAAAGTGTGGAGGCAGTAAAAGTAGAATTAAAAAAAAAAAACACGAGGTCCTACTCAGAAACTACGGCATCCTCCCAACTCACAACAACACACGGCGGAGGGAGCCGCTCAGTGATTGGACCGTTTGACAAAAGGCGGGGTTGTTGTGGAGGTCTCCGCCAATCAGAGAAGAGATATGGGGAACACATTGTGGGGCTGCAGCTGAGGCAGGAGGGAGCTAGCTGTTAGCCGCAGGTAATGTGAAAAACTAGCAACGCTGAGCACGAAATATTCGTTTTAAGTTGAGAAACTACCTCGTATTTATTTTAATAGTATTTTGTTGTCAACGTAGCGACGGAAGCCGTGTCGTTTTCACGCTGCGTTATGTTGTGTGTGGAGTGGCTCGTGGTAACACGTTAGCTTGTGAAACGCCGACCCGATTCATTTAGCAAACAAATTAACGTCTGCATCAATGAAGTGGTTAAATTAGCGAACGTTTATGTTGTGTTGTTTATGTGTGTGTAAATGATACGATGACAAAGGGCTTTTGAGGGGTAAATATGCACTTAACCTGCACCTACACGTTGATAGACAACAGTTATGTGTTGTTATGAATCACGTGCTCCTGTAATCTCCTGTTAAGTGTAAAATTTACAATATTCACGGTTAATCTGTATTTTCAATCATGGCCTAACATCCTCTTCATGTTTTAGTTCACATCTAGCTGTAAGTAATGTAGTAGATGTGACTGTACCGTCATATTTTACTCCACTCTGTTCATTTTCTCCTCATCTAATCCGTTGCATTCATCCTCATTGATTATGTGCTAACGTGACATTTTATTTCCAACAAAGACACAGAGCGATGTTATTCTGTTTTCAGATGCTGACGTGTCGCTGCTCTCCCGATGTCTGATTTTTGTGGAATGAAACTGGATGTAAAGAGAAGATAGCGGCGCACGATGGATTCCTCTCAAGCAGAAGCCTCGACCCAGGGCGAACCAAAGGAAGATCTATCAGGTCAAGGAGATGATGGACCGAAGTCAAAAAAGGCATCACAGAAGAGGAAGTCTGGGGCAAAAACAAAGAATCCAAAAAAGACTAGAGTCTCCAAGTCTCCTCATCTTGGCTTCACCGTCCACCAAGGCGAAGATATGCTTCTTGTCATTTCAAGTGCTGCTTCTCAGTACAGTAATTCAGTCTGGAGGCCCCAGAGGAAGGGAGGCAAAAAGAAAAAGCTCAAGAAAAGAACAGGAAAAGACAACCAGATTAAGAAAAAAAAGATTGTCCGTGCCAAGCCTAAACAGGGCAAATAATCCAGGTACTGCGCCAGAAGAAGCTGAAGCTGTGTTAGTGCCGCAGAGAGCAGTGGACCACAGATGGGGTCAAAGTCTCCCTGAAGAGGTGCTCATCAATATTTTTCAGATGGTGGTCGCCCAAGATGGTGCTGTACCGTTCTTATGCAGGTAATAAACATGGCGTTTGGGGAAATACTGTATTTTGATGTTTATTGATTGCAAACAAATTGTAACACCCTGAACTAAATCCCCGGTGTCTCCGGTGTAGAGTCGGCAGCGTTTGTCGTCTGTGGAACGCTGCTGCCTCCAGTCCGGTCCTGTGGCGTTCAGTGACCGTCGGCAGCTGCTGGATCGTACCAGGGAAAAAACAGCAACCTAAAACTGAGATGAAGCTGAAGGACACGTTTAACTGGCTGGCGCAAAACAGGTGTGTAAGTTGCATGAAGCGGTTTGACATTTACATTACGTGAATTATTATTATTATTATTATTCTCTTTCTTTTTCTGTAGATTTTCTCAGCTGCGAGACTTCTCTCTCTGTCACTGGACAGGTAACGTTGATTTTGCAGTGGAGGTGAGTCATCAAGACCTGACACGTGTCTCTTTCAACATTCTTATTCAGTGAGATCGGCATTCATTCATCATTTTCTGACATTTTGTAAACAAAGCAAATAAATAACCACGAGCTGCAGCCCTTATTGGCTCTATTTAAAGAGTTTCGGTTAAAGAGGATATGCCAAACCATAATTATAGGCCATTATGAAAGTTAGGAGCCATTAGATTATATTTACATTTACATATTTTTGTGGATTAAATTGTTTGTTTAAAATATTGCCCAAAAACTAAAAGGTTACACTTTTCCCCAAATCCTTAGAATGAAACCAGTGTTTCACTGTAAACAGTTTGTATTTACTGTATGTTCTTTTTTCTGTTTTTGTCGTGTTCAGGTTGTTTCCCAGTTCTGCCCTCATCTTCGCTACCTCAAACTGTCATACTGCACAGGCCTCTCCATGAGGGCCTTCCAAAGCCTCGGTCTGCACAGCCGGTCCCTGCAGAGTATCAATCTCCAGTACTCAGAGGTACTTCACAGACCTGCGAGAAAATATAGTGCACAGACTGCCGCTTAGTTTCAGGATTACAAATGTTATTGTTCAGGTAAAGAACATGATCTTCAAATTATGATTAGTTAATGTCCACATTGTTCATAATGAACCACCTGGAGCCAGTATTTCCTGGTTACATGTGATGTTTAACAACTTGTTGTTGCTGTAGTTCGAGGTTGAGGGACTCCTGGGGTTCCTTGAAAATCATGGGAGCCAGATCAAGCAGATTTGGTTGACTCGAGGACTAAAAACCGACAAACTTGTGGCTGCAATCAACGTAAGCCCTTCTCCATGTGTTTTTTTTTTTTTTTTAAATTTGTGAATTACATAGCCAGTAAGCACAAATTAACTTATTACAATTGTATGATTTACCAGAGGGGACACTGTCCTAATTTGGAGTTGCTGGAGGTCAGTACAAAGCTCGACAGCCAAAACTGTGAACTTTCCATTTACGTCCAGGCCCTGCAGATGGCATGCCCAAAACTCAAGGTAAACTTTTTTTTTTAAATCAGATTTTTCAGTTGCCTTTACTAAGGTAACTAGTGTAACTATATGATATGTGTCTAAATTACAATGGTTATTGAGATGTATTTTTTTCATTGGAAAATGCGCTGTCCTTTGCCAGTAGCTCAGTGCGTCGCCATGTTCCCTGAGCATGATCAAATCATCAAATTATCTGCTATATAATGAATCATTAATGCAGAGTGTGTGCCCCGTGTTCATCTATAGAACATGTACATCTGTTATCCATTTATTATAATTCCCATCAGACCTTTCGGATGCTGAATATCAAACTTCTGCATAAGAAAATGCGTAACGGCGCCAAGTCAACGTCGGGCTTCCCGTTACTGGAGGAGCTCTGCATTGCAACCACGTCTCGATCCTACATGACCGACAAAGAGTTGTGGAACATTCTCTTCGGCTCGACCAGGCTGCGGGTGCTGGACTTACGAGGCTGTTCGCAAATCACACCGTCTGGTCTCGCGGCGTTACCCTGCTGTGGTAGGTCTTCCTCATGAGGTGAATACTTTCACCCAGTTCAATTTTTAAATTAACTGTGATTTAAAATAGTGATGCTGTAAAGCTTAGGTATTTTTAATTTTATTAAAAATACCTAATTTTAATTTTCAATACACAGTAGCCTGAACTTGACTATATTTTTTAATACTTATGGAAACAATAATTATTTTAAATTCACTAATAATACTCAGCTGTGTTTGTAACATCAGTGGATTCTGTTTGCTGCTTCCAATCTTTTTTTCGGTGGCAGAGCTGGAGTGTCTGTTTTGGGGACAGTATTCCAGCAGCCCCGTCTCATCCCATAAGACGGGACTTCACATGTTGACCCAGAAGTGGAGCCAGACGCTGCAGCAGCTTGACATTGCGAATCAGCTGTTTACTGAGGAGGACTTGGGAAGAGGAATGAGTTACCTTGCTCAGGCAACAGAAGGAGATACCCTGTGTTCACTCAACCTGAGCGGGACGAGGATCACGCCATCTGCCCTCAGGTACGCCGTGTATGATTTCCCTCTTAACTCTAATAAACTGTGAACCAAGACTTTTAAGAGACAATCTGCAAATGTACAGAACGGAGCATAAATTATAGCATTCACGTTTTCAAATCCTGAGTGCTGCAGGTTTATCATCGTCTTCATCTTTCCAAGGATTTCTTGAGGAAAAATATATGTAACTGTTTTTTTTTTTTTTTGCAGGTCAGTCATTGGCCGTGTGACAGCTCTTAGCTACCTCAACATTTCGTCGTGTCGTTACTTTCCAAGAGGGGTGAAGAGAATTTACCGTGGCCAAGAAGACATTCGCCAGCTGCTGGACAAGCTGGAGTAGGTCTAATATTCAGGTTTAAACATGCCTTGTGGATTATGTTATTTAAATAATCCAGTTAATCTTCCCTTGTGTTTTTTTTTAATGTTGCCTGTATGTTGTTCTCGCAGAAAATACAAAGGAACGTTACTGTTAGAAAGTAGAAACCAAGGGTTTGAATCCAGTGAGAAAAACTGTTGCATTAATATCTGTTATGAGTGAGTAAGCACTGGTTAATAATCATTTTTCCCACAAATGTGTTGCACTTGAAGGTTGCTTTACTTTTATTTTATGTCCGTTTCATCCTCAACCAACTTGATGGGGTTAATTTATTTTTAAATTCCTGAAAAAGCACGTTTTCTATGAAAGTTTCATAGTATTTCATTTTTTGGTGACCTATTGTTTTCTACCTTCGGCAGTTTACTGGTTTGCAACATTGGACGTTCTCTAATATATACCTCTTTTTATACATGTTTTAATACCGAATTACAACAGTTCCTTACAATAGTTTGACCAGAAATATTTGAAATAAAAAAATAAAATCAGAGATGAGGATGATGTTGTTGTGGTCTGCTTCTGAATAGTTCCCAAGAGGATTTCCAAGAACTGTTCAATTGTGATTGATCCAGATTTGTACTGTTGTACCAGGCTTCTCCTCTTCTCCTCAGTGATGTATTTGGAGTAGAGCAGATCCCAAAGAGATACTGTCATTCCTCGGTATTTCCCTCCTGCTTTGTTTGTTGTTGTAGATTTCAGAATGAGCTTTGTGGCTTCATCAACAAAGAAATAAAATTCCCCTTTCTTCACAATGACCAGCAAGCTAAGGCCTGTGATGGGATCTATGACACATCTTTCCACCAGCTGGAGATAGGTGAGGTTCTCTTGTGTGTTGGGATCAAAGAAGCCCTTGGTGTCATCATCAGAGTCAGACAGAATCTGGTTCATTTCCTCATCAAAGTAACCTCTTTGGTATGCCACCTGCACAGGCACTCGATGGCTGTGGACTGGATCAATTATACCTCCTGTTGCGATTTGAGCTTCAAGGAGACGAATTCCATGATCTTTCACAATGAGATCTTTTTTCAAGGCTTGGAACAAAGAAATTGTACCTCCGGTGTACGGATCTTTATATCCGGTAACAGCCCTTTCTGCTGAAAGCAGTTTGTTTTTCCATTCAGTGCCAACCACACCTTGAGCCACAGCTTCCTCGACTGAGAGTTTCTTGTTGTTCACCGGATCGATGACAAATCCAGTGGCAGCTTGGGCCTCAAGCAGAACCAGAGAGGTACCTGGAGTCAGCAGCTGTTTGTTTTTGGCGTCGTAGATACTCAGGGTCTCATTGGTGGACTGCAGGTACACTCCAGCAATGCTGTTGGTCCCCTCAAGGTATTTACGCACTGAGTCCATTTCACTCACGTCTGTCACTGTGACTTTTCCAGTGCTAAGGTCTTTGTACAGCTCTTCATTGATGATTTTTGAATCAAGCAGCTCAGCAGCAGTGACATCCTTTCTGATGCCATGAAATGTTGGATCATGAGTTGTCTCTGTGATGTTTGTAGTGGTAATGGTAGTTCTTGTTTTGCAGCTTTCCACTCTGGTTTCTGGTGGCTGGCATGTGACGATAGATGAGGATGAGGTTGTTGTGGTCTGCTTCTGAATAATTTCCAAGAGGATTTCCAAGAACTGTTCAATTGTGATTGATCCAGATTTGTACTGTTGTACCAGGCTTCTCCTCTTCTCCTCAGTGATGTATTTGGAGTAGAGCAGATCCCAAAGAGATACTGTCATTCCTCGGTATTTCCCTCCTGCTTTGTTTGTTGTTGTAGATTTCAGAATGAGCTTTGTGGCTTCATCAACAAAGAAATAAAATTCCCCTTTCTTCACAATGACCAGCAAGCTAAGGCCTGTGATGGGATCTATGACACATCTTTCCACCAGCTGGAGATAGGTGAGGTTCTCTTGTGTGTTGGGATCAAAGAAGCCCTTGGTGTCATCATCAGAGTCAGACAGAATCTGGTTCATTTCCTCATCAAAGTAACCTCTTTGGTATGCCACCTGCACAGGCACTCGATGGCTGTGGACTGGATCAATTATACCTCCTGTTGCGATTTGAGCTTCAAGGAGACGAATTCCATGTTCCTTCACAATGAGATCTTTTTGCAAGGCTTGGAACAAAGAAATTGTACCTCCGGTGTACGGATCTTTATATCCGGTAACAGCCCTTTCTGCTGAAAGCAGTTTGTTTTTCCATTCAGTGCCAACCACACCTTGAGCCACAGCTTCCTCGACTGAGAGTTTCTTGTTGTTCACCGGATCAATGACAAATCCAGTGGCAGCTCTTTTTCTTGGAGGGATAAACCTTAATTCCAGCAATGCTTCCGGTTCCCTTGAGGTATCCTCTGACAGATTCATGCTGGGTTAGTGTTTCCAAACTGAGTTGTCCTTCTTTCACCTGTTTGAATGCATCTGCATCAATGATATCAGAATCTCTAAGTTGTTGTGCAGAGACAGGCTTTCTCAGGCCCATTATCATTTTGGAACTTTCACTCTTCTCCAGTCTTTCCACAGTTGAAATCACTTGTGTTATTATGGCTTGTGTGGTGATCTTTTTTGTTCTATATTTTTCAATGAACTCAAGTCGCTCCTCATCAGTGAAATACCGAGAGTGAATCAGGTCCCACAGAGACACTGATTTTCCTGAATAGCGTCCCATTGATATACTCACAGCTGTCTTTTCAAACTCCTGCTTTATCTCTTTGTCAGTAAACATTTGTGTCTTTCTTACATTAGCTTTTGGTTTGTCATCCAGTGGCAAGAGAAGCAGTCCTGTTTCTTTATCTTTAACACATCTGCTCAACATCTCCATGTATGTCAAATTGTCTTGTGTCTTTGGGTCAAAAAAGCCCTTTGTGTCATCACTTGGGTCTGTCAGGATTTGATTAAGTTCTGCATCAAAATATCCTCTCTTGTATGCAACTTCAAGGGGTAGGTGAAGACATTTCAAGGGATCAATGATCCCACCAGTAGCAATCTGGGCCTCAAGTAAACGGATACCATGCTGCTTGACAATAAGGTCTTTTTTGAGGGCTTGAAAAAGTGATATCTTTTGACCAGTGTATGGATCTATGTATCCAGTGACAGCCTTCTCTGCAGACAAAAGCTTTTCGTATATCTGTGGAGCAATTAACTTTTCTCTCAGAGCTTGTTCCACTGTAAGTTTTTTGTTTTTCAGAGGATCAACAATGAACCCTGTGGCTGCTTGTGCTTCAAGGAGGCAAAGGGCAGTGCCAGGTGTGAGAATACCAATTCTCTGTGCCTCAGAGATGCTTCGCTTCTGATTAGAGGGTTGCAGGATCACCCCAGCTACACAGCTTTTTCCTTGTAGGTAGTCCCTCACACTGTCCATTTTCATCACATCAGAACTCGTCAGCTGACCATCAATTAAACTGTTGTATGTGTCTTCATCCACAATTTCAAGTTCCCTTAGATCCACAGCAGAGACTGTTCCTCTGAGACTTTCAAAGTTCAAAGCTGTTTGCATTTTTATCTCCTTATTTTCAATGATCTCCAAAATGATGATGATGAGTTGCTCAATTGTGATTTTCCTTGATTTGTACAGTTTGAAATACTCCTGTCGTTTGTCCTCAGACAGATACTCTGAATTGATAAGATCCCACAGTGTTGTTTGCTTGCCCTCGAACCTGCCATACTTAACACTAACTGTTGTTTTGAATGTTTCTCGAAGATTGTCATCAATGTTAATTTTGTTACTTTTGCTTTTGAGAGGCAAGAGACAAAGACCTGTACTGGGATCTGTGACACATCTGGCCATGAGCTGCAAGTATGTCAAGTTCTCATGGGTGTTGGGGTCAAAAAATCCTTTTGTGTCATCACTTGGGTCACTCAGGATCTGATTCATTTCCTCATTGAAGTATCCCCTCTTGTAGGCCACATGGACAGGAATCCGATGGCTGTTCACTGGGTCAATGATCCCACCAGTTGCAATTTGTGCCTCCAGGAGCCGAATTCCGTGGTCTTTTATGATTAGGTCTTTTTGCATTGCTTGGAACAAAGAGATTATTTTTCCATCGTGTGGGTCTTTGTACCCAGTGACTGCTTTCTCTGCTGAGCGCAGCTTTTGACAGATATCAGGCCCCACAATCTTTGCTTTGACAGCATCATCCACTGAAAACTTTCTGTTTCCAATAGGGTCAATGATGAACCCCGTTGCTGCCTGTGCCTCCAGCAGAATCAAAGCAGTTCCTGGCATCAGCTTTCCTTTCTGTCTGGCTTGGTAGATGGTCATGATTTGAGAATCTGGAAGCAAAATACCTGCAATACTTTCTTTGCCCTGTAGGTACATGCTGACATTTTCATCTTCAGTCACATCTTTGACTGACTTCTTTCCCTTTTTTAGATCATCAAGTACTTCTTCACTTATGATATCTGCCTCCACAAGCTGCTTGGCTGTGACAGTTTCTCTGATGCCTTCAAATACAGCTTTAGTGGTTTTCACAGACTTCTCTATGGCTTCCAAAACTGTTGTAATGATCATCTTAATACTGAGCTTCCCCTCTCTATATCTCTGAATGATGTCTTGCCTCTGGTGTTCCTCAAAGTATTCTGACATCAGCAGTTCCCACAGAGATACTGTCATTCCTATGTACTTTCCACATGTCACTGTCACCTTCTCTTCTCTGAGGGCCATTTTAGTTTTGTAGTCAATGAAGTTGAAATTCAGTCTACCTGACTTATCAAGGATTGGGAGGAGGCACAGTCCAGTGGCAGGGTCAGTGACGCACCTTTCCATCAGCTGAAGATAGGTAAGGTTATCCTCTGTATTTGGGTCAAAAAACCCTTTTGTGTCATCCCCAGAATCCTGTAGTATGGAGTTCATTTCTTCATTAAAATAACCTCTCTTGAAGGCCACTTCTGTGGGAAGTCTGTGGCTATTGATTGGGTCAATTATTCCACCTGTAGCAATTTGTGCCTCAAGTAGGCGGATTCCATGCTCCTTAACAATGAGGTCTTTTGACAGTGCTTGAAACAGGGATATAATTTCACCTGTGTATGGATCTTTGTATCCGGTTACTGCTCTCTCAGCAGAACACAGCTTTGCATAAAATTCTGGGCCAACAAGTTTGTTTTTGATGGCCTCACCCACAGTGAACTTTTTATTTTCTACAGGATCAATCATAAAGCCAGTTGCAGCTTGTGCCTCCAGTAGAACGAGTGCTGTTCCAGGCATCAGTATGCCTTGTTTCATGGCTTGATAGATGCTCATTCTCTGATTTGATGAGAGTATAGCAATGCCTGCAATACTGCCTTTGCCCTCTAGGTATTCTTTCACAGTTTCCATCAACATCACATCCTGTGTTGTGGTCTTTCCTTTCTGGAGGTCTTCAAATGTTTCTTTGTCAATGACCTTTGATTCAAAGAGTTCAGTTGATGAAATGCCTCTTCGCAGACCTTTGAAAGTGATGCATACAGGAAGGAGCAACAGTCCTGTTTCAGGCTCCACAGTGCATTTCTCAAGCAGTTGCTGGTAATTGAGATTTTCTTGCGAACTTGGATTGTAGAACACTTGGAGCTCTGACATCTGATCATTGAGCAAACCTTTCTCATAGTAGCCCTTTTGAATCGCTGACTCAACTGAAATATTTGTCTTCTCAATGGGATCAAAAAGGCCCTGTGTGGCTATCTGTGCTTCCAGCAGTCTCATTCCATAATCTCTTGGGACTAAATCCTTTTGTATTGCTTGGAATACAGATATTATTTGGTTGGTATAGGGGTCTACATAGCCACTGATGGCTTTCTCTGCTGTAAAGAGTTTCTCTTTCATTTCTGATCCAACTATTTCCTCTTTAACAGCATCTGCAACAGGAAGTATTCTGTTGTTTATTGGGTCTAAAATACCTACTGTGGCAGCTTGTGCTTCTAGCAGGGCTAATGCTGTTCCAGGCTTAAGAAGACGTTTTTTCATGGCTTGATATATGGTCATCTTCTCCTTTGTCTTCTCCAGAAATATACCAGCCACAGGTCCGTGGACTTCTGTGTAGCCATTTTGCTTCATGTCTTGACTGTCCATCTTGGCCTAAAAAACTGTATAACACAGGAAAAAGTTACCAACATTTTGGTATTATTATTATTATTATTATTATTATTATTATTATTATTATTATTATTATATATTATAATATATATTATTACTAAAGTAATTGTACCCTTCCTGTCTCTATCCTGTGTGTGTGAAAATAGGTAGAAAGCTATTTATTACTTCCCACATTACTATGATTTCCTGAAATATTAATGGCCAAGCAAAATGGAAATTCCTATATATGTGTTAATGATAAAAGGAGATTTTTTTATGTAGTTTAAAATCAGAGAGCTGGTTGGCACCCATAATATAAGTTTTAAAATACATTGTCTGTCTTCCATATATCACACCAAACCTTTTAGTTTCCTTATCAGCCTGTGGGCAGCCTCAGATCCTTAGATGTTACGGGCTCTTTCAAAATCCAGGATCAAGGCCAAACCAGGGTTTTATGGTCAGCAGCCAGGGCTTTGAAACTCTGTCCTTGTAGAGATAAGGCAACAAAAAAAATAAGTGTTGTCATTGTGAGATCTATTCATCATGTTTATGATCGGCATTGTTACTGTTTTATGGTTTTATATTTTACTTGTTTTATTGTATTGATTGTATTGTACGAAACATCAGTGTTTTGTATAATACACTCAATCTAAAACAAATGGTTTGATGCCTTAAAAATGTAACCACCTTAGTGCCAGTATTTTTTGAATGTGTAATTCAAACGATAATCTTGATACATAAGTCATGCTTTAGTACTTGGTGTATATAGATAAAAATGTTGAAAGTAAGATTAAATTTTCCTTTATATGTCTTCATGTCCCTGCACAGATAAGACATGAACGTCTGGCAGCTCATGAACATGTTTCACAAGAATCTTGTATTTCCTCTGGCACATTCAAACTGGAACTGCCAGATGTCCTGTGTCGTAACAACCTGCAAGGGCATACTTGAAATGCAAATTTTATTCTATACTTACATGTTTAAACCACATCAATATGCATCACACTTGACAGCCATGCATTGTTCAATTATTTACTTCTAGTACCAAGAGGTTTCCAAACATCCCAAGTATGTCGAACTCAAACTGAAGCACAAGACATTGAGAATACTTCCACTTGGTGGACAGGTATAACCATAAAAAACATGGTGTCTTTTGACCAATATTTAGTTTCATGACATATATATATATATATATATATATATAAAATAAGATGAAAACTTAAAACAACACAGGGGCAAAAAAGTATAA
The DNA here is from genome assembly GCA_016785225.1 of Psettodes erumei. Classification (NCBI taxonomy): domain Eukaryota; kingdom Metazoa; phylum Chordata; class Actinopteri; order Pleuronectiformes; family Psettodidae; genus Psettodes; species Psettodes erumei. The sequence continues at coordinate 2,765,213 of JAFBJZ010000898.1, read as the reverse complement.
TTTATAAGAGTTGTAAATGGTTAATTTATTTACCAGGAATATGAATTAAAGCATGCAATGTAAAAGGACCCTTAAATTCCACTCATCCAGAGCCAGTGAAGTTTAATCTGAACCAATCTCTCAAATCCTCACAAACAGTAAAAGGAAATAAGAAGTTACAGTATTTTAAAAAGTCTGATCATTTCCAGCGTGACCACATCCTATAAAACTGAACAGATTACCAGCTCTTTCCTTCTGTTGAGAGGTTAGTGGCTGTATTTTATACGATTCATGAGATCATTGCTGCCTGCAGGTTTGAACATAATCTGTGTCAGGAAAAAAGGTGTGGAAAGGAATTCAGCCAAGTTCACAAACCTGCTCTGTGTTTTAATGCTCGACTGAGAGGCAGCATAGACAAAGCTGTTATTATTTGCACACATTACTTGGCATGGTAATGTTTGGAAAACCTTAATTAGCACCAATGCATGAGATGGAAGCCATCTGCTGTTACTGAAGCATTTTTCACAATAGCTTGTGAACACTGCGGTTAAAAAAAAAAGTCGTCCTGTTTATACGTCGCAGCAGACTTAAGGTGTGTGCTGTTTTCACTACACGCTGTGCAACACTGGCGAGGTCACTATGTCAGTTACAACATCGCTCTGAAAACCCACAGGCTAATGAACACAATGTCTGCACTTACAGAATAGACTGTTTCCATTTGTACAACAACAGCGTGATGTGGTATCTCTGCCTGCACAGGTGCTGCACTTGCTCTTTTGTCACCCACTTTGTAAATGTTTGACTCTTTGACAAGCTGTTGAACATTTCCGTGTATTACACAGATTACCTTTGCGTTTCATACCCTTAAAGTAAACAAATTAAAAGCATAAAACATAGGCATTCCCACAGCGTGTTAAATTACTGTACTATCACTGTAGTACTTATTTACTTTCCTACACCTGCGGGAGATACAATAGTAGCAGCACTTACAGTGTGTGTGTCTTTCTCAAGGAATACAGCATAATTTACATGTTTATTTAAGTCACGCCCCCTTGTCTACACCGGCTATAATTCTTCTACCTGTAGCTTCTACTTGGCCAAGAATCTGTCAGAATGATAAGAACGTTTTTGTGCTACTCTTGTGCCCGGCAGAAACGAAGCATGCCAGAGCAATCTCACGATCGACACCACGGTGCAGATTACCTATTGTAATCTCTGCTTTAGATTACAAGATGCACAGGAGAGCCTGTGATAAAGATCTACGCCTTATCTCTGCGGGGCATTTCTGAGACATCTCATCAGTAACTGAACAGGAATGAATGAGATGAGGCAACAGAGTATTGCTTCTAATGACATAATACTGTCTGTAGGTGTAATTGTGATAAATGTAATTGTCACTGGGTGTGTCTACAGCTTGGATGGTGATGTAGACGCAGTGTTCAGACTTGCAGAAAGCCTATGACATAGTTTGTGTAAAACATTACTGTAACAACTGTGGACAAAGGTACACAGAGGATTTTTTTTCCCCCTTTCCGTCAGAAGGGTGTTGGCTGGCAGTGCATGCAACAGCTATTTCTTCACTTTTGGTTTGGATAAGACTCTCACTACAAAGAAAGCTCCAGTTTAACTTTGGATTTAACCACTCTCTCGCAGGAACAATGAGCTTTTCACTGAGAACACTAACCTACTTGTATGACAGATCTTTAAAAATAACAAAGAGTCAAACTTACCTGAGTGTCGTGAGTAGCACAAAGTCAGAGCTCTGCACCGGTTAGCAGTCTGACTCCACTGCTGTGAGAGACATTGGGAGTTTTGGAAGTGCTCCCAACATCTCAGAGGTAATCCTGCCTGCTCACTGGTTAGATATAGTGTAAGTCCATTCTGTTAAGCCCCTCCCCTCATGAAGATTCCCCTCCTTTCCACAGTGTCGTTGCCCTTAGCTCAGGATGCCAGGAATTCCTGTCGACTTCCTTAGAGCGTGTCCATTGTGCTTTTAAACAATAATAGCAAACAGATTTAGCCTTTCTAACTGTACTGTGAGGAGATCTGATAACCTGGCCATGTAACCATACATTAGATAATGAATGGTAAGTCTTAATGATTATTCTGGTCAAACACGGGGGTCTTAATCCTTTGCTTGTCTTTTATTGACGTACAGTAAATTATTTCTCTTTTCACAGTAGCTTTGCTTTAACTGAGGTGCGTCCAGACGCTTTTCTTCCTTATTTAACGACCTCACGTTGTGACGAGCAGAGCCGGATGTGAGACAGCCTTGTCTTTGTGTGAGAACTTCCCTCAGGTTTGGCAGGTTTTCAACTGAGAATGCCAAAAGCTTGAAAGGTTCATGGGTCTCTGCGTCGTACCTATGAGCAATTTAAAAAACAAAAAACCAACAACTCAGCTGCATGACAAAACAAGATGAGTTGTGCAGACGGCATCTGTTATTTGCATAAATCAGGTGTGAAGACATTACATCACACGTTATAATGCTGGTGTCGAAGTCTAACGATGTTTAGTGACTAATGTGCAGGTGGTAACAGGTTTGAAAAAAACATTTATCCCATTAAAAACTACAATAGTTGATTTTAAAAATCCACAACATCTCAGGTGAGAGTGTGAAAGGACAGAGGAAGACGTTTCAAAAAAAGAAAAAAAAAAGATTTTTTTTATAGGTTTGTGCTCAAATAGTTTTTTAAATTCACTCATTACCTGCAACAGCCACTATGACTCTTCTCCATGGTGAAGAAAAGGCAAATATAGGTTTCTAAATTATGACTCCAAAAGATGTTGCCTCTCTTATAAAGTAACAGACCAAGCACAAATAGTTTTCATACATTCTGCCAGTCAAAAGTTTTACAACACTCCCAATTTTCTAGTTTTGATTGAAAATTAAAGCGCAGAACAAATGCTTGCTGTTGTTTTTACAATACACCCAATAAAAGAGTTTTCCGAAAGTTCGTCCCAACACTGTTACAGAAACAAAAAACTTAAGTTTAAACCTGGAGTCCTAAACTTCAACCATTTTTCTCCTGAGGCTGTGCACTGCTTAACTTTGTATGAATTCAGGTTATTCACTGATCATAGACGGTTAAATATCAATAAAAATTGGAGAAGGTACAGTGATATAACACCTTTGACTGGCAGTGGAAGTAACTTATGTCAAAGAAATGAAAGATAAGTTTAAGTTTCCTGAGGAATGCCACGTTAAGAGCGAGTTGACACAGAAAGAGAAGCTGAACAGTAAAATGCCCGTCAAGTGAGGACTGGTTCACACACCAGGACTCATAGTCTTTTTGTCCACCAAACTTTTATAATTAACTCTTAAGTGTTTCCACATAACCTGCCTTAACATATTTACCTCCCCCCGTTATGTAACTATTAGATCAAACTGGGTGTGTTCCTCTGAAGAAATGATGATATGTGAAATCTGCAGGAAGGAGAAAGTTTGTGATTGCATGTAGAAACACACCCTGCATACTTGGAGCCAGACCGATGAATTCTTCACAGGTCACACTGCCAGCCCCTTTTCTGACATTTTGGTTATAGCTTCCAGGGGGGCAAATGAAGATTTATTTTTTATGCCAAAAATTAACTAAGTAGATGAACACAGCTTTGATCTGTGAACTAATTTTGCTGACGAGGATGAAAGGACAGAGTCTGGATTTTAAAAACAGTCAGTCAACAAGGTTCCACAGTTGCAACTCATAGTGCAGAACCCAGTTCTGTGCGAAAGATGCTGTAAACACTTCACCAAACTGAGTCCAGTTTCCAGGCAAATGCCAATCTACTCCCACAAGTGGGACAGCCTGAGAGTTCAAAGACTCGCCTCTTTGGTTTTCAGTCAGGCGGGGCTGGTCTTTACCGGACAGTTTTGGTTCTTTCCTCTGAAAAACACCACACCTGCTTTCTGCAGAACTGGGCAGATGTGATTGCCGCATTCAGTTTTAAATACTGAGACAAAGACTTGAATGCGGATACAAAAAAAACATTTTATTATTCACGCCGTGAATGTTTGTCATCGATAGCTGGTTGTGTCGAACTCCCAACTGTGCAAAACTGAGGTACCGTTACAGTTGGGGTACGGTGCATTTGTACAAAGTCACTTTACTGTGCATAACCCTCATCGTGTTTCTTTCTTCATCCTGCAGCTCTCCACATTGTCCTGCAGGATATTGCTCAGGACTTTCCCAGTCTGCCTTCACCGGGCCAGGAATGTTTTTAAAGTGAGCCCATTGTCCATTCATGTCAGTCCCACGCCCAGCACACTCTGGTCTGAGAGACATTAATATCTGTCCACTTTAGTCTGGAAGCTTTTAAAAAACAAAGTGTTTCTGAATCAGTTTTATATCAAGACTCTGTCGCTCTCTCGACAACACATTCGCCTCAACCTGACCTAACGTTACGTCGCCTGAACGAGCCCCGTCTCTTACGTCCTTATCCTCTCTGTCTCTTTAACTCTCTACCCATTTCCTCATCTGAAAATCACTCCATGAATGTGCAGTGATGTGACTGCAACTCTGACAGCTAAACCTGAGTGTCAGCCAGAATGCAAAACACGCACACTGAAAAATTGAGTTTGTTATTACAGTTCATTTTAAGCCCTGGCTGGCTGTAGAGCTAATTCAGTGCTGAAATCAGGGCAGCACGCCCTCACACAACACACGGTGTGTTGTTTTTTGCACTGCATGACCACACCGGACAGGTTTTATCAGTCTGTGTTATCACAGGCACACCCTGCCTTTCTCCTCGTATCAGTCAATCATGGCCAAAAGTCCTGGCAACTTCTCTGCAGGGAACCGTTTGCTTATTCCCCATGTCAGGAGCGTGCAACTTGGCAGCAGTGGGCGTAACATGAATACTGTAGTAACGTATAAATCTGTTTTGCCACCACCCTTGATGACAGATGGCTTGTAAAATTTAGCAAGCAAAGCCTTATTTCTTAAAGAACAGTTGTGACATGTTGAGCTTTGACACATCCCCTCAGTTATTTAATGTGCATAACTCCATAAGACACGAACACAACTCACAACTGACGCTATTGTTCTATATATGTTTCGTGAGTGAAGTAATTTTGGGAAATGCGTCATTGTTCTTGAAATACTTTTTTTCTGTGGAAAGACATTGTGAACTTCTGAGGAAACGCTTATTACAAATCGTAATCCTTGTAAATGTGCAGGGATTAACAAATCTGAGGTTAATTTCTGTCGTCTCTGTCTCTGATGATCCTGCCAAATGGCTTCATGCACCTCTGCAGCACGCTAACAGAGGTGACGCCTCTCAAAAGTGTCAGCAGGGAATAAAAACAAATACTTGCATCATTCAGAGGTTTGAACTTGTTCACATGCATCTTAAAGGTCATTTTTAAGTGATTTAGTCAGCTGTGGAACCTTGTCCAGTTTCAAACAACACTTTGTTCATCGCTGTTTATTCCAAAATTGCACATTTGTTGGAATGTGGGAGGAACTCACACTTGGGAACTGATCCTGACCTGTTTGATTTCAGTTTTTATTTGAGTTTTATATCTATAATATAATCACAGCAACTCACAGAGCTCTATTCTTAGAGCACCTTTCAAATGTATATTTACCTAAACGTAAAAACGACAACACTCCACTGGGCCCCTTTAAATGCTGCCACTTATAATAAGGCAGTAATATAAGAATATAATGATGGCAGGACTTTTGCATTAGTACTTTTAGTTTTGAAACTTAAAGTACAACCTCTTTGTAAATAAAACAGTGGAGATTTTTACTGCACATCTTAGGAATGATGAAGAAGCTTCAGCATCTAGTGATAAGAGAAACACTCCCTCAGCCGGGGTCATTCTTGGTGGAGGTTGTGTCGCTCTTTCAGTTTGTGCGTCAGATTGTTTTTTAGTCTTTAACCCCTCACGCATCATGGAGCAGTGATACTTGAAGGACAGGACGGGGGCAGCTGAGGGCGGTCGTCATGTTCCCATCACGCCAATATGAATCTTTGTCTCTGATTGGCTGTTCCTGCTCTGAGCTAATATGTGATTCATCACTTCAGATCTACTGTTAGTATTTACGCTCATTATCTTGTCAGCTTGTGTGAAGCATTTTGAAACGTCCCAACCTGTACGAAATGTGCATCACAAATGTAGTTGGATTGATCGGTGACGCGTTTCCCTGCAGCGCTGCAGTGAGTCTGGCACTTGTGGGTTTTCGCGTTGCGTCTTGAAAACTGTTGAACGGATTGTCGTGAAAATTGGCTGAGACATTTCTGTTCCCGAGCGATCCCCTGGCTCTTTGTGCTGCCAGCACTGAGAGAGCGAGAGAAGTGAAGTGAAGCGATTTTATTTGGTTGAGAGCTTGTTAGGAATTCAGAGGTCTGCAGCTGCCAGGAGGAACCGCCGGCCTCGCCTCCTGGCAGCCGCACTTAGTGAACCGCTGGAAATCGCTGATGCCAGCATATATCAGTCTAATGAAAATCCAATTAGCAGGGTGAAGGCAGATGGGTGTGGTGGGACGCTGAATGCCTCCAGCACGCTAATGACAAATATCAGAAGCCGCGCCAGTGCTAATGCACATGTGTCTGAGCTAATGATTCTTCCTTTCACTGGAACAACACCCTCTTCAACTAGTTCAGCAAAAGGTGTAGTAACTTCCTGGAACAGGGGTGTCAAACTCGTGGCCCGCGGGCCATAAGACTGATGAGTGATGAGCGACGAGTGACGAGCGAGATGATTTTGCAAAGTGTAAAAAAAAAATGAAAAAGTCTGCTATGTTGCAATTGTGCCATGATTTTACCGGTCTGGCCCACTTGAGATTAAATGTGGCAGCATGTGGCCCCTGACATAAAGTGAGTTAGACACCCCTGTCCTGCAAGAACTGTACAAACAGCTTATGTCGTTGCAGAGCAACGTGTGTCATTGCAACGTGTGTGCGCCCCCTGGTGGACGATATTACAAAGTGTACGTCTGTGCACCAACCCCAGAGCCTGAACTGAGGTCACTGCACAGTAATAACTGCTCAGTGTGTTGAATTAGGAGCAAAAACACGTATTAACAGATTAACCTGACTTTTATTTTTCCACATAGGTGAACTCATTTGCACCGAAAAACAGTTTTGTCAAACATTTTTGTGCTTTCATCATGCAGCACCTGAACAAGAACCAGGCTGCAGAACAGTCATGCCAACAGTCAGCACAAACAAACAGGACAGCAGACTGCAGTCCCCTCCATTCTCCTCTGGGTAATTCAGCCGCCCGGTGTCACCAGGCTCACTGTGAATTAATCCAGCTTCTCTGGGTCTAACTCGCTGTGCCTGGGCAGAGGAGGCTGCCGGTGCTGCCTTGACATGGGCCCCTCGTGTGAGGCCTCTGGGGCAAAGAAGACCTGCCTGGGGTCCTGACGGATTAAAACAAATGACAGACTAGGATGTTATTCCTGATATTAATCCGACACTGTAGAAAGAGAAACAACCGCTTACAGCCAGGGGTCCAGCCTCAAGTGGAGGTGGGTACCGCACTGCAACGTGCTGGAAGTAAGGGAGCACCCCGGGTCCACACAGGCCGCTGTCGTAACATGCAGCGGGTGCAGGTGGCAGCCAGGGCGCGCTGAACAAGACGTCTGCACACGGAGCATCGCTGCCGGGGTAATGAGCTGACATCCTGAACGGAAAGAGAAGAGTCTGCCCTGTTTGATCGGAGAGGAAAGTGGAAACAAACATTAGCTCCATGTGAACGTGAGAAAAAAAAGCAAATGCTCACACTTAGTAAACTGAAATATTTGGCTTTTTATCACAGTAATATAATGTATTATTCTCTTTTGTTAGAACATATTCACACTTATTATTAATCATTTTACCGATGGGCTTTTACCTGGACTTTGCTTACTGAAAGGTGAGGGTGCCCCCCCTCCTCCGGGGAGCGGCCGCGCCTCTTTGCTCTCCGGCCCGGTCACGTGCTCTCCTCTCGCCGCAGGTCTGCTCCGCAGATCCAGGGGGCCGCACGCGGCGTCGGCGTCGCTCCCGGCGGGGCCCGGGGCACCGGGGCACATCGGTCCGGATGTCCCGCGGGGCCGCTGGTCCCCACCGAGGGCCTGGCGTTGGGCTCTCCTCAGGTTTCGCTCCACGGCCATGATGTCTGTCCGCTGCGTGACGAGGAAGCACTTCCAGCACTCGCATTTGAGAAACGGACAGGACTTCATGTGGCCCTTCCGCGGGACAACGATCCCGTGGTGGCGGCACCGGCTGCACTTCAGCTGCCGCGGTTGTTGCTTGGACGAGGACATGGACGTCGGACGGTCAACACGCTCTTTTAGTTCCGGCGCTGCAGAGATCCAGACATGTGCAGGTGCGGGACCAAAACCCGAACTTTATATTAAATGTTTCATTTTGTGGCGTGAGAAAATGAGACTGATTATTACTGGTCCACAGCTGGAGACAGTGAGACCAATCAAAGAGCTGAACGGTCCCCGACAATCACTGTGTCTCTGAGCAGACTGGTCAGTCAGCGTGTCGTTTGACTGACAGACAGATGGATAGATAGATAGATAGATAGATAGATAGATAGATAGATAGACAGATAGATAGATAGATAGATAAAGAGATAGATAGATAGATAGATAAGAGATAGACAGATAGACAGATAATAGACAGACAGATAGATAGACAGATAATAGACAGACAGATAGATAGATAGATAAACAGACCGATAGATAGATAGATAGATAGATAGATAGATAGATAGATAGATAAAGACAGACAAACAGATAGATAAATAAGAGATAGACAGACAGAGCCACCAATAGATCATTGATCTGTGATGATCAGAAATACCAACAAAGAATGCTACAATGATGATATTGATGATGCGTTCAGTAATTTCACTTTGTTCAAGTCCTTCACTTCACTGCATTAGAGGTCTAACTGAATACAGAACAAAAAGTGATGGTGTTTTTATGTCTCTTCCATGTTACCAGACTATGACTTGTTTTGGCATTACGACACTGTTGTGTTACTGTGTATGAGGGGGAGAGTGATTGGTTGCACCTGTGTGTGTCTGGGGGGGGGCACCACCACCACCACCACCACCACCTGCACTCCGCCTTCAAGGCAGACTTTAACTGAAGTTTTTCTGTTGGTTTTAAAGGTTCATCTATTTATAGTTGTTAGTGTCTGTCCATATCACATGTCCTCAAATATTCAGTGTTTCTGATTTTAGGAAAAAGCGCAGCCTTAGTGGGAGTGTGGGTGGGGGTGGCAGCACCCGCAGGTGCTGGAGAGTGATTTTACTGTACAACATTTGCATTGTGACCAAAGGGGCTGTCATACTGATGAGCGGGGTTAAAATTGCCGACAGCCCATACATTCTTTCTTACCCATGTTTGGCGCTGGAGGGGAGGACAGGACGCACCTGTTTCTTATTTACCTGGGTGTACAGCTGTCGTTTAGATGTATTTGTATCAATAAAAGATTATTGTTTCTGATCCTCCTGACTTTCTTCCTCCTTTCACTGGTGCACAATAGAAATGTTGTGTGTGCCGGCACTCCAGATTCCCATATCTGGCCATAAAACACTGTTCTGTGATGTTTTGGAGCATTTTTAGTAAAAAAAATTTTTTGACATTTTTTGACATTTTTCGCCATTTTCGACATACTAAAGTAAGGTGTTTGAGTTTTTTTGAGTTTTTTTGACATGTTGGGTTATGACCTTTGTTTGCATTTTTAACACATTTTATGCCATGGGGTGGCTATAAAACACTGTTCTGTGATGTTTTGAGCATTTTTAGCAAAAAATTTTTTTTGACATTTTTCGCCATTTTCGACATACTAAAGTAAGGCGTTTGAGTTTTTTTGACATGTTGGGTTATGACCTTTATTTGCATTTTTAACACATTTTATGCCATGGGGTGGCTATAAAACACTGTTCTGTGATGTTTTGGAGGGTTTTTAGCAAAACATTTTTTTTTGACATTTTTTGACATTTTTCGCCATTTTCGACATACTAAAGTAAGGTGTTTGAGTTTTTTTGACATGTTGGGTTATGACCTTTGTTTGCATTTTTAACACATTTTATGCCATGGGGTGGCTATAAAACACTGTTCAGTGATCTTTTGGAGCATTTTTAGCAAAAAAGTTTTTTTGACATTTTTTGACATTTTTCGCCATTTTCGACATATACTAAAGTAAGGTGTTTGAGTTTTTTTGACATGTTGGGTTATGACCTTTATTTGCATTTTTAACACATTTTATGCCATGGGGTGGCTATAAAACACTGTTCTGTGATGTTTTGGAGGGTTTTTAGCAAAAAAAAAATTTTTTGACATTTTTGACATTTTTCGCCATTTTCGACATACTAAAGTAAGGCGTTTGAGTTTTTTTGACATGTTGGGTTATGACCTTTATTTGCATTTTTAACATTTTTTATGCCATGGGGTGGCTATAAAACACTGTTCTGTGATGTTTTGAGGGTTTTTAGCAAAAAAAAAATTTTGACATTTTTTGACATTTTTCGCCATTTTCGACATACTAAAGTAAGGCGTTTGAGTTTTTTTGACATGTTGGGTTATGACCTTTATTTGCATTTTTAACACATTTTATGCCATGGGGTGGCTATAAAACACTGTTCTGTGATGTTTTGGAGCATTTTTAGCAAAAAAAAATTTTTGACATTTTTTGACATTTTTCGCCATTTTCGACATACTAAAGTAAGGCGTTTGAGTTTTTTTGAGTTTTTTGATGTTGGGTTATGACCTTTATTTGCATTTTTAACACATTTTATGCCATGGGGTGGCTATAAAACACTGTTCTGTGATGTTTTGGAGGGTTTTTAGCAAAAAAAAAAATTTTTGACATTTTTTGACATTTTTCGCCATTTTCGACATACTAAAGTAAGGCGTTTGAGTTTTTTTGAGTTTTTTTGACATGTTGGGTTATGACCTTTATTTGCATTTTTAACACATTTTATGCCATGGGTGGCTATAAAACACTGTTCTGTGATGTTTTGGAGCATTTTTAGCAAAAAATTTTTTTTTACATTTTTTGACATTTTTCGCTATTTTTGACATACTAAAGTAAGGCGTTTGAGTTTTTTTGAGTTTTTTTGACATGTTGGGTTATGACCTTTATTTGCATTTTTAACACATTTTATGCCATGGGGTGGCTATAAAACACTGTTCTGTGATGTTTTGGAGTGTTTTTAGCAAAAAAAAAATTTTTGACATTTTTCGCCATTTTCTCCATTTTTGACATACTAAAGTAAGGCGTTTGAGTTTTTTGAGTTTTTTTTGACATGTTGGGTTATGACCTTTATTTGCATTTTTAACACATTTTATGCCATGGGGTGGCTATAAAACACTGTTCTGTGATGTTTTGGAGGGTTTTAGCAAAAAAAAAAAAATTTTGACATTTTTTGACATTTTCGCCATTTTCGACATACTAAAGTAAGGCGTTTGAGTTTTTTTTTTTTTTGACATGTTGGGTTATGACCTTTATTTGCATTTTTAACACATTTTATGCCATGGGGTGGCTATAAAACACTGTTCTGTGATGTTTTGGAGGGTTTTTAGCAAAAAAAAATTTTTGACATTTTTGACATTTTTCGCCATTTTCGACATACTAAAGTAAGGCGTTTGAGTTTTTTTGACATGTTGGGTTATGACCTTTATTTGCATTTTTAACACATTTTATGCCATGGGGTGGCCATAAAACACTGTTCTGTGATGTTTTGGAGCATTTTTAGCAAAAAAAAAAATTTTTGACATTTTTTGACATTTTTCATTTTCTCCATTTTCGATATACTAAAGTAAGGCGCGTTGAGTTTTTTTGAGTTTTTTTGACATGTTGGGTTATGACCTTTATTTGCATTTTAACACATTTTATGCCATGGGGTGGCTATAAAACACTGTTCTGTGATGTTTTGAGGGTTTTAGCAAAAAAAAAAACGACATTTTTTGACATTTTTCTCCATTTTTGACATACTAAAGTAAGGCGTTTGAGTTTTTTTTGAGTTTTTTGACATGTTGGGTTATGACCTTTATTTGCATTTTTAACACATTTTATGCCATGGGTGGCTATAAAACACTGTTCTGTGATGTTTTGAGCAGCATTTTAGCAAAAAAAAAATTTTGACATTTTTTGACATTTTTCGCCATTTTTGACATACTAAAGTAAGGCGTTTTGAGTTTTTTTTTAGTTTTTTGACATGTTGGGTTATGACCTTTATTTGCATTTTTAACACATTTTATGCCATGGGGTGGCTATAAAACACTGTTCTGTGATGTTTTGGAGTGTTTTTAGTAAAAAAAAATTTTTGACATTTTTGACATTTTTCGCCATTTTCGACATACTAAAGTAAGCGTTTGAGTTTTTTTGAGTTTTTTTGACATGTTGGGTTATGACCTTTATTTGCATTTTTAACACATTTTATGCCATGGGGTGGCCATAAAACACTGTTCTGTTATGTTTTAGAGCATTTTTAGCAAAAAATTTCTTTTGACATTTTTCGCCATTTTCGACATACTAAAGTAAGGCGTTTGAGTTTTTTTGAGTTTTTTGACATGTTGGGTTATGACCTTTATTTGCATTTTTAACACATTTTATGCCATGGGGTGGCCATAAAACACTGTTCTGTGATGTTTTGGAGCGTTTTTAGCAAAAAAAAAATTTTGACATTTTTTGACATTTTTCGCCATTTTCGACATACTAAAAAGTAAATGCGTTTGAGTTTTTTGAGTTTTTTTGACATGTTGGGTTATGACCTTTATTTGCATTTTCAACACATTTTATGCCAAAGGGTGGCCATAAAACACTGTTCTGTGATGTTTTGGAGCGTTTTTAGCAAAAAAAAAAATTTTTTTGACATTTTTTGACATTTTTCGCCATTTTCGACATACTAAAGTAAGGCGTTTGAGTTTTTTTGAGTTTTTTTGACATGTTGGGTTATGACCTTTATTTGCATTTTTAACACATTTTATGCCATGGGGTGGCCATAAAACACTGTTCTGTGATGTTTTGGAGCGTGTTTAGCAAAAAAAAAAATTTTGACATTTTTTGACATTTTTTCGCCATTTTCGACATACTAAAGTAAATGCGTTTGTTTTTTTTTTTTTGACATGTTGGGTTATGACCTTTATTTGCATTTTTAACACATTTTATGCCATGGGGTGGCCATAAAACACTGTTCTGTGATGTTTTGGAGGGTTTTTAGCAAAAAAAAAATTTTGACATTTTTTGACATTTTCGACATACTAAAGTAAGGCGTTTGAGTTTTTTGAGTTTTTTGACATGTTGGGTTATGACCTTTATTTGCATTTTTAACACATTTTATGCCATGGGGTGGCCATAAAACACTGTTCTGTGATGTTTTGGAGCGTTTTTAGCAAAAAAAAAATTTTTGACATTTTTTGACATTTTTCGTCATTTTCGACATAGTAAAGTAAGGCGTTTGAGTTTTTTTGACATGTTGGGTTATGACCTTTATTTGCATTTTTAACACATTTTATGCCATGGGGTGGCCATAAAACACTGTTCTGTGATGTTTTGGAGGGTTTTTAGCAAAAAAAAAAATTTTGACATTTTTGACATTTTTCGCCATTTTCGACATACTAAAGTAAGGCGTTTGAGTTTTTTTTTGAGTTTTTTGACATGTTGGGTTATGACCTTTATTTGCATTTTTAACACATTTTATGCCATGGGGTGGCCATAAAACACTGTTCTGTGATGTTTTGGAGGGTTTTTAGCAAAAAAAAATTTTTGACATTTTTTGACATTTTTCGCCATTTTCGACATACTAAAGTAAGGCGTTTGAGTTTTTTTGAGTTTTTTTGACATGTTGGGTTATGACCTTTATTTGCATTTTTAACACATTTTATGCCATGGGGTGGCCATAAAACACTGTTCTGTGATGTTTTGGAGCGTTTTTAGCAAAAAAAAAATTTTTGACATTTTTTGACATTTTTCGCCATTTTCGACATACTAAAGTAAGGCGTTTGAGTTTTTTTGACATGTTGGGTTATGACCTTTATTTGCATTTTTAACACATTTTATGCCATGGGGTGGCCATAAAACACTGTTCTGTGATGTTTTGGAGCGTTTTTAGCAAAAAAAAATTTTTGACATTTTTTGACATTTTTCGCCATTTTCGACATACTAAAGTAAGGCGTTTGAGTTTTTTTTGAGTTTTTTGACATGTTGGGTTATGACCTTTATTTGCATTTTTAACACATTTTATGCCATGGGTGGCCATAAAAACACTGTTCTGTGATGTTTTGAGCGTTTTTAGCAAAAAAAAAATTTTTTTGACATTTTTGACATTTTCGACATTTTCGACATACTAAAGTAAGGCGTTTGAGTTTTTTTGAGTTTTTTGACATGTTGGGTTATGACCTTTATTTGCATTTTTAACACATTTTATGCCATGGGGTGGCCATAAAACACTGTTCTGTGATGTTTTGGAGCGTTTTTAGCAAAAAAAAATTTTTGACATTTTTTGACATTTTTCGCCATTTTCGACATACTAAAGTAAGGCGTTTGAGTTTTTTTTGAGTTTTTTTGACATGTTGGGTTATGACCTTTATTTGCATTTTTAACACATTTAATGCCATGGGGTGGTCATAAAACACTGTTCTGTGATGTTTTGGAGCGTTTTTAGCAAAAAAAAAACATTTTTTGACATTTTTGACATTTTCATTTTTGACATACTAAAGTAAGCGTTTGAGTTTTTTTTTGACATGTTGGGTTATGACCTTTATTTGCATTTTTAACACATTTTATGCCATGGGGTGGCCATAAAACACTGTTCTGTGATGTTTTGAGGCGTTTTTAGCAAAAAAAAAAAAACATTTTTTGACATTTTTCGCCATTTTCGACATACTAAAGTAAGGCGTTTGAGTTTTTTTTTTGAGTTTTTTTGACATGTTGGGTTATGACCTTTATTTGCATTTTTAACACATTTTATGCCATGGGTGGCCATAAAACACTGTTCTGTGATGTTTTGAGCGTTTTTAGCAAAAAAAAAATTTTGACATTTTTGACATTTTTTTATTTTCGACATACTAAAGTAAGTAAGCTTGAGTTTTTTTTTTTTTTTTTTGACATGTTGGGTTATGACCTTTATTTGCATTTTTAACACATTTTATGCCATGGGGTGGCCATAAAAAACACTGTTCTGTGATGTTTTGAGAGCGTTTTAGCAAAAAAAAAATTTTTTGACATTTTTGACATTTTTCGCCATTTTCGACATACTAAAGTAAGGCGTTTGAGTTTTTTTGAGTTTTTTTGACATGTTGGGTTATGACCTTTATTTGCATTTTTAACACATATTATGCTATGGGGTGGCCATAAAACACTGTTCTGTGATGTTTTGGAACATTTTAGCAAAAAAAAAATTTTGACATTTTTTGACATTTTCGACATACTAAAGTAAGGCGTTTGAGTTTTTTTGACATGTTGGGTTATGACCTTTATTTGCATTTTTAACACATTTTATGCCATGGGGTGGCCATAAAACACTGTTCTGTGATGTTTTGGAGCGTTTTTAGCAAAAAAAAATTTTGACATTTTTTGACATTTTCCATTTTCGACATACTAAAGTAAAAGCGCTTGAGTTTTTTTGAGTTTTTTTGACATGTTGGGTTATGACCTTTATTTGCATTTTTAACACATATTATGCTATGGGGTGGCCATAAAACACTGTTCTGTGATGTTTTGGAACATTTTAGCAAAAAAAAAATTTTGACATTTTTTGACATTTTTTTTTGCCATTTTCGACATACAAAAAGTAAGGCGTTTGAGTTTTTTTGACATGTTGGGTTATGACCTTTATTTGCATTTTTAACACATTTTATGCCATGGGGTGGCCATAAAACACTGTTCTGTGATGTTTTGGAGCGTTTTTAGCAAAAAAAAAATTTTTTGACATTTTTTGACATTTTCGACATACTAAAGTAAGGCGTTTGAGTTTTTTTGAGTTTTTTGACATGTTGGGTTATGACCTTTATTTGCATTTTTAACACATTTTATGCCATGGGGTGGCCATAAAACACTGTTCTGTGATGTTTTGGAGCGTTTTTAGCAAAAAAAATTTTTTTTTTTTGACATTTTTTGACATTTTTCGCCATTTTCGACATACTAAAGTAAGGCGTTTGAGTTTTTTTGACATGTTGGGTTATGACCTTTATTTGCATTTTTAACACATTTTATGCCATGGGGTGGCCATAAAACACTGTTCTGTGATGTTTTGGAGCGTTTTTAGAAAAAAAAAATTTTTGACATTATTTGACATTTTTCGTCATTTTCGACATAGTAAAGTAAGGCGTTATGTTTGAGTTTTTTTGAGTTTTTTGACATGTTGGGTTATGACCTTTATTTGCATTTTTAACACATTTTATGCCATGGGGTGGCCATAAAACACTGTTCTGTGATGTTTTGAGCATTTTTAGCAAAAAAAATTTTGACATTTTTTGACATTTTTTCGCCATTTTCGACATACTAAAGTAAGGCGCTTTGAGTTTTTTTGAGTTTTTTTGACATGTTGGGTTATGACCTTTATTTGCATTTTTTAACACATTTTATGCCATGGGTGGCTATAAAACACTGTTCTGTGATGTTTTGGAGCATTTTTAGCAAAAAAAAATTTTGACATTTTTGACATTTTTTTCATCCATTTTCGACATACTAAAGTAAGGCGTTTGAGTTTTTTTTGAGTTTTTGACATGTTGGGTTATGACCTTTATTTGCATTTTTAACACATTTTATGCCATGGGTGGCCATAAAAAACACTGTTCTGTGATGTTTTGAGCATTTTTAGCAAAAAAATTTTGACATTTTTGACATTTTTCGCCATTTTTGACATACTAAAGTAAGGCGCGTTTGAGTTTTTTTTTTTTGATTTTTTGACATGTTGGGTTATGACCTTTATTTGCATTTTTAACACATTTTATGCCATGGGGTGGCCATAAAACACTGTTCTGTGATGTTTTGGAGCATTTTTAGCAAAAAAGTTTTTTGACATTTTTTGACATTTTTCGCCATTTTCGACATACTAAAGTAAGGCGTTTGAGTTTTTGAGTTTTTTTTGACATGTTGGGTTATGACCTTTATTTGCATTTTTAACACATTTTATGCCATGGGGTGGTTATAAAACACTGTTCTGTTATGTTTTAGAGCATTTTTAGCAAATTTTTTGACATTTTTTTTTGGTCATTTTTTGCCATTTTCGACATACTAAAGTATGGCGTTTTTTTTTTTTTTTTTTTTGACATGTTGGGTTATGACCTTTATTTGCATTTTTAACACATTTTATGCCATGGGTGGCTATAAAACACTGTTCTGTGATGTTTTGGAGCATTTTTAGCAAAAAAAATATTTTTGACATTTTTTGACATTTTTCGCTATTTTTGACATACTAAAGTAAGGCGTTTGAGTTTTTTTGAGTTTTTTGGACATGTTGGGTTATGACCTTTATTTGCATTTTTAACACATTTTATGCCATGGGGTGGCTATAAAACACTGTTCTGTGATGTTTTGGAGCATTTTTAGCAAAAAAAAATTTTTTGACATTTTTCGCCATTTTCTCCATTTTTGACATACTAAAGTAAGGCGTTTGAGTTTTTTTGACATGTTGGGTTATGACCTTTATTTGCATTTTTAACACATTTTATGCCATGGGGTGGCCATAAAACACTGTTCTGTGATGTTTTGGAGTATTTTTAGCAAAAAAAATTTTTTTGACATTTTTGACATTTTTGCCATTTTTGACATACTAAAGTAAGGCGTTTGAGTTTTTTTGACATGTTGGG
Source organism: Psettodes erumei (assembly GCA_016785225.1). Lineage (NCBI taxonomy): Eukaryota > Metazoa > Chordata > Actinopteri > Pleuronectiformes > Psettodidae > Psettodes > Psettodes erumei. The sequence goes on along the minus strand of JAFBJZ010000898.1, from coordinate 2,747,470 downwards.
TTATGACCTTTATTTGCATTTTTAACACATTTTATGCCATGGGGTGGCCATAAAACACTGTTCTGTGATGTTTTGGAGTGTTTTTAGTAAAAAAAAATTTTTTTGACATTTTTTGACATTTTTCGCCATTTTCGACATACTAAAATAAGGCGTTTGAGTTTTTTTGACATGTTGGGTTATGACTTTTATTTGCATTTTTCACACATTTTATGCCATGGGGTGGCCATAAAACACTGTTCTGTGATGTTTTGGAGCATTTTTAGCAAAAAAATTTTTTTTACATTTTTCGCCATTTTCAACATAGTATAGTAAGGCGTTTGAGTTTTTTTGACATGCTGGATTATGACCTTTATTTGCATTTTTAACACATTTTATGCCATGGGGTGGCCATAAAATACTGTTCTGTGATGTTTTGGAGCGTCTCCAGAAAAAATAAAGGTAGAGTTTTTTTTACCTTTTTCAGCATAGTATCGTAAGGCGATTGAATTTTTTTGATATGCTGTGTTATGAACTTAATATAAATTTTTTAACACATTTTACGCCATGGAGTGCATATAAATGTTCTGTGATTATTTGGGGGTTTCTTTTAGAAGTTTTTTTTTTGACATTTTTGAATAGTTTTTTTGACATGCTGGGTTATGACAAAAAACGCTAATAAAATTCATAAACCAGAATGTCAAAAAATTCAAAAACGCCTCAATATACTATGTCAAAGATGTTGTTTTTATGAACACCCATGGCATAAAATGTGTAAAATTCAAATAAATTTCATAATGTCGCCTTTGAAAAAAATGTTAACAAACGCCTTAGTATAGTATGTCTAAAAACTGTGAAAAATTACGAAAAGTGCTAAAAATGCATTTAGATATCAAAGCATGGTGTGGCATAAACACTTGGCACTCAATATATTAAAAATGCATAGTTCTTGTTAATTAAATGTCTGAGGTCATCTCAGCGAATCATCAGCTTGAAATACATAATTGGTCAAAATTACATTGAATAAATTTGAGATAAAAAAAATGTCTGTTCCATGTTTATTGATATAGCATGAGGTGTTACAGTAAAATTAATTGTCACAATTTTAAACAAGGCTGGATAACGCTCATTAAAATACATCCTTGAAATCCTTTGAAACAAAATACAACAAATGTCTTAAAGAGTCAAAATTTTAATTTTTCACCTTTTAAATGTTAGTAAGTCATTCAAAGCAGAAATGTAGTGTACAACAATAAATGAAATAGATTTTTTTATAGCAAGTAATATGTGGTGGAAAATACAAACGCTGGGTCTGGTGGCAAAGCTTAAAGTACACTGTAAAATGCATGTCACAGTACAATCAGTTGTAAAAAAGCAAAAGTAACCTCTGTCATCATGTACTATGTTGTAAAATGCAGTCCAGGTTTGTTGATTACACGCAACCCATCAACTTCTTAGTATATATAATATGCAGACAGTTAGCTGACAAACCATTCAACTTGTTCATATTTGCAGAGCCAAAAGTGAGTATTCAAAGGAAATTGAAAGGATCTTTCGGTGTCTTTGGTCATTTAGCTTAGTGGACATGGGTTCAAATCTTAGTCCAACACCCAAAGTACAACTGAAAAGGAAGTCCAGAGAAATGACAGATGTGATGGCTACCGGTGGCAAGGTTGGTTCATACAGGTTTGAATAATTGATTAATTGATTAGTTGAGCAATTGAACAATTGCTTACTCACGAAATTAATTAATCATCAACACATCAGAGTACAATTCACTATCTTTTTCTATTAACCACAACATATCAGTGATATCGACAGGGAGAGCTTTCACTTTGCCACTTCATGAAGCTCGGTCTCTGGAGAAGACAGAAAAAAGGGAATGTTAGTGACAGTTGTTGTTGAGTGGAATTGAGTGGTCACATTGTACAGTCAAAGGCTTACAAAATCAAACATCACAGTGCAGTAGTAAATACTGACATGTTAAATCATGTAAAAGCAAGCAAACACTTTTTCTCAAGTGAGTAAACACTTACTCTTGGTGTTATTGTCAACTTCTGGAGTGGGTTGAGCTCCTTGATCCTGTTGAAGAGGATGTTGGGAGGCTGATGTTCCTGTGCAGGGTCAGGACAGCTGGACTGGCCAGTGAAGGACCATCTGAAGGAGCACAGAGTCAGGACAAATTTAAGCCTTAACTACTGAAATATAATAAATGCATTACATCCAGGAGAACACAATCACATACTCACATTTTTGACTGTTAAAGCAGACGTGCCGGTCGGATCTCGTGCTCAGTCATCTTGTGCCCCTGTTGTGTGCACGCCATTTACTGTCCGGGTGCTGCACTTCTGAGTTCCACGCTTTTGGTTCTGTCAACACTACGTTATTAATTAACATTAATGATTTTTTATGACATTCCTCAGTCATTTCAGAGTTGCCCACATCTGCAATGTTATTGTTAATAAATGTATGAATTTGAAAAATCATTTGTCCGTGGCTAATTATCTTGTGATGACCACCAACTACAGAAGTTTAGAGAAGAGCAGATGTGTAATATAATTAAGTAAATTTTCTCAAGAACTACAAACAAGACAAAGCAAGGTAGCTTCTTCCAACCTGACTACTCCGTTTGGTTAAAAACCATTAGTAGATGGCTGCAGCTAAACTAAACACAGACAAGATTTCAGTCTTCCACTAAAAAAACCCACTGCTGACACCTGTTGGTCAAGTATAAGAGTTAATAGCATTTACTATAATATTGTGAAAATACAAATAACCTTTGGCACTAACAACTTTCGCAGCTCATGCTAACTAAAAACAAGTTTATGTCATCTCAAAACTCTATCAGACTCAAAGACAAAATGATTGGTCAGAATTTCAATGAATGAACTTCAGACAATAAATGTCATTTCCATGTTTATTTACATAGCGTAAGGTGTTGCAATAAAATTCCTTGTCACCAATTTATTATAAATACACCATTTTAAACAAGGCTTGACAACCCTCATTAAAATACATCCTTCAAACCTTTTGAAACAAAATAAAACCAATGCTTTAATGACTCTTAACTTTAATTTTTGCACCTTTTAAATGTTAGTAAATCATGCAAAGCAGAAATATAGTGTATGAAAATAAAATGAAATAGATCAAATGCGTTGCTTTACAAAGGAGAAGTAAAATTTAAACAAGTATATGCAGTGGAAAATACAAATACTGGGTCTGGTGGCAAAGCTTAAAGATCTTTCTCAAAGAAATGTTAATTCATGGCTTTCAGTAATAGTGCTCTATATAATCATCAATATACAGTACATACATTATCTGTCTATGAAGGGAAATTGTCAAATAAAGCAAATCTTAGCTATTGAAAAAATCAAACCATACATTTTAGCCCTGTGTGACTACATACTGAAATGAAATTTTATTATGTGAATGCTAGATTGTGACATACTGTAGTTGGACTGTGGAAAGGCTTACAACACAGTAATCATACAATTATGGGTAGCATTGCTCCTTCAGTCATGCATTAGTCAGGTTTTAGTGTAACCACTGCACCATCTTATACGACTCAACATCCCAATAAAGTGTTAATGGTACTTTGCAGGCACTTACAAGCATGTTTTAGGCCTTTAAATGAGTTCAAGATTAGATACAAGTTTCAAAATGGTCCACTGTTAAAAGAATCTAATGGAACATGGTATGAGTGAAGTGTGTATATGCTGCATAAATGCTATTGATTACAGTAAAGGTAACAGTCCAAATTAATGCCATGGGTCTCTGGAAGACATCCAAGAAGTGCTGGCGATGAGATGAACCAAAGACAATGTCTGGAACAGAAGTATAACAACAGCAACAAAACATTAGAAACTTAATTAAATGCCCAATTCATTAAAAGGAAAAATTGTCTCTTTACATACCATTTTAAGTGTCCAAAAAGCAGGGACTTGTATGTGTTGGTCTTGGGATTGGATGTGTATTTTGGAGGTTGGAGGTCCAAAACTGTCAGATGGTGTAAATGGTCATAAGAGGCTACATATTTTCGTCCATTTGTGGGAGCTTGCTCTTTGCAGTTCATTTTAACAAGGTTAGCATGTTGCTGTAACTCCAGGTTGTACAACAGGTAGCTGGGAATGGAGTGGAGTTCAGATATTGGCAGAGTATATGCGGCAGTGTGGCCCAGGAGAGAAAAGATCTTGAAGCTTGGCATTCTTAAAGCAGACACTCTTGGTGTCATTCATCTTTAGGAGACTCCTTATTCTGCTCTGCAGAGTGGCTTTTATCTATCTTTAACCCATTTTTACTAATACTCAGAAATATACACACGTACAGAAAATGTGTTTTTTTGCACACCCAATTTGGTTCTCTTTAACAAATAGATTAATGGTCAGCAACACTTTTGGTTATAGTGTAACAAAATATTGGAAGTAAATAAATTCTTGTTTGTGGAAGATAAATTTTCATGATTATAAACCTAAACGTAAGTAATCTTCACTTGAAGCGTTTGTGATAGATACTACAACTGTTTTTATGTAGTCTTACGTGCTTACAGTACAGCAATCAGAAGGTCTGATAAGATAGCATAAACATAACTAAAAGTAGAGGTGAAATATACAAAAATCAAAGTTATTCAACTCGTATAAAATTAAATATTAAAAGTCCTGTAACAACCACATGCAGAGCAGAATAAAGGTAGTCTTTATTCCACTGGGAATTAGGCATCTGGTGAGCACTGTGGTTTTAGATTGTATCCTCTCCTTAGAAAATCATTCCTTGATTTTCACACTCATCAGTATCGACGGCCATAGCTTGGTGAACTGTAAGAAGAAGAGGAGAAGGTTGTGGTGAAACTTGATCCCGTGGCATCAAAGCTGCCTCTTCTGGATCCTGACCTGGATCCAGTTCTAGAGCCAGATCGTGATCCAGTAGCGGAACCCGACCCACTGATGCTATAGGGACTGTAAAGGCCTTTGCTTGACTGAGATGAGGCCTCAAGTAGTCGTAGACCAGTCCCCTCCTCTATCATGCTTCTTTCCATAGCATCCTTGTAAGAGATCTTAAGCTTGGTTTTAGGGCATGTGAGGTATTTTGAGTATGCACTAACATCTCGTAGCTTTTGTGCAGTGCGTGCATCTAATGTGCCTTTCTTCACAGCCTCATCTATAGACACTCTGCTGGTAGCATCTGGTTCAATTAATCCCCCAGTGAGATACTGGACCTCCAGGAAACGCTGCCCAGCTTCATAGTAGAGCCAGCCTTTCTTTAGGGCTTGGGCTGCTGACATTTTGGTTTTGGTTCTAGGATCTTCAAATCCATTGTAGGCCTTTTGGGCTAGAGTGATGCGGTCCACCATAATTTTATCCACAAGCCCTTTGTTCATTGCATCTGCAACAGAAAATTTCTCTCCAGTATTTGGGTCGACAATGCCTCCCGTGCAGGCCTGAGCTTCCAACAACCTTTGCCCTGTTATATTGTCCACAAGGTTTCTATGAATGGCCTCTGTGACGGACACCTTCTCCAGGGTGTCTGTGTCTAAGATACCAGCTACAGGGCCAGTTTCTTCTGTTGGATCATTCCATGTGGTAGCTGGTGTTTTTATGGAAGGAATTGGGCTCATTGGGTAGGAGGATGAGGAGCCAAAGGAGGATGAACGTGATCTGACACCACTCATGTTTCCTGACAACATGTCTGCAAACTCTGTGATGGACAGAGTTCCTGCTCGGTATTGATCCAGAGCTGACTTGTCAATCAGGCCCCGTGATATTGCATCATCAATGTCATACTGGCGACCAGACCGTCTGTCAATGATCATGGATTTCACAACTCCATCAGATGAGGTGATAGTGATTTCCTCCCATTCACACTCTTGTTCTGCAAGCTCTAGATATGTCTGGTGGTCAATAAGCCCTTTCTGGTATGCTTCATACACTGACATTTCTTTGCCAGTTTCTGGATCAACAATGACGACCCTACGTTTGCGAACAGAGGACTTGGATGATGTCTTCCTCTCGCGCTTCTTTTCTTTCAACAGCAGAAGAGCAAGGCCTGTTTCTGGGTCTATCATACATCTCTCCATCAGCTGCAGGTAGGTGAGATTTTCCTCAGTGTTGGGGTCAAAGAAGCCTTTTGTGTCATCAGATGGGTCAGTGAGGATTTCATTCATTTCCTCATCAAAAAGACCCCGTTCATATGCTGCTTCAACTGGCAATCGATGGCTCTCCTCTGGATCAATGATTCCACCAGTAGCAATCTGGGCCTCTAGCAGTCGAATGCCATGGTCTTTCAGAATTAGGCCCTTTTTCATTGCCTGGAACAATGATATGATCTTGCCAGAATAAGGTTCCTTGTAGCCTATAACAGCTCGTTCAGCTGAGATAAGTTTATCTTTAAACTCTGGGCCAACAACACCCATTTTCACAGCTTCTGTGACATTTAGCTTCAGGTTCTTTATAGGATCAATTACATATCCTGTGGCTGCTTGGGCCTCAAGCAGCTCAAAGGCAGTCCCTGGTCTGATCATGTTCTTCTTCATGGCTTGGTAAATAGACAGACGGTCTTTGCTGGATTCTACATAAACACCAGCTATGCAACTGGTACCCTCAAGGTATTTCTTCAGGTCTCTACTGACCTCCTCCACTGTAGTGACACCCTCAGTGAGTTCGTTGTATGTCTTTTGGTCGATAATCTGGGAACGAAGCAGCTCATCCACAGTGATTTGCTTTCTGAGACCTTTGAACAGAAGTCTTCTGTCTGCAAGTGAAAGAAGCCGCAAACCACTTTCTTTATCAACTCTGCATCTTTTCAGGAGCTGGGTATAGGACTGTTTATCATCTGTTGTTGGGTCAGTGTATCCTCGCACATCCCCAGTAGGTTCAGATATTCTGTCAAGTGTCTCTGTATTGATGTATCCACGCTGCATAGCTACATCTGTTGGGAGCCGGAAGTAGTATTCAGGATCCATTAATCCACCAGTGGCATTTTGGGCCTCCAAAAGCCTCAAGGCATAATCCTCAGGAATCAGATCTTTTTTCATAGCCTGGAAGAGAGAAATCACTTTGCCACTGTATGGATCTTTGTAACCAGTGACTGCTCTCTCAGCAGAGAGAAGTTTGTCATGAAGTTCAGGGCCCACAAGCCCTTTGCGCACAGCTTCATCAACCGTTAGAAGCTCATCTTTAACTGGATCAATCATGAAACCTGTTGCTGCTTGGGCCTCCAGGAGATTTAAAGCAACTTCAGGCTTGATCTTGCCACTCTTCATTGCCTGGTAAATGCTGATCTTTGGAGGACTGTCTGACATAATTCCAGCAATACAGCCAGTACCAAAGAGGTACTGTTTTACCGATGGCATTTCCATTGCCTCACGAATGGTCATCTTTTCTTGTTTCAGGAGATTGTATGTATGCAGGTCAATAATTCGAGCACTGTAAAGCTCTTCGATAGTAACTCTTCTTCTGATGACATCACAGGACAAGCTCTGCTCTGACTTTAGAGTTTCTCTTTGTTCAATGATTTCAATGATGATAATTAACATCCTTTCCTTAGTGATTTGCCCCAAGCGATACTGCTCCATGAGGCGGCGCCTCTCTTCCTCTGGCAGCATATTTGAGTTCATGACTTCCCAAATGGTCATACTCTTTCCTGCAAAACTTTTATGAGGGATCTCAATTTGAGTGTTGGCTAGATCTGTTTGGGCTTGCTCCTCTGTGTACTCGTATGGTTTCTCGACAGGAGCAGGAGTCTCGACCTTAGACAGTGACAAGTAGCACAGACCAGAGTTGGGGTCTTTGGCACATTTCTCCAGCAACTGCTGGTAAGTAACACTTTCATTGGTGTTTGGATTTGTGAAACATTTAACATCACCTGAGGGTTCCTTGAATGACTTGGCCATTTGTTTACTGAAATAGCCACGCTGAATGGCCACGTCATTGGGAACACGATGGCTGCTGACTGGATCAATGATCCCTCCTGTAGTAAACTGCGCTTCCAGGAGAGGAATAGCATGCTCTCTTAGTACAAGCTCTTTCTTCATGGCTTGGAAAAGAGAAATCTTGTTACCTGTATATGGATCTTTGTATCCTGTAACTGCTTTTTCAGCTGAGAGAAGTTTCTCATGAAGCTCTGGGCCTACAACTCCAGCCTTGACAGCATCATCCACAGAGTATTTCAGATTTTTGACTGGATCAGTTATGAAACCAGTTCCAGCTTGGGCCTCTAACAGTGATAGCCCGGTGTTCTGTTGTAAAACATTATTTTTCATTGCTTGATATATGCTCAACTTCTCATTTGAATGTTCCATAGTGATACCATCAATACGATCTATGCCCTGCAAGTACTTCCTTACATGATCAATTTCACTGACTTCTTTAGGTGTCTTTTTACCCTGTTGGAGTTGATCAAATGTGGCCTTGTCAATGATGTTGGAATCAAGTAATGAGCTGGCAGTGACTGGTGCCCTAAGGCCTTCAAAACAGGCATCTTCTTTTGTTTTGTCATCCTTTTCATCAACAATTGTTATAACAATCTTTACCAACTTTTCAATTGTCACCTGCCCCATTCTGTACTGTCGAATCAGCTCTATTCTTTGCTCCTCAGTGATATATTCAGAGTGTATGATCTCCCAAATTGTGACTTTTCTTCCTTTGAAAGGTCCATACTCCAGCTCCATAGATGTCTGGTTCAAAGCCTCTTTTGTTTTGGCCTCTGTAATCTGCTTGTCTTCCTTTGGCTTTGCAGCCTTCTTTGAGAGGGGAAGCAATGGGAGTCCAGTTTCTTTATCTATGATACATTTATTCATGAGCTGTGCATAGGTTGCATTCTCTTGTGAGTTAGGATCATAAAAGACCTTTGTTTCATCAGTGTTCTTGTTCAGGGTTTTGGCGATTTCCTCATCAAAATAGCCACGCTTAAAGGCAAGCTCATGTGGGATGCGATAGCTTTTAACAGGATCGACGATTCCACCTGTTGAGACTTGTGCCTCAAGCAAACGAATGCCATGTTCTTTATTAAGAAGGCCTTTGGTCATGGCCTCAAACAGAGACACCTTCTTTCCTGTATATGGGTCTCTGTAGCCGCTGACGGCTCTCTCTGCAGACAGAAGTCGGTCGTGCAGTTCTGGGCCCACAAGACCTGATTTAACAGCCTCGTCAACAGGGACCCTCTCATTTTTGATAGGATCAATGACAAACCCAGTTGCAGCTTGAGCTTCAAGAAGGTTCACTGCAGTTTCTGGTGACAGTAATTCTTTCTTCATAGCTTGATAGAAGGACATTTTCTCCTTGGTTTGTTCATTCAACAGCCCAGCAATGCTTGGCGTTCCTTGCAGTGCTTTCTTGACAGGCTCCATCTCAGAGATCTCTTTAACTGTTACCTTGCCATTACTCAGCTTGTTGAACAAGTCTTTGTTTATAACCTTGGACTCTAATAATTCATTGGCAGAGACTGGAGCCCTCAAACCATTGAACACATTTTCATTACATTTCTCCTTGTCTTCCACCACAGTGATGACAATTTTGATTATTTTCTCCACTGTGATCTTGCCCGTCTTGTACTGGCGAATCAGTTCCCGCCTTTGCTCTTCAGTGAAATATTCTGAATTGATGACTTGCCAAATGGTGACGGTTTTTCCCTTGAACCTTCCGAAAGGCACATCAACATTTGAGTTGCTGAGTGCTTCTTTAGTCTCCACATCTGTGTATGTTCCTTCTCCTTCAGCTGCTTTCTCTGTTACTGGTAATATAAGCAGCCCTGTCTCTGCATCTTTGGTGCATTTGTCCAGTAACTGTTTGTAAGTGAGTTGCTCCTGAGTGCTGGGATCAATGAATAATTTGCAGTCATCACTGGGATCTGTAAGTTTCTTGTTCAAGTCTGCATCAAACTGACCCTGTTTATAGGCGGTCTGCAGGGGTAGTCTATGATTATTGATAGGGTCAATGATGCCACCAGTTGCAAGCTGTACATCCAGGAATTTGGTGGCCTGCTCCTTTTCAATTAGTCCCTTCTTCATGGCCTCAAAGAGAGAGATTTTGGCCCCAGTGTAGGGATCTTTGAAGCCAATGGCTGCTCTCTCTGCAGAAAGCATCCTGTCATGGAGCTCAGGACCAAGTAACTCATCCTTAACAGCCTCATCTACGGAAAGGAGTTTATTTTTCAGTGGATCTACGACATAACCAGAAGCTGCCTGGGCCTCCAGGAGCATTGTGGCTGTGTTAGGAGTAATCTTGTTCTCTGTCATGGCCTGATAAATGCTCATTTTCTCTTTAGATGGAGTCAAGACACCTCCAACACAGTTCTGGCCCTTCAGACATGATTTAACTTTATCAGTCTTTGCGAGGTCTTGCACAGAGACTTTGCCTTTTTTCAATTTGTCAAACTCCTTTTTGGTGAGGACACCAATTTCATGGAGCCTTTCAGCAGGAACGTTTCCCCTTATTCCCTCAAATGCCAATGGCGATTCTCCATCTTTCTTCACTCCATCCACCTCAACAGAGCCATTGAAAACTTTCTTTGTTGTTCCCACCATTGTCATGGCAACTAACTGCTCCTCAGGAACCTTATCAGTCTGGACTTCAGTATCCCTTGTTTTGGATGCACCCTGTTTGGCAGCAACCTCAAGATTCTGAAGTTTCTCTCTGAGCTTTTTGTTTTCCTCTTCTAGAAGCTTTTCTTGTTCAAGCCTTTTCTTTTCCAGAACTTCCATTTCTTTTTGCTTGTTTTTCATCTCTGCCTCGGCCTCCTTTTGTTTCTTTACAGCTTCATCCATTATGGCCTGGAGTTTCTTCTTCTCTTCTTCCATTAGCTTCTGCTGATGTTCTTGTTCATCTTTGAGACGTTTGGCTTTATTCACTTCATCCTCAAGCTGTTTCTCAAGCTTCTTTTTCTCATCTTCAACATCCTTTTCTTTTTTCAACAACAGTTCCTTCTCTGTGAGGAAAGACTGCTGAAGCATGGCCTTTTGTTGCTTGATTTGTTCTTTCTGGGCACTTGCCATCTGTTTGGGGAAAAAAAGAAGAAATCAGTACAACGTCATGTCTCAGTGAATTATCATGCAGTGATTGCAGTGATGTGAAGAAACATTTAAATGGTCAAGAATTTTAGCAATAGCTTTTCTCCCCAGAGTTACATAGGAAGATCAATATGGCTCCAACTTTAATTGTTAGCCTTGCTCTCCAACCAGCACCATAAAAGCTTTCTAATTAACATTTTGTATCTTCTGTTTGTTTCATTCAACAAAACAGAATAAAATTCACAGAGTGAGAGAAGCTGCTTTCTCCTGTTTCCTTCATGTTAGGCTAAACTTGACATCTTCAGCTTCATGTTAAGCATACAGACATGAGAGAGATATCCATCTTTTCTTCTGTGAGAAAGTAAATAAATGCATTTTGCAAAAGCCAAACAGTTCCTGAAATCTTTTACTGTGAGCATTTAAATTTGTTCTAAGTGACATTCATATAAATTGCTCAATGTTAATTTACACTGCAATTTACATGAAATGTCCTTCCTCAAATACTATTCTGTAGTTTGCGTGTCTAATGGGATGATGATAACTACAAGGTTTGCACAAAATGACAGAAAATGTTACTTCATGTCACAATACCTCTTCAGATTTTTTCTGAAGCTCCTTTGCCTCTTTTTTCAGTTTCTCTCTCTCTTTTTCGAGGTCAGCGATGGCATTCTTCAAGTCATCTGCCTCTCGGGTGCTCTGCAGCCTCTGTGTCTCCAACTTTTGCACGACAGTTTCTGAAATTTGCTTTTCTTTGTCTTGAAGACGAGCTTTCGCTTCATCGGCTTGTTTCCTGAACTTCTTTGCCTCCTCTTCGGCTTTTCCCTGAGCATCACTGAGCTCTTTCACCTTCAATTTCAGCTTCTCCGCTTCAGCTGAAACCTCGAGCTGCCTCTTTCGCTCAGCCTCTAATGACTTTTGGAAGCCCTCGGTCTCCTTGTCAAGGCGCTGCTGGATCTGTTGTTTGTCCTCTAGTAGTTTTTTAGCCTTTTCTTGTGCCTGGTTCTTTTGTTTCTGGAGCTCCTCTGCCTCAGCTTTCAGTCTGGTTGCCTCCTGGATGGCCTGCATTTTCTCCTTTAGCATTTTCTCTGCAAGTGCCCTCTGTTCAGCCAAGTCCGACTCAGCAATCTGCCTCTGTCTGGCTGTTTCTTCAGCTTCCACACTAAGTCTGGCAGCTTCCTCTGCCAAGCTCTTCATTTTCTCTGCCTCCTCTGCAAGTAATTTCTGCGTGTTATCTTTGCCTTTCTGCATGAGATGGCGATTTTCTTCCTCAATTTTGAGCTTAAGTTTGAGGAGCTCATCCATCTGGATCTTAACTTTGGACAGCTCATCCTCCACCTGTGCCTTTTGTTTAACAGCATCATTTACTTCACCTTTAACTCGCTGAAGCTCCTCATCCAACACTGCTTTCTGCTTGTCAGTCTCATCCAGTTGCAGTTTGACCACTGTAAGTTCCTTTTCGACCTGAGATTTCTGCTTAAGTGCTTGTTCTGCTTCTTTTTTGTGCTTGGCCATCTCTGCGTCAGCCTGCTGCTTTTGCTTCAGAGCTGCAGCCTCGGCCGCTGCTCGCTTAGATGCCTCCTCCTCTGCTTCCTTCCTCAGTCTCTCTGCATCTTTTTGAGCTTTGGCCTGTTTAGCCGCTTCGTCTTCTGCGGCTTTTTTCTGCTTCTCAGCCTCCTCGGCTTTTTGGCGGAGCAAGGCGGCCTCTTTCTCTGCCTTCTCTTTGGCTTTCTCGGCTGCTTGTGCAAGTTTCTTAGCATTTTTGAACTCATCTTTCAGCTTTTCCTGAGCAAGAATGTCTTCTTTATTCTTGCTGAGTACGTCCTGAGCTTTCTGCTCTGCAGCAGTGCATTTCTGTGCTGCCTCTTTGGCCAGGATCACCTGCTTCTCTGCCTCGTTCTCAGCCTTCGCTTTCTGCTCATTTGCTTCAGCGGCTTTCTTTTTGAGGCGATCGACTTCCTCCTGAGCAGCTTTGCATTGCCTTGCCGCCTCTTCTTCTGCGGCTGTAATCCTTTTCACCTTCTCCTCAGCTTCCCTCCTCTTCTTCTCTTCCTCGGCAGCGAGCTTTTTCAGTTTCTCTGCCTCCTTTTCAGCTTTGAGTTTGCTTTTCTGCGTCTCATCTGCGATACCCTTCAGTTTCTTCAAGTCCGACTCCAAATCTGACTTCTCTTTCGATGCTTTCTCAAAGTTGATCTTAATGATGTGAATTTCCTCTTCAACCACTCTCTTTTGCCTTAGCGTTTCCTCCACAATAGTTTTTTGTCGCCCGAGCTCAGAATCCGATGAGCTCTTCAGTTGTGTGATTTTCTCCTCGATGTCTTGTTTGTGCTGAGCAGCTTGGTCTTCCAGCAGCTTTCTCTGATAAGCTTCTTCCTCGGCTTTTCGTTTGAGTCTTTCGTTCTCGGCCTCTTTGGCTTTCAGAGCCATCTCAGCCTCAGTCTTCAGGCGGGTTGCCTCGTTGATGGCGGCCAGTTTTTCCTTGAGTATTTTTTCAGCCTCTGCTCTTTGCCGCGCTGCCTCTTCCTCTGCTGTCTGCCTCTGCTTCTTTGCTTCCTCTGCAACTGATCTCAGTCTGGTTGCTTCCTCGGCAAGTTGTTTCATTTTCAGTGCTTCAGACTCAAGAAGCTGCTTGCTCTTTTCTGTGTTTGACAGTGTATCCTTCTCCGCTTGAATCTTCATCTGCAGGAGAGCGTCCATTTCACTTCTGACTTTAGCCAGCTCGTCTTCCAGTTGTTTCCTCTGGTTTTCGGCAGCGTTCACCTCATTCTTCAGACGCTGGAGCTCATTATCCAACAAGCCCCTCTGTTGTTCAGCGTGTTCAAAGTCAGCCTTCAAACGAATGCATTCTTGCTCTGCAGACAGCTTTTGGTGAGCTATTTGTTCGGCAAATTTCCTCTGTTTTTCTAGCTCTTTCTCTGCGTTCCCCTTCTGCTTCAGTGCAGCTTCTTCAGCTTTAGCCCTTTTCTTGGCGTCTCGCTCCGCCTCCAGCTTCTGCTTCTCTGCCTCCTCTTGGGCCTGACTCTTCTTCTGGGCTTCCTCCTCAGCTTGCAGCCTCAGGCGGAGAGCCTCGTTGGCTTTCTGTCTCCATGTTTCAAGCTCCTTCTCTGCTTGCTCCCTGGCTTTGTTTGCTTCTTCTTGTTGCTTCCTGAGTTTCTCAGCCTCCTCCTGCAGCTGAAGGACAGTGCCCTGCTCTTTCTTGAGGGATTCCTCAAGTTGTGTTGCCTTTTCATTGAATTTCATGGATTTAGTTTGCAGCGCTGTGGCAGCAGTCTTCTGTGCCACCTCCTCCACTACCTTAATCTGCCTCATTTTCTCCTCCTCAGCCTGTTTCATACGCCGCTCCGCCTCCTCTGCCTGCAGTTTGAACTTCTGCAGGTCATCTAGTGCTTTCTGCTTTTGCTTGGCGGCTTCTTTTTCTGCTTCAGATCTACGCTTCAGCTCATCTTCGGCATTTTTCTTTTTCTGAGTCTCATCGGTCACCTGCTTGCGAAGCCTTTCCGCCTCCTCCTGAGCAGCTTTCCTGAGCTTCTCGGCCTCAGCGGCCTTGTCTCTGAGCTTCTGTAACTCAGCCTCAGCGGTGGTCTTCTGCAGTAGTGTCGTCTCAAACTGGACTCTAATTATGTGGATTTCCTCCTCAATCTTCCTACGACTGAGCAGCGCCTCCTCCAGCTGCTGATTCTTGGACTTGATCTCCTGCTCCGACAGGCTCTTCAGCTGATGAAGCTCTTGCTGTATGTTTTGCTTCTGTTTCTCGGCGTCCACGGCGACGTCCTGCCTCTTGCTGGCCTCCTCCTTCATCCTCAGCTTCAGCTCCTGAGCCTCCTGCTCCGCTTTGGCTACAGACTTAGCATGAGCCTCTGCCAGCTGTTTCTGTTTGTCCAGCTCAGCTTGTATCTCTGCCATCCTTTTCCTCTCCTCTTCTTTTAGTTTCTCAGAAGCTTTCTGCGTTAGTAGAAGCACAGAGGGAGTAAACGCAATGAGAGAACGTCAGAGGTGTTAAGACGATAAAATAACTTCAGCCTTAAACTAATCATGTAGGTACATGGACGTGTAAATATATGGTAATACACAGCACTTTAAACTAGGGGGTAAACACTGTAAATGGGAAATTCTTGTCATGTTGAGTCATGTGGCACACAGAATGACAGAATTACTTCACAACACTTCACAACAGATAAAGTACAATATTCTGCATAATAAGGCTGCATCACGTTTATTGTGCAGTGTGCACTTGTAATAAAATAAGAGCAAATTGTGTGCATTGTAATATTAATATTTCCAAGGTGACAAAGTGTGCGGTTGCTGCCGATATGAATAATATAATTTCTTCAGTCACCGTCTGATTTTTTTAGCGGTTGCGTTGCATCTTAACTTACTCAAAATAAATCGTGAGAGTGTATTAAGTTATTAAGAAGAACTATGCAAAGCATGCAAAGTATTAAGCGCTGTGGGGAATGTCCTACAAACTGTACAAACAAAAAGTTAAGGAACGGCACAGTAATTTCAAATAATAAAGGGTTGATGGAATCGCATCACAGCGCAAGAACCAGAATACCCACACTTTATGAAGATTAGCATAGTGATGCAGCAAACACGGCGGGATTTCATGTTACATACAACACACAGAATCCAAGATCAAGTAGCAGCGATTCTGACAACAGCCATGGCAAACATGGAGAGATGAGCGGAGCGTGTGGTGAGACCGGTGAGCGGGAGGTCGACATCTAAAGGGAAGGTTCAACATTTTAGAAACCCGGCGTATTTATCTCCGATCCAGCTCTGGATTAGGACCCAGTCAGGCTAAATTAGTTAATACACTGACAGAAAATTAACAGGCAACTTTTCTGATAATCAACTGATCATCTCGGTTATTTTTTTAACTTGAAGATGGATATTTTTATGCACCTTTTACATTTCATATACCAAAAGACTGATTGATAAATTGAAAAAGTAAAAGATGAATCCATAACAGCAATGACTGTTATTTGTAATGTCAAAAAGTATCATAAAGCCCTTTAAACAGATTTGTTATCTGTACCGTATGTCACAATATTAAGCTCAAAATATAAATTTAAATGATTTCTAAATAAGATGGAAAAAGGTTTCCAAAAAAATGCTGAACCTTCCCTTCACTACAGACGAGGATCTGATGAAGAGAGGAATGACAGGAACTGAGAGGGTTTTCTTTTTAAATACCTGGTGCTTTGGGGGTTAATTCATCTCTTAAGCGCGTGATTAATATTCATCATGACAAAGCACTGGCGAGCAGGTCGAAAAGGATCAAACACAATAGAAAGTTAGAAAAGAAGAAGAAAAGGGGGGGGGGGTAAAGATAGAGGTAGGTTGAAAAAAAATGATATATCTGAGGAGGCAGATTAGCCAAATGGAAACCTTCAAATCACAAGTGTGGGTGATTTCAAGAGGCAATAAAGAAGCAAATACCAAAGGAAAAGTGTCGGACGAGCAGCTGAGCAGCTGAAAAATGTGACTGAATTTGGACCCGCTGCCAAGTCGTGTACAGACTATGTGATATGACTAAGGGGAATGAGAGACACGCGTCATGTGATGTGCTACGACACCGGGATGTTTGCTTCACCACTGTCTGCTCTCCTGTCACATCTGGACTAACACAGTCACAGCGTTGTTGTTTTGTTTTTTTAACGAGTGCCAACATTTGGTTTGTTTTTTTTAATGACAAATGATTTCCCATATAATAACCTGTTAACAGGCATGGGGGGGGTTGTGGCACTGTTTGTGTTAGCGAGGCCTCCGCTGTGTAGTTACCTCATCGTCCTCCAGGCGGCGCTGCGCGTCCATGATGAATTTAATGTACTGGCTGGTGAGCGTCATCAGCTCACTGTAGCGGGTTCTCAGAGTCACATACTGAAAGAAATGAGTCGTTCACAGGACGTTTGTTCAGCATCCGACATTAAAACCGACGTAGTTTCCACCTCGTCTCTGTGCTAAGCTAAGCTAAACGCTACAGGCCCGAGCGCGGTGACCTACCTCCTGGATGATGTTATCAGACGCGCACTCCATTTTGGGTTTCTTCAGAGGAGATGCGATCGGGTCCTGGAGGGCTCTGTAGGTCAAAATCTGGAACTCATAATCCTAAAAAAAAAAATAAAGTTGAGGCAGAAAACAGAAAATGAACTTGCTACTGTTGTGAAGCTTGAAACTGTCACTACAGACCTTAACTGAGTCAATGTAGGCTTTTGCGTCTTTCTGGCAACTTTCGATGTTGTCCTTGTTTTTCTCGATCTCCTCCAGGAGTTTCTGCAAATATAAACAATTCAGTTTCATTATTTATATCACAGAGTCTTCACAGGGTAGATCGGTTATTTTCTTTCCCACGAAAGGGAAAAGCCACGACTGCAAGTCGTGTTTTCGTGACTGTAAACACATTAAGCGTAATTAAAGAAAGAGGATTGTAAATCTGTGCCATGACTGACTCCTCCTCCCTTTACGCCACACAGTTTTTTTTCCTTTCCGTCACCTTCTCCTCCGCCAGCTGCTCCCTGAGAGCCTTTCCGTCGCCGATCGGCACGGCTTGAATCTTCTCCTGCCGCTGCCTCGCCTCCGCCAGCCATCGCATGAGCCACTCGTAGTTTTCGCGGTAGGCCTTCATGTGGCGCCCGAGCAGGTCCAGCTCCCGCAGCCTCAGGTCGATCTGGGCGAACACGGCCTGCCAGCGCTCCAGGAGGCCGGCGACCAGCTGGCGGTAATGCTCCAGCTCGGCGTCGCGCTCGCCGTGGATCCTGGTCATCCGGTCGTCGATGGCCGCCGCCCTCCTCAGCTCGTCCTGCAGGCGGTCGAACGCCGCCTGGTCGGCCTCCGCTTCGCCGCGCATCGCCTGCCAGGCGAGAGGACAAGGTCTTGATGGAGGTGCATTGCAGCATGGGGACGAGGGCGGCGCGCTCAGAGGTTCAACCACCGCAATCAAATGTGGAGATTTGAAGAGAGGAGCTACCTTCAGCTGGCTGCGATGGTCCTCCACCTCCTTCTCCTCGGCTGGCACGTTACTGACGTCCCGCAGGCGCGTCTCGTAGCTCTTCAACGCGTCCTCCGCGTCTTTAGTGTTTCTGATCACGACGTCGATGGTCTTCAGCCTGAAAATCAAGAAGTTCACATCGTATGAAAAAAAAAGAAACGGCTGTGAAATCTTCAGGAGCTGCACAGAAGGTCTCAGGGCTCGTACTTGTCCAGGTAGACGGAGGAGAGGCCGTAGACGTGGTCCATCTTCTTCAGGGTGACGTCCAACTCCGAGCGCAGGATCGGGGTGGAGCTGGACTGCTGGGGTGACGCCAGAGCGTCCTCCGTCTTCTCAGCGATAGAGCTCAGGTCTTTCTTCAGGCCCTCCAGCTCGGACTGGACTTTCTGCCACGAGAACACAAAGCACCACCAGCCAGTCAGCGTTCAAATCGATCAGCAGGGTGTAACAGAACGCAAGCCGAGGTCTCTCGCGCTCACGTTTCTACATCACAGCTTTTGTTTTTTTTGGTGACGTCACCATTTGCTCCGCGGTCTTCAGGGCGCAGGCCTTCAGCGGCTCCTTGTCCACGGGCTGGCGAAGGCGCGTCACCGTGCGGTTCTCGCATCCCTCCAACCTCAGGCGGAGGTCCTTGATCTTGGTCAGGTAGGTTTTGCACACGGACTCGTCTTGCTCTCCTGGATGAATCAAAATCACGTGTTTATATATATATATATATATTTTCTGTTTGAAAAGGGTGCGCATACTTAAGCTGGTTGTTAGTTCAAGTCATGTTCTTGCACTGCACGTGAGCTATAGTTTGTAATATCAGTCAAACAACTACATTAACACAGCGCAGTCCACAAAGATGCAGTATGACTTACATTACACGTATTTGATTTGACAGAATCGTGTGTATTTAGGTGCAGGTGAAACATTTCTCTTCAGTTCTATTTAGAAATAAATCACAGAGGAGGAGGAGTAGCTCCTCAGGGTGGAGTTAATTTATCAGTGAGTGACAGAGATCAGCTGCCATGAAACCCATGCACAGAGACAAGGATGCAACGAGGAGTGAAGTTAGGAGGGAAGGCCAAATCAGTCGGGATGAGATGAAACGCCATCGCTCACTCTCAGCCAATCAAAAAGCTCCACCGTAACTGAAGCGCCTTACCTGCCCCGGGCGGCACGTAGCCTGTAAGGTGAAGCCAACAGTCAGCTTACACAAACACACACACACACAGGACCGTGACCCGAATGCCAAACACAAATGTCTGGGAAATGACTCCATGAGAAAAGTTGAAATAAACGTGTGTGATGACAGAGGTGAGATGAAACACCTTGCTCCGCCGAGCTGACCATGGTGCTGTAGTGCTGGGTGGCCTTGTTGTAGTTGGTCTCCACCTGCATGCGGTCCTCGGCCCCGAACATCTGCGAGTCCTGGCTGTCCCTCAGGAAGTCCTGGTAATGCTGCTCCAGGTTCCTCAGGGCCAGCCGGTACTCCTCCACCCTCAGGGTCTTAAACTGCACCGAGACAACACAAACCTGATCAAACTGAACAAACAGAGACGAGACGGCCTCCGTCTGACCCCGGGTTCACGCTGGCTTTGTTCCTGTGCTCTGTTACCATGGTGATGTTCCAGGTCTTGATGATGTGGATGTCTCTCATCAGGTACTGCCAGGACAGCAGGCTCTTCATGTCCACGAACATGGTCTGCCACATCAGCTGCAGCCTCTGCAGGTTCCCGTCCAGTCTGGGGGCGGCGAGGGCGGAGATGAGAACCGGGTTTCTGACTCATCTTTAAAAAAAAAAAACCTTGCCGCGCAGCTCACCCGGCGACGCTGTTCACGGCGTCCTTGTTGGTGGGCGGAACCAGGAAGCAGACGGACGGCACCGACGCCTCGCTGCCCTTGTCGTTCAGCACGCGCCACTTGTACGGCTGCGAGTTGTTGAGCAGGGCGCATTCGTCCCCTCTGTGGACTGTGATCTGAAGGAAGAGCAGTGGAATAAAAAATTCTACCAAACTGCGATACGTTTACGAGCCACGACCACTGCAACGCCTCGCTCGTCCCCGCCCACCTCCATCTGTTTGAAGTCACACACGGCCTGGACGGGCAGTTTGCCCTTTATCGGGGTGGCGGGGTTACGCGGCTTCAGCTGGACGACGGTCTTGGCTCGGCGCTTCAGGCCCTCCAGGTGAGTCTTGAACTCCGCCAGCTGCTCTTTCTCATCCTGTTGGAGAACAACACGAGTCACGTGAAGCGACGGGACGCCTGTTTTCCCTTCAAGCGGACGGCCGCCGCGCCGCGGAGACGTCGAGCGAACCCACAGCTGCGTCCTGCACGAGGTCCTCCAGCCGCGTGACGGTGACGGAGCGGTCGCACGTGTACTTCCTCTTCATGGTGTCCTGCAGCTTTTTGAGCTTCTCCTCCGCCTCCTTCACGTCCGAGAAGAACTAGACGAGGGGCGGGAGGAGGAGGAGGAGAGCGCAGGAGTCAGGCCGCGGCGCCGTTTGAGGGTTCGGACCTTCAGCTTTGAGCGGCGTCGGCTTACCTGGAAGTAGGCGGTGTTTTCTTTCAGGTGGGTTTCGATGCAGCAGCACAGCTGGAGGATCCAGCTCCACTGAGTCTGCAGGGCGGCGGTGAACGCCTGAGGAGGATCAACACGCTCTCATTGGTCTTGAATTACGACTCGTAACGTAGAGCGCGTAGCGGTTCTATGAGTTGTACCTCTATAGTCTGTCTGGCCGGGTGTCCGTCTCTCAGCAGTTTGTCTCCTGTGGTCTGGACGGTGTTCACCTTCTTCTCCCTGAGCTCCAACTCTCTCATCAACCCCTGCTCACCACAAACAAACAAACAAACAAACAAACAAACACTGTAACACGCCTCCGTCATCATCCCCGCAGAGAACTGTGGGTAACCGCCGTACCGAGTAGTTCTCCTTCTTGGCGGCCATGTTGGTGTTGCGCTCGCTCCAGTCGCAGTTGACCTCCTCCTCCTCCTTCTCGTTCAGCCACATCAGCTCCTTGGTGGCCGCGGTGACGAAGGCGTGGAGCTCGTCCAGGTGGCGCAGACGGGCCTTGGAGGAGTTCTGCAGTCGCACACGCACGACGTCACGCAACATTTACGCGAATTTATTCTTCCTCCTCGCCGCAGCGTCTGGGGGAACTTACCAGCAGCTTGCCGTACACCAGCTCCAGTTTCCCCAGGTGGTCGCGGTAGGCGGCCTTGCTGGCGGGCGAGATCTGACTCTGGAGCGGGGGAGGGACGAGGTCAGAGGTCAGAGCTGCGATGTTTTATATCCAGGTTGCAAAGACGAGCAATTAACAGTTTCCACATGCAAATATGAGTCCTTAATAAATGTCTGATTTTTCAAAATAACCTCATCGGCCTTCGCCCTCTCGATCTTGGAGCGGAAGTCCTCCACGGACTGGTGCAGGCCGCGGTGGGCTCCCAGCTGCGACTCCACGGTGGGCAGGTCGGAGCCCCACTCCCCCTCGTCCACGCGGCGCTGGTTCTCCTCCACCCACCCCAGCAGGTCCTGGATGTAGCGCAGGGTGACCTCGTCCAGCTCGGGCCGCAGCCTGACGGGGGCCTGCTGCAGGACCTGGGCCGTGTGGACCTGAGTCATGGGGATCTGCGTGACGGTCACGCCGGACTTGAGGCGCAGGTTGTACTCGCTGCGGAGGTTCACCAGCCGCTCGTGGAGGCGATACACCCTAGAGACGCAGTCGGCGTTAGCAGCGTTACTGTTATCGGACAATTTACTGAATTAATGATAAGATTTCACTTTCACCTGCGGTACATCTGCTCAGCTTGAAGGTGGCGTCCATCTTTCAGCAGCTGCACGTCATTGAAGAGGAAGCGAATCATCCCCTCGGCCTTTTCCAGGTCGGCCTCCATCTCGGCCGTGTGCTGAGCGGGTTTCCCGGCGCTCAGCATCCTCACGTCCTGCGAACGAGCGGCACACGGGAGTTACAGCTCGCCGCGGTTTCCACGCCGACGAAGATGACGTTTCGCGTCTCACCGTCTGCAGGAGTGTCTCCACCTGGTTGAGCTGCTCCTCACACACCCCCGACTCCATCTGGACCTTACTGACGATCCTCTGGAGTCGCTCCAGCCTGCGGGGGGGGGGGTCAAGGGTCAAAGAGTCACGTTAATCATCTGTCAGTGCCTGACAGTCAAAGTTTCCTCTGGGCTGCTCTGACGTTAAACTCGTCCGATAACAACAAAAAAACGCTAAAACCAAATTAATAGATTACAAATGAAGTGAAGTGGGAATAAAAATCAAAAGCACTCACTCCGTCTTCTGGTTGAATAAATATTTTAGCTCGTATCCCCAGTGCATGAAAGCCATGATGGAGCTCTGAGTGTTCGCTGAAAATGTTTTTTAAAAAACTTTCTCAAGACCCAAAACCCGGAGCGACGCCCTGCCCACCTTCTAATTGAAAAAAAACAAGTTTACCAGTGAAGCATCAAGTGACCCTAATAGTGCGTGATTGTTGCCGTGACGACGGCACAGCCGTCATGTGCTGACGCCCAAATATGATTCTTTACTTCCCGTCTCACAAAGCCAGCTCAGTTACATCGTGTTGCCAAAGAGGACTTCATCGTTAGGACATGAGTCATCCTCATGATCACACAGTCTCTTAATGCCTTGTGGTTTTTTTCATCCAAACAGCAAAAAAAAAAAACTACAACGTTGACAAAGAACACGGGACGGGGTTTTTTTTTTTTTCGCTCGCGGTCCACTCGCCTCTCAAACTCCGTCCTGAGGAGGCGCTCTCGCTCCAGGATGGCGACGTGCAGGCGACCCCACTCCTTCTCCACGTCCAGGGGGTGGTAACCCGGCGGCACCTTGACGTGACCGGCCTGGACCGCGCCCTGCAACGCCACAACCACGCCCGCCGTTACCGCGGTGAAACAACCGTCCATCACCATCATCTCTGGACTGTTGTTGATTAAAGCGTTTACTACATCTCTGGACAGTCGGTTTGCGCTGAAGGCAGGAAGACGCCATATTTCAGGAGCTCGTGGACCGATGCATATATTAATATTTAATGCCCGATGGCATAAAAGCAGATTCATTGGAACTGTGAGGAGACGACTCGCCTCAAAAGACTTGAAGATGTGTTTGGAGCGGTTCTTGTCAGCCTCCTTTGCCGGGAGCTCGGTCTCCTTGAACTTCAGGAACTGACGCCAGAGAACCTGCGGGTGAGAACCACGTCAGCTTCACCGTCACCTTTAAACGCCGATTTCTTTTCTTTCTTTTTTATTTTATAAACTCGCCTCGATCTCCTCGTAGCTGGTGGGGAACTTCCTCTCCTCGAAGACGAGGATGTGGTGGCGGATCCACTGCAGCAGCATGGTGACCAGCTCGTAATACTCCTGCCAGCGCAGCTCCAGCTCCTGAGGCGCAGGCGACAGGAACGAGGGTTTTCACCGTTTAACCGAGCGGACGCTTTCAAACGGAAGGGACGGACCGGTCTGACCAGGACTCACGTTGGCTTTGACGCCATCCTGAACGTCCGGGACTCTGGGCATGACGTCGTACAGAGAGGAGACGTACGTGATGATGGACTTCTCATCGGGATGGGGAACGTCCACATCTGCAGAGAGAGAGAGAGAGAGAGGGTGAGGAGATGTGGATGCTGATCATCTGTGTGAGAGTAACGTCGGACATGAAGATGGTCTCACCCTCGGGGTCCAGCAGTCTGGTGACGCCCAGCTCTCTCTCGGCCACGCTGAAGGCCTGCTCCAGGTTCTCCTGGTTGCTCTGCCGGTACACCTGACCCATGTCGATCAGAGTGGGCCTGCGGGCACAAACAGCAGTTTCTTTTTTCTTTTTTTTACCTGGCAGCCATAATTGAAGGCTGACAGGTAAAAAAAATGATGTTACATATTTTCCGTTGTATGTAGCTGCAGGCTGGGTGATCATGAGAAGTACGTACTACGTAAGAAGTATGCGATATCAGAAAGAGCAGCAAAAATAAGACCCTCTATCCTGGTCGGACGGTGAAATTCTTTCTTTTTTTTTTTTTTTTTACACAAACAAGCTCAACACTTTTCCACAGCGCTCCGGTAACATGCAGACACAAGTGCAGAGCGCCTCGTAACTCACGACGGGGTCAAAGTGAATCTCACGCCCAGAAATACCAAAGAGGAAGATTTACTCCGAGGAGTGTACGGGAAATTCTGCACGCCGCGTTTGAAGCCGTCTCTGGACGCGGTCTTCGTCGCGAGACTGGGTCGGTTCTGCCTCAACGCAGCGGGCCCACCTGGAGGACGGTCTGAACCCGCTCAGGCAGACGACCTGAGGCTCCTGCCGCTCCGCGACGCCAGCCCCCAGGTCGCGGCGGGCCCCGGGGCCGTCCTCGCCGTCCTCGCACAGCATGACCACCCTGTCCTCCAGGTCGCTGACGGAGCCCGCCGTGCTGCTGGTGCTGCTGCTCAGACGCTTCTTGGAGCGGAACGTCCGCTTCAGCTTCAGCATGGCGGCGGCGGCGGTCGAGTGACGGGCTGCGGCAGCGTCAAGGTTTTTTCTTTTTTGCAGAAGCTGAGGGAACGACGCCGTCCCGTAATTCCTGCTCCTGTTATCTTCTTGTCGTCCGTCCTCTCTGCAGCTCTGCCTTCGCTCTGCGGCGGAGCAGCGAGCGTAACTGCGTTTTGCTGCAACCTGCCGAGCCTCCAGCCAAGCGCACCCCCACCCACACACCCACCCAACACCCGCCCCAGGGCTTTTGTCACAGCGGCACAACACCACCCACCCCCCCCAGCGTCAGAGGAGACGCTTGCTTCTTCTCCGCGCACCGAGCGATGCCAACTCCAGCTGGACGTGTTTTTGTTTTTGGGTTGTGGGTCGTGCAGCGAAGCAGCGACGGATCCTGCGGCAGCCGCTTCGGTCTGTGCAAACACACGAGGCTTTAAAGCGGCGCTCCACCCAGAGCGCACGGCTGCAGGGTGTAGCAGTTACTTCGTTCACCGCCATTCTGTCGTGACTGTAAAACTCATACATACACGCATTCCTGCCTCTGAACCCGCTGCAGTAAATTCAGAAAAAAGACACGGCGACGTGAAATATGCAGAAGGTTGCGGACCTTTCAGAAACTGTAAAACTCGTGCCCTGCGGCGCTGCACCATCCCCGGGTCCAGGCAAGTTTTCCGCCTGTTAACTCCTCCTTTCTCGGACGATCACAGCAAACCGCGCGTCTCACCTGTGTTTGTGTATGATGGCGTTGAAGAGCTTCCCGTCCCTCCAGTTGGTGGTGAAGTTGTCGCAGCGCAGGCCCTGGTAACCCTCCACCATCCTCTGGGACCACAGCAGCAGCTTCTCTTTGGCCGTCATGTCGTCCGACTGACCGTTCACCTGGATGTCTGAGATCTGAGAGGAGACAAACAAACAAACAAACAAGTCACGTATGAAGCTGCAGTTTATGGCGAGGTTGTTGTTTTTTCCCCAACGGTGGCAAATAACTTTTGCTTTAATGCACTGACTATGACTGAAGTGCGGTTTGGAGGCGAGGAAGGTTTTCCAGGTTTTTTTAGTTTCCGCTGATTTCTTCCAGATTTGAGACATTTATAAAAAAAAACAAAAACCCTCGAGCGACAACCACCACTTTCCCTGGAGAAAAAGGGGGCGCATGATCACAGTCCATCCAACCGACTGTTTTGGAAGAGAAACAGCGAGGCTTTGTGATTATACGCTACCAAAACAGAAATCAGGAGAGTGAACGGCTCCATGAGTCACTCATCTTACGGAGACTCTGCAGCCGTCGGGCTAACGAAACCTCCACGGGCAAATTCCTCTTTGTTTAAGAGCCGCGAGTCACAGTAACACTAAAAGCAATATTGTATTATTTCCCTGCATGGAAGATGACGGGCTGTTCAATAAGTTTGCTGATTTAATCACAACAGATGTTTCAGCTTCTCTGAGCTTCACTCGCGTCTCTTTCACGTCACCTCTATAATCAGACGTCTTGGACTCGCTTGATTAAACAGGAGGGCCGGGGCTCTCTGCAGAACATTGTGAGAGAAAAGGTTGCAACAATCACAGGAAACCTTCAGAGAGGCAGAAAACTCCACCTGCTCGAGGTTCAGCCTTGATTTGGAGCATTTCACCTACAGCCCAGGAGCTACTGACGATGCATGAAGTGAAGGCTGCACTTCCACTCCTGATACATGTCTCTTACTGGAACAAGGGTGGCTTTATCGCAGCTATACGCTATTTTCAGTGGGGCATGCTGATGAGTCATAGCAGAACTAATAATTTCACTTAAAACCACAATTTTTTTTTTTTTTTTGCAGGAAAGGGTGGAGGAGGAGGAGAAAAGCTAAGCTTCCTTCTGCTTTTTTTTTTCCATCCAGAAGGGAAACCCCGGTGCCGAGCTGTGGACGTGGGCACGAGATGACTCAGTGGAAACAGGACCTCCACCCTCCAGCCTCTTTTATTTATTTATTTATTTATAAGTGCCGTGAGAGCGCCGGCTCCCTCTCTGCTCAAAAAGGTCACCTGTTTGTTCAGGACCTCAGAGGAAACTCGCCATTGTTTGCGACGCGATTGTGGGTTTGTTTTGTTGAAACCGCCCGATGAGTAAGCACGTCGGGTTTTTTTGTTTAATCGTTTTCCCAGCGAAGACAAAACATCCTAAATTTTAAATTTACTTTAAATTTTAATTTACTTTTCGACCCGTCTGAGCCGTCCCGCCCACGTCTCCTCCTGCCACCCGTCCCGCGGGAATCACTGAGTCACGCTGAGGGAAAACGATCCCACGCCCGCATCCCAACGTGTCCATTATAGCATCAAAGATTCCTCTCGTCCTCCCTCCCACTCTTTTTTTTCCAGAAGCAACCGAACCGTCCGCTAAACGGATCCCCGCACATCAGGAACGCATCTGCCCGCCAAAAACGCCGACCTAGATCGCAAAGCGAATCAGAAGATTTGAAATTCGACGGCACAGACGTTTTTTTTCAGTGTGCAGTCTTTGTGCGCGCGTGGCGGTTGTGTGTAATTGCTGCCAACTGTCCAATAAAGCCCGGTTGGAAGTGGCCGGCTGCTGGACTCGGTTCTGTAACCGCTGTGTCAACATCAGGATGAAGTGAGGCTGATGACTGAGCCCCAAACAGGGAACAGCGCTCCCATTCTTCCTGCTCGCCGTAGCTAATCGCCAAGTAATGAGAGCAAACCGTTAAAAAACAAACAAATACCTGAGCGTGAGTCACGCGGTGGAAGGATTTGATTGTGCGTGAGTCTTTGTGATAAACACCGCTCAGGAAATGGGATGCAGCTGCTCCCCCGTTTCATGTTTAATCAAAACTTACGTAAATGCAGTTTGAGTGACGACTTTCTTACAAATCACCTGATCGGCCCTCAAACGCGTCCTGCGTTACCTGGAAGTGAAGGATGATGGTCCATATCAGGCCCAGGGTCAGCTTGGGGTTTCCATCGGCGATGTCGTCGTTCCTGATGTTGACCAGTTTGACCTGGAAGAGCCGATCAAAACCATTTAGTTTACAGTTTATTTGTAATGTAAAAAAAAAAAAACCTTGTTCTCCGTCACCGACCTGTCTGTGTTTGAGGAAGTCCAGAGCGATCTGCACGTTCTGCAGCTTGTGGAAGCGCATGCGGCCTTTCTCCCGCGGCTGCAAGAGACCAGACCACACCGGACGTCAGGAGGACCGAGGGCGCCGACGCCGGAGCGATCAGCAAAGAGCGAGCCCCCGCCCCCCCCACCCCGGACCCCACCTGGACCCCCAACCCCCCGTGAGCGAGGCAGAGGGTGTCTGGCAGCACCCCCTGGTGACCCGTCCTACACGTGGAGCTTCACAGGCTCGCCCAAAACCCAAATTACAAACACAGCAAATTTGACGTGCGATTCAAATTCTGCATGGTCGTGATCCAAGCCGGGTCCGAACTGTTTTCAGAGGGGGGTGGGTGGGGGTGTCTGCAGGTGAATGCATGATGATGGATGACGATCGATCGCGGTGACTCGGCCAATCAGCAGCTTTTTTTTTTCCAGCTTCCAGAAGCATCTACGGTTTGAGTGATGACATGCACTGGTGCTCCACACGCTAAAGCCCTACATGCCAGTCTCAAGCTTTGCTGCAGCGCTGCAGTGATGAACCTCTGGCGCTGGAACCCGACGCTCGTTTGACCCTGGGCGACGCCGCGCTCCAGGTTTAAAGGGCCATGCCGCGCTTATTTACAAATTACACAGACCGACAGTTATCGCCGTCGTACTTTTCAAGGCGAAAAACGTCACTTTAAGGATTAGGTGGAGAGTGCACGGGCGACATCAGACACAGATGTCACCCATGGGTGACACAGAAATTTAAAGATTTAAATCAGGTGCAGTAACGTTTACGGTAACAGTAGAATCCACATGCATCTGCGAGAGAAAACTTTAAACCGACGCCGCTCTGCTAACTCACTGACCAAATGGAGGAGGACGAGAAAAAAAAAGGGGTGGGGACGAGATACGGGGGAGGGGGTGGCTGTCAATCATGCACAACCCAGCAGCCACCTTTGGGGTGGGGTGGGGGTGGGTGGGGGTGACGCATGCCACGCCCGAGGAGGCGGCCGGCCACAGTCCAGGCGCCACTCACCAACCGCACGTTCCTCACAACGTCACGTTCCCGCGGCTACCACAGCAAGAGCATCGCAAGAGAGGAAGGCACAGGGGGGGGGTCGGGGGTCGGGGGTCAAAGGTCAGCAAACAGGAATTAGATAAAGGAAAAAACCAGGGGTCAAACAAGTCAGTGCAGAAAGGTTACGAGATGGAAGCAAGGAATGAAAATTAGTGTTTTGAGGCCGCGTCATCAGACGGCGTGTTCCCAGACAGACGGTGCTGAGGCGCTAAAAAAAAAAAAAAAAAAGAAAAGAGCTCGCAGAACCTTCAGCACGTCTCGCTGAGAAACAGTCCAGGCTACAGTGAGGAGACGGCAAATAAGAAGCAGTCGGACGGGACAGCGGGGACAATAAGAAAAGGTTTGGACGGGACGTGGGGGGGAGGCTGCGGCAGAAGCAGATCTCCTAATACGTGAAGGTCAAAGGTGGAGCTCACCAGCGTCTCTCCGGACAGCACCTCCAGCAGGGAGATGAGGTTGTGTCCATCTCGGAGGTCCTCGTACAGGTCGGTGATGTGTCTCTGGGCCTGGACGGAGAGGACAGGAGGACAGGAGGACATTTCTTTACATTCCCTCACATATTTAAGTGAAATCCCCCTTTTTTCTCACCGATCAGCCGCCAACCGCCGCGCTGACGTTCACGCGCGACACAAGCCGATCTTTTGCGCGTGACGCCCGGTCACGTCTGAACACAACACAACTCAAAGGGGAGGAATGTGAACACACAACAGCGAGGGACTGCGGCTACTGTCTGTCTTCTGCAGGAGGTTCACATGAGCTGAAGGAAGCAGCGAGTCTGCAAAGTCCTTTTAACATTCGCCTGAATTTTCTCCATGCAATCAGTTTGGAAAAGGCTGAGATTTAACGGTCCGCTCACTCCCGTCCTGTCGCTGATGTTTCTGCTGATCTCAGCGATCCAGAATCAAAGCCTGAGAACCAAATAGTTCAAAATAATCCCCCTGATAATCTGATCACACTCCTGAAAACGCTGGTTAAACTTTAAAATGTGTTTTTTTTTCAGAACATGTGAGGACCAGTTGCTGCAGACGAGGTTGTTGGGGCAGTTAGAGAACAAGTCCACCAAGTGTTAAGATGAAGGAAGGAGGAAAAAACAGAAAAAACGTCAAAAGGTCAGAGGTCAGAGGTTAGCGGCCAAAAGAGCATGCAGGCGGGGACGCTCAGCACCTACCTCTCCCTTCCAGTGCTGACGGGGAAAAGGACGGGAGGACAGGATGAAGGACGGGAAGAAGAAAGAATCGGACGTGAGAAGATGGAGGGACAAACACACGTGTGATTTGAGAGAGAATAACCAGACTGAGTTCTGGTTCTGGTTCTGGTTCTGGTTCTGGTCATCTTAAATGAGGACACGACACAGCGGGGGGGGGTTGCACTTTGGAGACAGCGGACATTCTTGGCTTCGCCGTTTAATCCCATGACTCCGTCGTGAGTCCGAAACGCGGCGGGGCCCGACCCGCTGGACCCTAATCTGAGGGATTTTATTCTCTCTCTCCCCCGACAAAGAAAACAGGAGCCGGCGGTGAGTCACGGGACGCACGCGGAGGACGGCGGACATTCCTCCCTGCTCGTCACGCGTGTGAAGACGAGCGGCGCCTGACAAACGCAGGTGCAGCTCCCGCAGCTCGCAGCGTGACGGATAAGATTATTGATTATTTGAATCGTTATTTTCACGTCTCCTCTTTACGGGTCGCGGGCCCGTACGACTTCACAGCGCCACGCCTGCGAGCGCGGTTAGTTTGGCGCCCAGATGCAAGTCTGCAGCCCAGATGTGAAAAAGCTCCGGTGGAGCCGCGGCGACGGTCGACGGCGAGCGCGGATCGTACAGCTGCGGGGAATTGGCAGGAGGTCGTTGGCTTTTTTTTCAAAAGAGGGAAGTGAAATGTGATTCTGGTTTAATCGGGGAAGGTTTTCCAGCAGCCGGTTCATTATCTCATGAGAAAACATTCCCGTGTAATTTAAGATGCCGGTAACCGAGACCGAGCGGCATCGTGGGTCGGTTGAGGACGTCGGGAGTCGTGTTTCCCAGCTGTAACAGTGTGTGTGTGTGTTTTACCTTCATCAGGTGCTTGTTGACCCATTTGGTGAAGGTCTTCTTCTGCACTCGGTCGCGTTCATCTGGTGACGAAGACGAGAAGAGAGAAAAGGTGAACTCCACGTGCGTCAAATGAACACAGAATATCAACTTTTGAAGAAATAAACATAATTTTGCATTTCACAAATAGATTTTTCTTCCCCCCCCTCATAATCCCACAACCCCTAACATTTATTTTTGCGAGTCTTTGGAAAGGTCGCGACCCCCTGACCGCTGCTCCAGAGCAATTTGCATTAAGGGAACTCAGACATGGGTTACGGTCCCACACTTTATGAGACCCTGCAGAGGAAAAAAAAAAAGAAAACACAGAAAAGAAAAGATGTTTTTCCCAGAGTCGCAGACGTTCAGATAAATATTTGCGCTCCCATCACAACTCTGAACACGTGCTGTGGTTTTAAACATGGCCCCTCGGATCGGCACCAAACGGGACCGGCGCTGTTTGGTACCAAACCGGTACCGGACGTGTTACGCAACGTTAAATTTTGTGATTGGGGTTGGACGTGAGTTTTCAGTCTGAGTTCGAGTCATTTTCTGTCGGTGTCACAGCTCGTGTAACAGAAGAGATCGGACAGAACGGGAACAGAGGAAACCCGAGAAGGCGAGGACGACGTCCCGCGGCGCCGACGCCCGTTTCAGGGCGGCGCTGCATCAATGACTCACGAACACGACAAAAAAAAAAAAAGAGAGAAGTGGAACCAAACCTCAAAGCCAAAAAAAACAGTTTCATATGATCATGAGTGCATCCAGACGTGTGTGTGATTCATTCAGAAATAAATCCTGCAAATAAATTTAAAAAACACCCGTTCGACGTGTTAACTGTGATACCAGCCGCCTTCGTGCCGCTGAGAACAATGTGAGGAATCGAGCGTCTCTCGACACGCCGACACACGACACAGTAAAAGCAAACTCGGCTGATCCCTCCTGCAAATAACGCCGTCGCTCGGCCGAGCTTCTTTTCATCCTGCGAGTCAAAGAAACTGTCTGAGATGAGGTGAGACAGATCAGGTGTCAAATATATGGTATGGAACGTAACGTATGAAACCTGCTGCAAAAGAAAAGCAAATCTGAGAGAGGAGAACGCAGATTTGAGTTTTTGGCGAACAGCTCGGTGTGCACGTGATCGCTCCGCCGAGATTCACATCAGAAATTTAGCCGGAGAAGCAAAACACATTTTCTCCTCTCTCTCTCTCTCTCTCTCTCCGTCCTTCCTTCTTGAAGTGGGTGTCAGCCGGGCTGACCAATAAAGAGCGGAAAAAAGCCCCGACACATGGAGGGGTGGGGCCGGTTCGATAAAAAGGGAGGCAGGAGACCACCGCCGCCAGAAAAAACAACGGATTCTCTGCAAAATCCACACACCCACCTCCCTTTAGGTGGAGATCTATTTATGCAGCTGAGAGAGTCCAAACGCAGTGCGACAGATTTAACGGTGAGCTGAGGAACAAACCGAACCAGCTGAGTAAATCTACCTTTCCTGTAGTCCATGGCCTTGAGCATCCCCTGAAAGCAGGAGTCCTCTACGAAGACCACGTCGCTGCCCACGCTGTCGGTGGAGGAGACCCTGAACCTCCGCTGCGCCGCCATGCCGGCGTCAACTCAGCAACAAAAACAAAACACACAAAAAAAAAAGAAAAGCCTGCGCCGGGCTGAGGCGACGGCGTCGTTCCACTTCTCCTCGCCGGCCGCGACGCGAAGGATCCTGCAGTCAGAGCGGGAGTGCTCGAGCCGCCGCTTCAGTTCCTCAAGTCTCACTCCCTCTTTTCCTCCCCGTCTCCATCCGCTAACTTTCTACACCGCTCGCTCGCTCTCTCTCTCTCTCTCTCTCTCTTTTTTTCTTTTCCTTTTCACCAGCTCTTGCAAAATGCCTGCCCACGGGCTGCAGATGTCAGACGCTGTCATTCACACCACACAGAGTGGTCTGCAGAGCGAGAGAGAGAGAGAGAGAGGGAAGAGCCCCAACCCGGCCCGGCCCTGTTATGTATGTAAACCACCCCCTCCCACACACACACACACACACACACACACCGAACCCCACCCACCTAACCACACCTAAGCAAAGACCCTGACGGAGCACCCAAACAAAAACCGGGCTGATAACGTCTCTGCAGCTCCAACAACACGCCGCACATCTAGGTAGACTATTTCTACGTGAGGATGAGGAGGATGATGCAGCTGCTAAGCTAAATTAAAGTCCAAAGCGTAAAGGCAACTTAAATCCTTTTGTGAACCAACGTTCTGTGGAGCCCGGCTGACAATTATCTCCAGAGGGCAAGGGTCAGAGGTCACGCTACAGCAGGCCACACATCGTCAACCCTGCACTGATGTACTCACAACAAAGATAGCGCACAAAAAAGATCTACTGTGACTTCAGCTAATTACTGCATGACAGTGGAAACAGGAAAGAGTCCGTGCAGAAACGGAGGCGTCGCTTCGCCGGAGCTCGTTAATCCCGACCGACGCCGAGAGGCCCGGAGACTCGGCCCGAACCCGGACGCACGGAACCGTTTGTCGACGAACAGGAGCCGCCGAGCGAGCGCCCGCGCTCTCCTCCTCCATCGGGACGCAATTAGCTGCAAACTGGCAACCGAGGGTTTTTGTTTCCGAGCACGAGAGGCAGCAGCAGTTAGAGAGAACAAGAACAGTTCACTTTTATTCGAAGCATTTGGTTTGGATTATTTAAGCAGCCCAGACACAAAGCAGCCATTGTAGCTCTGGATCGACAGCGGCGTGCGTGTGTGTGTGTGTGTGTGTGTGTGTGTGTGTGTGTGTGTGTGTGTGGCGATTTTCCACGCAATAAAAACGTCTCAAACAGCTTCTGTAAATCCCCCTCTGGTTTAAACACGATCACAAACCTAAATACCTGCAGCACCTTTCACCCACGGGAGCATCAGCTCTCCCAGCACCCGCTGACATGCGTCCATGATGGAGGGATGTTTGGGATGCCAGCGGAGGGAGGTGGCTTGTCGGGACTTGAGACGCTGCAGATACGGGAGCCGGAGCCGGAGTCGACCCCACGCGCAAACTACTAAACTAAACCCCACAATTTTAAAAAACAGATTTGTCAAACTGCGACCAAAACCAAAACATCAACAGTCCAGGTGATAAGGCCGGTGTATGGTGGTGTAACTACGTCAGGTAGATGAAGGCGCAGCACAGAGCAGCACTGTGTGGAGATAGTGAGAGCTGATAGGTTTTTATAACAGTGACAGATCGGCCGTGAAGATCGTGCGACTCCACGCATTCCTGCTGAGGGCGAGGGCGAGCCCCCCCACCCTCCTGCTCCACCTCCTCCACCCTGACCTGATACAAGTGACAGCATGCAGCGTCAAACCCCCCCCGCCGAGGACGGGAATGTGAGCCGGCGCGGGGTGTCATCTGGATCAGGTCCCGGCGGGGCTTACGATGACCTGACGGTTCGCCGGGGTGAGGAGCGGCGGCCCCCGGGGCATTATGGGGGCCGGCGGGGGCGAGGGGATGCACTACCACCACAGAAGAAGAAGAAGAAGAAGAAGAAGACACAGCTCCGTCTGTTATTGTAACTGTGAGGAATGTATTCCTTTTCAAAACAGGCGGTGATAGATGGCAGCAGGAAAAAAAAAAAAAAAACAGGAGGCACGCAAATGGACAAAAAACTCCATGAACCCAGAGAGCGCCGCCGCCGCCGCCGCCATTCACGGTTGCACACACTGCGTCCGCCATCTCACTTTTGCAACATGAGCATCGCTTTCAGGCGACACACACACACACACACACACACACGTCAGGAGCCAAACGTGGCGTTTATTATCTTACGGCGCAGGAAAACACGGGGACCGGATAATTGCTGGATTTCCGACAGGCCGATTAAACCGAAGACGGGCAGTTTGCTCGCTGTCTCCCTCTAGTGTGGGACAGGTGAGCTACAGGTGAGGACACGTTATCTATAATCCACTTTAATCTTTAACCAGGAGCTGACAGCCTCCTTTCTTTGAGTCCATAATCAGAGCTCAGGCTACTGGAGGAAAAAGTCCAAGGTCGCTCGCGGCCCTTTGGGACAGTCACTCGTGATTGTGGGAGTTGTTGCCGTGACAACGCGATAAAAACACACACACACACACACACACACACAGTTTCCAAACGGGTTTTTGGCCCGAAACCGGTGGAGAAGTCCAACTTTGGTGGAGGAAAAAGTAACTGGGCGAAGACATGGAGCCCATCTCTGTGTCCCAGGGTGGAGGGCGGGGGACGTCACACACACACACACACACACACACACACACACACACACACACACACACACACACACACACACACACACACACACACAGCGCCAGGACCACAGAACATCGTCTGAAGAAGCTGTGAAGTTGATTGAGCCGTCCATCGTTTGGTTGGAAAGTTTTGAAATTGTGTTTGTCGTGCAAACAACGACACAAAAACACATTCGGTTTGTTGTCATAACAAAAAAAAAAGTCGACATCTGAGAAGCTGAAGAACCTGATGTTGTTTTATTTTTTTATTATTTAAAATTATCTTATATATCTAATTGGTTTTTTTTTAAATTACTGATTCTCTGAAGTGTTGCCACTTCATTTTCTACCAATCAGCTAATCGATTAATCTTCTTTAATTAATCTTCATTACCATTTGCTTGGTGGAAGGGGAGGGGACATTGTCATATACTATATTACTATACTAATACTACAGTAATATTTACTTTGTATATACTTTGGATCAAGTTCTTATGATAAAACTAAAAAAAAAACTCATAATGAAAAATGAAAGTAAACTGTCTGAGCCTCAGGACTCGCTGTGTCGTTGGGTGGGGGCGTCAGCCGCCCCCGGCGGCCCCTCCCATCCCGGAGCCTCTTCCTCCTCCTCCTCCTCCTCCTCCTCCTCCTCCCGCTCCCAGTCGCGCCTCGGACCTACCTGCGCAGCACATGCGGCTGTACAGACGCGAGCCCACGTCCGCGCAGCTCATCTCGTGGATGCAGTCGGTTCGTCGGTACATCATTTCCAAGCCCGCGTGCCAGGACGGCACCGCAGCGCGCGCCACCGCGTCCTCCGCTCCCGCCATCATCCCCGCGTGTGGACGCCTCGGCGCGCCGGGCTTTTCGCCGCGTGTGGCGCACAGCCCTCCAGAAAAAAACAAAAAAAACTTTCCCCTCTCCTCTAGGAGGAGGAGAAAGCGCGCACACAGGCAGGCGGGCTCGGATCAGATAGCAGACACTTGGTCACAAGCCCGGCCCCCTTTTGTTTGGTTTGGTGAGAGGAGCCGCGCGCCGCTTCATCTTCCTCCTCCTCCTCCTCTTCCTCAGCGCGCTGCGCGTAACGACGACTCTCTGCGTTAAAGCGAAGCTCTGGAGGGACGAGCCCGAAATAAACACGGGCTGGGTGATATATACACGCCACGTCCACTTTTTTTTTTAGCATCCGTGCCTCTCCCCACATTACATAACACCACCACCCACTCCACTCCACTCCACTCCACCCACCCACTCCACCCAGGCCCCTTAACGCAAAGCAGAATAACTTGCGCAGACTTCAGGTTCACCGTGCGCATGTTCCCGTACGGGCACGATGGAGGTTTGCCAGCCGTGATAAATCATGACCCCCCCACACACACACACACACACACACACACACACCCTCCATATCCACAACAGCTGCAGACAATAAACAACTCCCACGGAGGAGTTCTTGTTTTGTTTCTTTGCTTAAATATTTCACATTCACGAGCAGGCGCCGACTCCTTTACCCTCTGACTGTCAGTTTATGTCGTGGTAATAAATGTGTTTTACTGGTTAGTACATATCTTCATTACCATTTGCTTCATGGAAGGGGAGGGAACATTGTCATATACTATATCACTACAGCTTTGCAGCGTTGAGGCTGTACATTAAATACCACCTTTGCTCATACAGACTCAAATATTCATCTTGTTATTTCAGGGGTGAAGTTATTTAAAGTGTTACTGCAGGTGTGCGGCTCCACGTGCATGTGTGTGTGTGCGTCGTGAACACACACTCTGCTTTGTCTTCAGCTAACATCTAACAGTCTGCTGAATGGGAACCAATCAAATGCTCCGGTATCAGTTTAAACCTACACTGTACACATGCTGTGGGTCTGAAGCCAGTTTAAACCAGGAGAAAAAAAACAGCTTTGCATTTCCAGGCACCCATATTCAAATTAGGATTATCTGATGCATCCGCCTGCTGGATTCTCTGAGTCACAGCGGGGGCGGTCCGACAACACGCAAATGTCACGGCCCGACCCGAGAGCCGCGTCCGGGGCCGAACAAAACGCCATTAAATGAACGTATGAAGTAAACTGGACGTTAAAGTAGCTACAACTCAGACGGACCGGGGAGTCAGACGTCTGGAGGAGACACGGTCCTTCACCCTCCGAAACATAAGCACACATCAGAGCGGCTGCCCCGAGCACACAGCGTACTGTGTGTACTGTGTGTACTGTGTGTACTGTATGACAAAAGATACGCCTAATTACTAGAGAGGCTAACCGCTAACGTGTTTGACGTTAGGTGGGTTGTTGTCGAGGGCATGTGAGGACACGCCGGGTGGACAACGCTTTCATCACACGCCGCCCTTGAACGTCTTTTTTTTTTTTTTCCACTTTTCAGTCCAAGCTGAGAGTCTGTTATTAGCGGCGCAGTGAAAGGAGACAGGAAAGTGAGTCACGGCCGCGCACGCGACGTATGCGGCGCGCGGTTTTGGCCGCTGCAGATTGGGGCGTGGCTTCCTAAAGGGATCAGACGTGTTGGGGTCGGAGCTGTGAAGTGGGAAGAGCTGACGGAAATCTCAAGGCCAAAGAAGAGCAGTGAAACAGGATTAACAGAAGCCTCAGATTTATACAAACACATAATCTCTTTGTGCAAATGACTCTTTAATTATGAGATCCCTGTAAGGTCCCGAGGATCTGCATGGGGCCCCTGAAGGAAAACCAAAGACCAACCCCCCCCCTTATGGTTTATTTTGACCGTATCCAGGATACACACAGTCCCCCCCAGAGTGTCGAGTTTACTACCAGGAGCCGGGCCGACATGTGCGGCACTCCCCAAGCTTTTTTTAAACTTGGCTCTGGGTGAAAATCCCTTTTACCTACTTTCACCTTCCCGCTGTGTCAAAGGCACCTTGCTGCTCCATCCTGCACGCCGGTGACGCGGCACATTCGCACCGGACCCGCAACGTAAACAATGACTCCGCTTCCAAAACAGAAATCGATCGTGACGCCGCACCCTGCACACACACACACACACACACACACACACACACACACTCTATTCTGTTAAAAATCCATCATTAAAGGCCGATGCTGATGTGCAGGCCGCAGTCTCTTTGTCTGCACTGCGACAAAGCACGGAGCTCGAAAGCGGATCTCCCCAAAACGCACAACGGGTAACCGAGTGTTGACAGAGGACGCAGGCGGCGCGCAGCCCTCGCTCTACCAGTCGAACCGCTCAGCGTTTGTTTGATCAGCGCCTCAGCTGTGCACAGCTGACAGGACACGCAGCGGATCTGTCTTTAACGGCTTTTGCCCGACGATCCTGCGTCTGTTTCTTCTCCCGTCTCTCTCACCTGTCACAGCAAACTACGTCAGGTCACCGTAGTGAACATTGCTCTTATCTACCTAAGGTGTGTCCTTCCCACTTCCTGCATTTGATACATGACTTGGAGGAGGGGGGGGGAAGGGTTAGCCAAAAATATGAACAACTATTAACAAAGTCGTACATTTTAATGAAGGCTGCACGCAGGTTATAATATGTACATGATGTGATCCAGGCTGCCATTATCTTCAGGTGGATTGTTTTTCGTGCCTCGTGGCCAAACTGGTTCCTCTGAGCTGCAGACACCTGCGGAGCGTCGGCCCTTTCATCGGCCCCGAGGGCGTGTCGCCTGCACAGGTGTGTCTGCTGACACGCAAAGCCTCAGGGTGCCTCAGAGTAACCCCTGGGTGGGCCAAACAGAGCCTGATTCTTTTTTTACCCCCCCCGGCTGGCAGCACACGACTGGTATGTGAGGGAAATATGTCTAACCTTTAAGACGGGAAAACTATCAGAGCAGAAACCGGCCGGACGAGCCCAGTAACAATAAGATATTCTGATGCTCGTGGCTTTAAAACTCCAAATCAGGTTTCCACAAACAGCCGCTCCACTGTGCAGAGAGGGAGCGTTCACTTTATACATGGGGGGCAAGCTGATGCTGAGGTGAGCACATCGAACGCCCCCCTCTATCTCCGGGGCGTCACATCACAGTCAGCATTTACAGGGTTAACCGCAACATCTGCACACCACAGGAAACTGAGTATGAGGGGGGGAGGAGGAGGAGGAGGAGTGAGGAAGCGAGAGAGACGAAGAGCGTGCGCCACAAAAAAAACACCCGGGACCCACAGAGAGGAGCCGGCGGACGGGGACGAGCCGGCGAGCCGCCGCCAGCGCACGGACGCACGGACGCACGGACGCTCCTCTCCGGCCCCGCGGTCCCGGCGGGGCTCCGGCCCGGTGCTGCGGACCGGGGCTCCGGCGGCTCGGTCCTTACCTTGCTTCTTGCGCACTCGCCACTGCCACGCAACGATCAAGGTGACAATGTGGCCCACGACCACCAGGGCCGGGAACACATTTCCAGGGGGGCTCGTCGGCATCGGGCCCGGTACAAAGTGGAGAGTCCAAGGCTCTGAAGACAGGTGGGAGGGCCGCGGGGCGGAGGGGGGGGCGGGGGCGGGGAGGTGAAAGGTGGAGGAGGGGGGCTAGGGGTGTGGTGTCATCTCGGACTTTAAAAACCAGCGCAGCAGCCAAGTTGTCCGCGACTTTTACGAGCGAGAGCGGCGGAGAGAGACGAGAAGGACGGAGCTGCCCTCCCTCCCTCCCTCCCGGTGACTCAGTCCTCCTGCACAGCTCCCTCCCCCTTTTCTCCCTGCGCTCCACAAATCCTCCCTTTTTCCTCCTTCTCCACGCTCTCCAGTTGTTTGATGTTTTTTTAAAAAATATATATATATATATATAAAGTTGCACTAATTTCTTTATTTATCTCTACAGAGCGACTGGGCTGGTTGTTTTGTTTTTGCAGCTCGTCTGCAGGAGTTAATAATACATGAGGCGCCTGATAAGAGGCGAAACTAAGCGGGAAGGCCGGATCCACCTCCACTCAAAGTTTCCAACTCATTCACTCGCTTGCAGTTATTTTCCACGGCTGTTTCTTTTTTCTTTTTTCTTTTTTTTTTACGAGTGGCAGATCATCCCGAGCCGACCCCTTCCTCCTTTTTCCAGAAGTCGACACCGAGGCCGTTTTTTCCCCCTCGCAAAATCACCCACGCACCATCAATTCATCCTCATTATGTAACTTCACGATGTTTCCCTAAATGCTAATTGCTTCCTTATGCTTGGCCCAGCGAAACCAGTAAAGCCTCCCAGAAAGCTATTTATCTGGACACCGTTTTTACCAGCGAGAGTTTGTGCGACTCCAAAAAAAACCCTTTTTAACCCTTAAATCAGGGAAGGTGCGTCTCGTTTTTATTCCCCCGGGGAACAAACCCTGTTATTAAAACAGTGAGGAGCCTCCAGCTCACTTTGTGACGGCTCACTCAGACGTTACCAGACTTGTCGGTCGGGCAACGTTACCTGCTGCCCGATGTCGCGGTATGATAAGCATTTCACCTGAGGATAAAAGACGACAACTTAAACACGACTTCCCTCGCATGACGCACTGCAAAACTGCACACAAAACACCTGCTGTCATTACGCCGCCGGCACCGCGGCCCGCGTCGTCTGTTGTCGAGCAGGAAGCCGGCGCGCAGCAGAAACCCAACACCGAGACCGGAGGCGCGATCGCACACCGACAGCAATACGATGCCACACGGCGACCGTGCTGCACAAAACAAGCAGAAAATAGACATAACAACCTCGTTTTCCCCGAGCAGAGGGATCATTTATATACAGAAGGTTCTGCTTATGTTTGTGCCTTGGACAGACTGGGGGAAAAAAACCCAACTTAAATTAAAGGAAAAAAAATCTTGAGTTGCCTCTAAAGACCAGTAGTTGAAATCAGAAGCACTTTAGAAGAACGGGGTCATTGTGACTGAAGTGCTGTGCAGTTCGTTCTGGGCGAGACCTGATATGATCCCACTTTCAAAATGTCAACCAACTCCCTGAAGTCTCAGAAACTGGCAAACTGTGACGCGCCGGGATTGAGCTGAAGGGAATAAAAACTGGGGAGGAGGGGGGGGCTCACTCCGTCTGGAATAAATTCACTCCACCACTCCTTCATGGGAGGAGCCGGCCGACTCCCCCTCACCTCACATGGTATGCGTTTGCTCAGTGAGACCCATACTGCGATGAATACTATTTATCACGTAGGCAAATACAGCGGAGTTTCACATCAGCACACGTTCAAAAACAGACGTTTTAATTTGGGGCTAAATGCCTCAGTGTTTAACGAAGCTTTTCTGTAAGAGCTCAGGTAGGGCCGAGGTGACATGTCACATGGTTTTAATCTCTAAAACAACCCTGAGGCTGGGAGGGGGGGGGGGACTGTCCTCTGGTGACATGCAAAACAATTCAAACTTTTTTTTTCTCTCCCCTCCTGTTGCAGCAGCATCCCTGAGTGCAATGACAACACGTCTAAAAATCCTAAATCCCTCCTGTAAATAATAATTTAAAAAAAAAAAACCTACCGACTGGCGGTCCTGAACAGAAACAACAGCACAAGTCCATCTTCACTCGGCGTCTTCACAACTTTTAGAGGAAATACTGAACTGCCGGGGAGTCAGATCTGACCTCACGACATTGTGTTCTCATCAAAACCAGGGGGGCGTGCTGAAAAAGCACGAGAGAGAGAGAGAGAGGAAAAAAAAAAAAAAAAAAAGGAAAGACGGAGAAGCGTCTGGGAGGCAGAGCGCTGCGAGTCCGATATAATCTGCGAGGCTTTTCCTCAGTGGAAACAGCATCTCATGCGTGGTGGTTTTCTGACGAGCGGCGCTGGATGGTATCCATGTGCGGAGCTGCAGAAACTCCCAGGGACACATTCACTTTTTCTTTACAGGATTTAGACAAAGAGCGGAAAAAGTGATTTTTTGCCAAGCGAGCTACCATAACAAAGGCTTCTCTGTGAAAGCTATAAAAAAAAAAAAAGGGCTGCAATTATGCCCCCATATCCACAGGATGTGGATCGTATTGTATGACTACTGCAACAATAGCTTTGATTTACAGCGAGCTGTAATAGATGGAATATTCCTCTTTCATTATCCAATAACTCCATGACAGTGTGACTCATTAGTCATGTTAAACTTCTTCTACAGACATGGGTTGTGGTCTTGAAGAAATGCGACGCTTCTTTTTGACCAATGTTATTAATGTTTTCACGATTCTGTTCTTTAGAATCAGGATTTAAGAACGTTAA
Source organism: Psettodes erumei (assembly GCA_016785225.1). Taxonomy (NCBI): domain Eukaryota; kingdom Metazoa; phylum Chordata; class Actinopteri; order Pleuronectiformes; family Psettodidae; genus Psettodes; species Psettodes erumei. The sequence continues at coordinate 2,705,412 of JAFBJZ010000898.1, read as the reverse complement.
TCGAGTCAGTTATTAGTTATTTCATTCATTAAATGCCAAAACACTGGACGTGATTTTGATTAATTTTTTAAAAGGGAAAAAAAACCAACATTCGCTGGCTCCAGCTTCTCAAATACGACGATTCACAATTTCTGTTTGATGTAACTGCGAGTTGAATGTCCTGATTGTTTGGACATTCGTCAGACAAAACAAACAGTTTGACTCCGGCCGCCACGGGGAACTTATTCTAGACTTTGTTTTGACATTTTACAAAAGTATTAGAGTCTTTTTTTTTTTGTGAATCCAAACGGCTAATAGGTTAATCCTAATGCAATAATAAGAATAGAATAAGTTATCTCGTGCCTAAAATTAAAGTCATGTGTATTGACTGCATGTCATCTACGCAGCTGGACATTATTCCTGAGCCCACCCAGGCCTCTGCTCCTTCACTGCCATGCCTAGCATTCACCCATAAATCCCTTGTGTGTGTCTGTGTGTGTGTGTGTGTGTGTGTGTGTGTGTGTGTGTGTGTGTGTGTGTTGGGGGGGTTGTGCAGCAGCCAGTCAGGGGCCTCCCCCGCTGCCCACACCCCCCTGGATTTAACACCAGGCAACACGAACCCAGACGCCGCCGGGCTGCGTGGGTGGTGTCCAACTCAACGTCTTCTCGGCGCAAAAGTTGTGTTAACTATAATTTGCCTCGGCCTTGTTCTCCAAATAAACACTTGCTGCACCGTGTGGGCTCCGAATAAACCAGACGCAGAGCGTGCGATTCTGTTTAAAAGAAACACACAAAAGAGCTGCTAAAAAGCCGTCTTGCAGTTTAATGACAGACGCACAAAGCCCTGTCTCGGACCGTTATCTGATACCCCGGCGGCCAGCGACACACCCATACCTGCCTCATCCTCTCCGGTCCGCCGCACCAGCCGAGGCTCGACATAACGCACTTCTGTGCTGACACCTTTTGGTAAGAGCGCAGAACTGTTCCAACGACGAAATAACCTCCTACCTTGGCCGTGCTGAATCAAAGCCTCCATGAAGTCTCTGGAGTAATTCGCCTCCATCGCAGCTCACGTGGGTCGATTCTCGTCTTTGTCACGGTGTCAGGCACCGAAGGGAGAACATAGAGCTGGACTGCAGGACCACGAGGCAGCAGGTCGGTTTACTCTCTGTGGCTTAGTCCATTCAAGTGCAGTCGGACCTTTTGCAACGTCGGGAGTTTACGTGCCACTGCAGGCTGGGCGAAAACGGCGGGAAGGGAAGATGAAAGGTGGCAACTGCCACATGTTCCCATCTGGGCTGCTCTGCTGCTTCGCCCTTCTCACGGGCAGGAAAAGCTGAGTGTGGCTTCACTGGACTCACATTTCCTCGTCTGTGCTTAGTCACATAGAAACCCTGTCGATGGAAAGTCCTCAGGCAGGCTGCGCGCAAACGGTAAACCCCGGCAGTTTTAGTACGTGGCTGCTTCAGCGCCACCGATCGTGGTCAAACATCTCGTGTTGAGTCTTCGTTAATAATTATGCAGGAACTCTGGGAAACGCTGCCCGTTCGGTAACACGAGGAGAAAATAACTTGAAGTGCGACGCATTAGTTGTAGATCACTTTGTCACCAGCAGATGGCAGAATTACCTATTTCCTTGAACTAATTGTATACATACATACGTATATACTGTACATACAAATATATATATATATATATGTTTACTGACGTGATGTAATTCAAACTGTTCTACACTTGCGACAACACCCAAGACAACTTTCCCCATAAAGCTGCTGGACACACCAGCTGTGTGCGTGGATACAGTAAGTAAGTATAGACTATAAAAAATATTCTAGGATAAATACTATGTCTGTACTTGTATGGAGTAAGCACACAGTACATCAGCATTCCAACACTGATGATCATATGGGGCCCTTAAAAAAAAAAAAAGATATCTGGAAAACCTTCTTCACTTGGTTTCCGTGGTAAAAACCAAATATAAAGGCTAAATGGTATTAATATGGAACTTTTGTATAAGAGTCAGGTTCAGATGTTTTAACTTTGACAATTTACTCAGTCTCACATAATCTTCATGCATCCAGTAAAATGACGCTTACTTGGCAGCATGGTTGTTAGTTAGCTGTACGGGAAATGATAAGCTCATTGCTTGTTTAATTAGAAGATTAAATGAGCAACCATAGCAACACTTCTACTGGAAGTAAGATAAGAGAGGAGGAAACAGATAATCAAGGGAAAGGAGGGTGAGGAACAAGCTGAAACCTTCTAGGAAGCCAGACCACACCTTCTTAAGTCCTGGAAATTCTGAAGGGTCTACAGGACTGGGACAGTCCACTTGGTAAGGCCTCTGAAAAGACATGAAACTGAGAGATCTCAAGAAGATAGTCTTCTTTTTCCTTGCCAACTGAGAAACTCTTTGCTGGTCCTCCAGCACCTCATGTTTACCAGGTACTACCTTCTCCAAGTATCTCCAAGGCTAGATAAGAGTTTCCTCCTTGATTCACAACTGGGGCTAATTCTTCTGCAGGTACTTTCATCGTAGCCTCCAGCAATCCTGACACCTTCAGGCTCTTGAAAAGCTGCAGGTGGTTGAACCATAGTCCTCCTTACTGAATCCTGTGGCACTTCCTCATCTCTAGCAGTCATCTGAACAGCTGACATGTTTTTGTTGATTATTGGTACCAATGGGGAAAACGGGACTAAACGAGCTGGTATCTTGGCCTGCTTGACTGAAGGTAGGAAGGTGTAGGTAGTCACGCAGGTACGCGATTCCTTCATTGGTGAGGTAATAATAGGCAGGTTTCCAAGCAAACGTCTCCCGGACATAACTTTTAGATTTGAGAGAACCGATTTTGAGGTTGGTCACTGCCTTGACATCTTGTCATTCTCGGCCACTATGACACCATCCCTGAAGAGCACCTCATAGATTGCCCTCACATCCGCCAAGGGCATTACCATTCCAGCCACCATTTTATCTCCTTAATTCTTTTTAGGCCCTCTGGGAATTTCAAAATATCTCTGACTACAACCACTTAAAGACCTGTTGAAAGTCTTTCCTTATGCATCACTGCGATAAAGGTCTTATCTACCCAATTGTCATCGTGACTCAACATGTAGAAATGGCGATGCTCACAAGTCCGGTGGGGTGTGTGCACACAGGGACGCAAAGAGAAACCAAAAGGATTGGAGGCAGCTGAGTGGAGGAGGCCATTACTTTTATATCCTCAACTAAGAGTCAAAAATTTTAGCTATATTTGAAAATTATTATACGATATATATAAATCAATAGTTTTCTCATTAATTTACATTAGATTATACAACACTTAAAGTGCATGTTACTGCATGCATTGCTCCTGTGTTCATTGCTTTAGTTTTATTTAGAAGACGTTGGTGAACCGTGAACACAAAGATAACTTTGAATCCCGGAGAAAGTTGTTGTAGCCTCAAACTGAACCAATCTGTAGTAAAGAGTCGGCGGATGAAAAGGAACTTCAAGTCAATGGCAGCAGAGATAACAAGCCACTATCACGCAGGACTGAGGGGGGAAACCACCATAAACACAACACACAAGCAGCTGCAGCAAGTATTCAACACTTTTAACAGCAAGCGAACATGTGACTGATGAAAAGCAACGGTACCAATGGAACAGTGGCTTTTTGTATGTTAAACCGCCGAAGGTTCCAACTATAACAAACTGTCAAAGTCACTCTTCCTTTCTAAAGGTTGGGAGGTGTTTCAGAAGGTTCTTGTATTTCTTTTGGAAAGACCAAACCCAAAGGGCAGCCGCTAAGAGGATGCCGACAGAGTCCATAATCTCTGGTCTCCCCGCTCGTCTCTCACGGCCCACGTCCCCAACCAGCCAACTCTGCAAACCTAAATGGAAAAGCCATCAAGTCATTGCTTTCCCCCAAAGAGAAAACAATTGTGCCTGTGTTTCGCTCTCTGCTCCTCAACCTCCTCAGAGACTGAACGACACTGGAAAGCAACATGGAGTCCAGGATAACCGCAGCCGCTCGTACGGGGCTAAAAATACAAACGGGAGGTCTGGAAAAAGTTTGCAGGGGATGATGATTTTTCTCCATTTGCCTTGTAGTAAAGCGGTAGAGCTGCGTCCACCGACATTCTTTCCTTCCCATCAGGGTAAATCACACCCGACAGCGCCCTCTGCAGATCGCATCAGGCGCAACGCACCGCCAGAGCAGTTACGAGATAACTTAGATGCTTCGAGTTTTGCAAATATTGAGGGAACATCTGTCGTCTGTTACGCCAGCACTCACTGTTCTAATAATTCACCCGCCGCAACCATTTTAAGATCCCCTTAATGAAAATCACCTTCGGCCCAACTTAATTTGTCAACAAAATAAATGTGAAACAGATTCCTTCTCTACTGGGAGTGGTGTTTCATAACAAATTTCTGGGAGTAATGGCATGCAGAGGAGGTTGTGATCTTAGTTAGGACTCCAGCAGGTCTGGTGAAACAATATTAGACAATTATTAATAAGGCCTTTCAACACTATCATAAAACTTTGCACAAGAGGATATCTTCTGAAGGTCCATTGGTTTTCCCTGTTTCTGTGACCGACAACTCAAACGTTCCAGGTGGAGATAACCCCACCCTTCTGGGCCATGGCAACATTCGAACCATCAGTGCGTTTAATTTTCTGCGCCAGATGACACGCCTCTGCAGATCACGCCAGGTAGAGGATGTGCTGCCAGTTCCCTGGTATTTTGACAGCCTGTCACGATAATATTAGAAGTTATATACCGAAGAGATAAGTGAAGATATCTGGAGGAATGAACCACAAATCAGAAACGTGGCTGAACCGCTGTCTTTCTATCCTCGGGTAAAGTCTTGATATATCGCACTGCAGACAAAATCGCTGTGGGTGGAACAACCAGATCTCTCACGGCACAATAATTCTGTGGCATTTTTTCTTGATTCTTCTACAGTAAAATCTCGAGGGCCTGTGTTGCGTTGGTTCATTGGATACAGAGGCTTCGGCTCCATGTGCTCTCCATTACCTGTCCCGTGGCTCTAAATCAAACGAAACGGCGGCAACCGCAGGCTCTTGTTTCCTTACGACCACCAAAACACAGACGGAGAGAGACAAAACAATCTGTACCTGCATGAAAACCTCTGGGAAAATATTTCCCCTGCTCCGAGAAACTGCGGACGGTGCGTCATTGATCGTAGCAGCGTAGCAAGAGCGGCGATACACCGTGCTCATGCAAGTAACCACGGACTTCAGCCCCCACCCTCAACCTCCACCTGGGGATTTAAAGCTTGGCTATGGCACCCATCTTTAAGCCAAGGTGGGGGTCGCAGGGCACGAGAGAACGTGGGCAACTCAAGGTGACGGTTGCCGCTCTCAAACTAAACCCATTCAACTCTGCTGGCAGGCGAAGTTCTCGCTTCATTCCAGCAAATACTTTATAGAGCGCAATTTAAGCTATATGGTCGTCTTCCAGATCGTTAAATGCAACTACTGCATTCTGACATTTGGAGACGGAGCAGTGGGAATAATCCTGGAAGGATCTTTGCTCAAACAATTTACACACATCTGGTGGTAGGTTCTTGAACTATTCTGCAACTCTCTGCGCTTTTTTTTTTTTTTTTTTAACGCACCCCTCCTGTACTGAGCTCGGCAAAACGCCGCATTCTGCTCCGTGAAGCAGCGAAATAAGAGCCAGTTGCCGTGGATACGTAAGTATCGCTTCGTCAGGCCTCCTCCCGTTCTCTCCATCTGTTTCTCTCTGTTCTGGAGTCGGCGTTTACATCTGTCCGCCTCATGTTCGCTGGATTTTAGTTACTGATTCAGAGCGGGCATTTCTCCCGAAGGCAGACTGATTATCTGATTATTATCCGATATTGTTCGACTCAGATCTGTCGCTCGTGAACGGCGGGGGGCGACGAACGAGTTCACGATGACCGACTTAACTTTAGCCCTTCAGGTCAAACCTTCACTGCAAATTGTCCCTGAGCAGGTGGATGTTTGTTTGTTTTTTATTTTGGGGACGGAGGAAGGCACAAACTCAACCTTCAGCAGGATGTTGGACAAAGCAGTCACAAAACACTCAGGCCGCAAACGATTAGTATGAAACGCCGGAGGGAAACTGAGCTAAAATGAGCCGAGCGGCTAATGGACGGCGCTCGATTTGGCGAAACCACAGAATGTTAACACGAGAAAACCGGGTCAGGGAGCAGCTGAGGCGTGGACAGGGCGGAGCGGTTAGAGGCTGAAATGCCGCTCAGTGCAAAGGTAACAGAAGCTGAGCCGTGTGAAAGATCACCGCTCTAAAATGGCCGACTTGGAAAAACGGGCGGACGCGCGACTGCCAGTCTGGCGAATCCGATCATAAGAGCGTCGTGTGATTTAAGATTAACCACGCCGCGGAGGAAGAGGAAATGTGAGACGTTCTTTGTGCTCGTGTGCGACCGGCCACTGCAGTGAGTCATCAGAAAACCCATGGTAGGGCGCGGCCGGATAACAGGAATGCCTGTAACCGTGGCAACGTGACACACCACAGAAATATGAGTAAATACGGCGCGAGGGAGGCCAGAACAGTGGTCAGAGGAGATAGCATCGCTACTGGCAACAACGCACACGCTCCACGGCTCTTCCTGGAAGTGAGAGTCGCTCTGCGGTTCATCGCCGCGCAACCACACAACCAGATGACTAAAACACGTTTCACGAAGTGAGAGCCGTCTGGTTTGGGGTTTTTTTTTTGTGTTACCATGCACACAAACACACACGTAGATCTTCTAACTTTAAACCCGAAATGTAAACCTGATCACGGGGATCATTATTTGCAAAGCCGTTGACCTTCGTGCACGCATCACGCCAACGCTTCCTCCTCGCGGCGTTTTCGCCTGAATTACTGGCAAAGCGAGGATTGTTTACAACATACTGAACATACCAGTCAACAGCAGATAAGTGGAAAATGCTGCAGGAGCGGTGCGAAAAAAGTCTATGAATGTTTTGACACTGTAACTCTGGGTCACCATTGGAATCCACGAACTTCTTTCTGCAGTACTTTTCCACTTTGGGATTTGACATCAGGATGCGAAGGTCACACGAAAAAAAGAAAAAAAAAATCACTCAGGAAAGTTTCCATAAACTTTTACCCGACATGGACGACACCCAGCGAGGTGCCGGCGGAGATTAGCTCGATCGGCCTGAGAAGGGTCGGTTCGTTGGCGTTGTTGCTTCGAGTTAAAGGTTGTGAACAGCGTTGGCACAGAAACACACACACACACACACACACACACACACACACACACACACACACCCGTGGAGGCTGCAGGGCCTCAGTCAGGCAGCTCCACTGTTTCATTTTTGCTGGGAATCCATTCACGGCTCATTAAAACACCATAAATCTGGGACTGCGAACACTGTCTGTCTCCACGGGCGCTAACGAACTCCCGGCTGAAGAGGAAACTTTGTCTCCGACTCTGCGAGGATGTCACCCGGAGGGGAGGCAACGGGTCATAAATCCACCGCGGTGCAACAATGGTGGTTTTGACCGCCCGATAAGAGGGGAGAAAATTTAAAGGCGCTTTGGCGCAGTCCCGGATAGCGGAGCTCGTAGCTGCAAAAACCCTCTTCGGTTCAGGAAAGACTCACTTTGTCAACGTTATATATGTGTGGTCCTATATCTCAGCTTGTCCTCCCCCTAAACCCGACCCTGACAGCGTGAAAGGCCCCGGTTTCAAATAAACCCTTTGACCGGGTCTCCTGATCGGACCCTCGTCCACGCCGGCCTCTCCGGATCACCCCGCAGACTTTGCACCGCCGTGAGAAAAATGCAAGAGATTTGCAGGCAAAGAAGCAGAGAAAGGGATTTTTTTTTTTTTTGTCGGTGTTTTTGTGCGATACGGCGGGGCGTCTCGCTGGCTGCTTTGCCTGCGGTGAGGGTTGGCGAAACAAACAGCCCCTGCAGCTTTTATAACTGCGCCTGATGCCAGTTCTGGAAATGGCACAACCGTGAGGGCTTTATAACGTACAATTACAGAAAAACTTAAATGTCAACGGGAGGGATGAGGAAAATAAAAACAACTCAAGAGTTCGTCCTATAGTATGTGAGGAACTTGAGGTACTTTGAGCTCCATGGAGGCATCAAACTCATCAACAAGTCAATAAATACCTTTTACTGTGGAAAAAATTATGGAAGAGGATTTCTAATTTGATATTTACTCATAATATCTTTGAATTCTGGGTCATTCGTGAGGCAAAGCAAGCTATTTGAGGTTTTCCCCTAAGGCAGGGGGGTTTACATGGAGATAACTGAGTCATTGTGAAAAGAAACGAACGGGATAAATGAAATGGAAAGCGATCATTAGTTTCAGCCCCTGATAACACACACATACAGACGGCCCGCAGACGCTCGGGTCTGACGTGAAACAGACACGTGATTTCTTCGGTTAATGATTTCCAAAGAGGCGCAGACGGCCGGGGGGGTCACGCCAGCAACAACAGCAGCTCAGTCTCCACGGGCATCATCATTATTAGGTTAGATTAAAAAAAAAAAGCTGCTTTCATTTGAAAGTCAAATCTGCTCAACGACTCAGGACCAAACAGGGAAGCAGAATCTGAATATTGTCTCTCGGATCAAACGACAACAGACAACACAGCAGATAAAAAACAGATCATATGTCAGTCTGATGTGCAGAGCTCACCCTGTGTGTGACACCTGACGCCCCCCCCCCACAGGGCCTGCACCGTCATCTGGGAGCCACCACCCCACCCACAATGCAACAGTGAAGGGCGGGAACAGCCACTTACCTGGAAGGCAAAAAAAAAAGACAGAGGGGAGCAAACGACACGGTTAGCGTCAAACGCAGCGTGAAGCAAACGCTGCTTAAAAATGTAACTGCTGGTGAAAGTTGTAAAAGCTGACACACACACACACACACACACACACAAAAACAAACAACTTTTAGTGGTTTGAACGGTGCCGGGGCTGCGAGATGCAGCGTAATGAGCACAGGACCGTTTCAGGCAGCAAAGTAACGCCCGACATCATGGGCGCAACCGATTCCCGGGAATTCGCACCAGGCGGCGGTAGCCTCACTAACGGCGCCACCTACTGGCCGCCACGGGGAGAGCTCAAAGGGAACGTGACGCTGCGGTGGGTTTTACAAAGGTGGATGGAGGGTCACCTGGTTCCTCCTGTCGTAACAAAGCACGGCGAGGCGGTAATGAAGTCCCGCCGAGAGGAGGATCAGGGAGGATGTGTCAAATTACGGAGGCGGACGGCCGTCTGAATTACAGGAAACCCTGGGTCAATCAGATTATGTAATCGCATCAGCGAAGGATGGAGGCCGGGCTGACAGCTCTGACGGGGGTCACGGCGACAGATGCAGACCCACGGCCAACCGCACGCACAAACTCTGGAGGTATCTGCTGCGGTCACCCCAGAAACAGGCGAGGAATTCTGAAACACGACTCCTGACTGGACGCCGCAGAGCGACGGGCGACGGCCTTCGCCTCTGAGCGTGAGCTGCAGACAGGATGTACGAGATGGAGACGCTCGATCCGGTCTGAACCATTCCACTTTTAGGTCAGCAGGGGGAACCGCATGATCACCTGTCGCTTCTCTACACAAACCGGGGTTAAGGAAACGGTAATTACATCGTGCGTGTCTGTCACTTAAGATATATTTTAAAAAAACGCTTCCCGTCTCGTCTCTGCTCTTGTTTAGACACCATGACACAAGACAGCTGACCCCCGATCAGCTGCGGGGCTTACACCGGCCGCTGCCTGCTCAGCACTCTGTGTGTGTGTGTGTACAGTAGGAAAGACAAAGCGCCAGTCAGCGGGAACAACAGAGACGGGTGACGTCATCAGGATTGTCTTTATTTCGGTTGATGCGCTTTAAAACTGTGGGACACCTGCCGCGGATTAAATGGACTTTCCCACTTGGATTTTAAAACATGTGGCGCGTTTTTCTACACTGTCTTCAAAATGAAAACAAAAAGAAAACGGGCGGTTTGACTTCGACTTACATCCAAGTGTCAGTGCGGTGCGTTCAGAGGTCAAGCACGCTGACCCTTTTTTTAACTGGATACCCGGGGTTTGGACCAGCTGTGTTGACTTTCAGAAAGCATCACTCACAACAGCGCCATGTTAGTGAAAACATTCTGATGTGGGCTCAAAAGAAACCCTGGAAGAAGAAGAAGAAGAAGAAGAAGAACTGGAACAAACATGGAGGCACAACTAAAAACAGAGCTCGGCGAAGGCCAAAGGTTAAGACAGGCACGTCAGCGGGCGGTTACACAACCACGACAAAGGTGTTTGTGTAACCTGCATTTAACCAAGTGAACCCCAATGAGGTCAGAGACTGAAACAGCTTCAGTTCAGCCAATCAGCAGTCGCCCCGCAGGTCTCAACACGTACAGGACACCGTCAATGGCGTCCAATTCTGTGCTTGAAAATAGCTGAGGAGGAAGGGACAATGGGAGCAACAGTCTGGAGGTGACGACGTGCTTACAAATGAAGCGACTCGGTGAGCGGCGGCTCCAACACGTTGAGGAACTCTGGGAGCTTTTGTCTCCGGGTCCGTCTCCAGGATCATTTAAATGCCTCTGCTGCACGCAGAACTCTTCCAAAGTGTTACCGCGTTATGCCAGGCCCGAAATCCTCCAGACAAACCTCAGCTCCACACACACACACACACACACACACACAGAGGAGCTCTTTTAAAAAGGCTCTGCTTTTAGGCTGAGCCAGTTTCACCAGCCTGGTTAAGTCCCGGCTCCTCAAATTGGAGGCTTTCTGTCCTCAGAGACGTCGGTCGGCCGTGCTCTCATCTTTGTCCTCAGTGACATTCAGATGGAAAACACTGACCTGCAGCAACACACTCATATACTAATACTCATGAAGTAATACTAAGACTAATACCTGCAGGGCGGCGGAGAGAAGGAGCAGCATTTGAATAAATTAAGATGCATTTCGGACGCAGACTTATTGGGTGAACGCCAGTAAAAAAAAAAAACTCACTTACGTACTAATTTAGTGCTAATGAAATGCATGAGGGACGAGTGAGTTTGCAATTAGCAAGAAGGTGTTGCTGTCTCAACACGTTCAAGTTACTTCATATCACAAACCTCTTCGTACTGGACAAAAAGTGAATCGCTTGCTTGTAACACAGAAGTTTGCACAGGAAATTTGCCTAAATTTCATTAAACGAATTCAAATCAGGTGCCGCTGTTCAAATAATTAAACAGGGCGGTGTGTGCATGTACGCCCGGCACTGCTGCACGTCCATGACGTGGAGACCCCGACACGAGGGGCAGGGCGCCGCTCGGCTCTGGCTCGCTGCCGTTACCGCGGCGATGCAGCAGCCGCGCTGCTCTGCATCCCCCGGCGCAGACGCATTCAATGTGCCGCATGGTGCAAGCAGCAGCAGCAGCAGCAGCAGCAGCCCCCCCCCACTGCATCTCATAAAAAACACAGCGTCCCAGCATGACCGCTACCCCTGACCCCCCCCCCACCCCAGCTCCAGCCCCCGTGGTCGCCCCCGCACACAAAAAAAAAAAGGGGGAACAAAAGCTTTTCATTCCTTTTATCCACGAAAACATGCAGGGAGGGGAGAGCAGAGGATTACAATTCCTGCATTTAAGCTTCCAAACTGAACTTTTTCCCCCCTCGACCTGCATCTATATGACGAGGTGACGAGCTGAGGTCCTCACGGGGGGGTGGGGGGGTGGAGGGGGGGGGGGGGTGGGAAAACAAGGCGGTCCCGAAAGCATATGCAAGCAATGACACATCTGAGAGGAAAAAAAAGTGGCGGGGGGAGAGAGAGTACCTTTGAGAGAGCTGATCTCGTGCTGGATCGACCTGGCGGGATCCATGCTCGCCGCCTCCCTCCCTCTCCCCCCACCTCGCGATCCAGAACCGCCGAGTCCGAGTTCTGCCGAGGTCGGCGCCGAACAGAACCACCGGAGCTGGAGGATGGAAATGCGTCTCTGCAACCGGCAGGCTGTTTCTTTCTAGCTCGTTCGCTCTCTCTCTCTCTCTCTCTCTCCCTCTGCTGCCACAGGAGTTGGCAGCTCAGTGTTTTTGTTCACCCTCTCTCTCTCTCTCTCTCTCTCTCTCTCTCCCTCCCTCTCTCTCTCTCCGCTGACAGGCGGAGAAGCCGGGAAGAGAGAGAAACCCACCTCCCGCCCCACCCCCACCTCCGCGATGCCGTCCCGTCTCATCCTCGCGGCGTTTGGCGGGGGGGAGGCGTCTCGACCGGCGGCGGCGTGACGTCACGGCGGGTTGAGAGGCGGCGGGAGAAGGTTCAAACGATGAGGAGATCAAATACACCGTTAAGCGATGACGTCATAAAGCGATGACGTCATCCGCGGTTCAAATGAAAAGCTGAATGTGCATTATTTCCTTTTCTACCAGGACAATGCTGTCAGTGACTCAGCGTTTTCACTCCATTTGTGCACAGGAGCAGCCGCTATTTCTTTCACTACAAATGACGTTTATATTCATGACCAAGTCATTTCTATGACTCAAATTAATTTCTGGCGTCAGGACTGTGAGTAATGAGACCTCAACCCCCCGGATTCTACAATCATTACACAATACATGAAGATAGTGGGATCCTCGGCTTCTGTCACTGGAGCCTTGGCGTTGTCGTTACTTTGGAAGATGGCAGTCAAGGTTGTGCTGACTTTGACTCAGCAGTTTCCTCAGCGAGCGGCTGCCTGAAGTCAGCGAGACTGAAAAAACGCCGCGTGCAGCGAGACAATCTGCCACAAAAATGAAATACGCAAGCGTCTTCATTCGGATTTGTGCGTTTCTGCAAAGGCACACGACACAACCAGTGTTGTGAGTCACTCCCGACACCGAGCTACACACATGGGTGGTGTTAAACGTCTGCGCCAGTTGATTGGCGGTTCGCGTACGATCCATTTGTGATCCCTGTTTTGCCTCCGTCAGCGTCGCGTGATCCGATTCATGGCGCAGCTCTACGGGACAGACGTCGGCCCGTGCGGTTCCGGTTTCAGAGTCGATGCCATCTCCCCCCCGAGGGTTAGGGTTTGTCTTCCCGCTAATTAGGTTGCTCAGTGGTGAGACAGAGTTTAAAGAAGCACCTATTACAGTTATGAGATGTTCCACCGAGCGGCTTCAGCCCAGACATCTCGCGCCGCTTGCGAACGCAGCGCAGACGCTAAATCACGACAACAGAATTTAGCGACGTCCTGAAACAGAACAAGCTCCGGCCCGTGAAGTGAGTCAGGAACATGATGGATGGATCGGCAGCGAACGAGCGAGGCCGAGCAGATGGAGTGAACCGTAGCGTGGTTCACACAAGCCTGATGAATTCAACAGCCCTGCACCTGCATGCACGCACACACACACACGCACACACACACACACACACACACACACACACACACACACACACTGATCCTCCTGCGAAACGATAAGCGTGAGAAAACCCACGACACGACACTCGCAGCCATGCGGGACACCTGCTTCATTACGCGGGTGCAGCGCTACAACCTCGCGCTGTGGTGGAGGAGTTATTCCTGAAGCCCCCCGCCCCCCCCCCCCCACCCCAATCGATGTACGATCAATATCAGGCTGAAGGCGCACCACAGATCCAGTTTCAGAAATGTAGCCGTGGAATGACGACAACGTGTCCGCGGGATCAAATCCTGTTCGCTTCCCCCTCGTCCAGCTTCTTTGTGTCGCTTTCCAACTAACGAACTAATTCTACGACCATTAAACCAATAATCTTAATCCAATAACGCCAGATTTAGCCATTTGGAGCTAAACAATGCAGCTCAGTGAACTTCAGGCTTTAATCTATCGGTGAAATGCGTCTGGAGTCTAACGAATCATTTAACACCCTCCTCTCATCCCAAGTGTTGCGAAGCCCCGGCTGGTTTTTGGCATTAAATCGGACAGATTATAATCCCGTTGAAACTTCTCCGACGCCGCGGGGCCTCAGCGAGCTCGAGTAAATGCAGGAGATAAACATTACGCAGCAGCTGGCACCTGAAACGCCGCCTGGATGAAGATATCGCTCTCTCTATAATAAGACATAACGCACGTTCTGCAGCTTTTATGAATAAACAAACACACTCGCACACTTTAGGTGTGAAAAACTCGACGCAGATATTCAGAAATACGTGAGAAACCGAATTCTGCCACCGTAACCTGGCTAATCCGTGTTTAGCTGCTGCTAAATTCAATTTGAAGTTCAGACACTTTTCCCCCTCATGTCATTAATTATAAAAATATAATTCTGCTCCCAACGTCACATGATACACACATTGTTCTTAATGCGATTGAGAAGAAAATTAGGTTTTGCTTGTTAAATGTCACAGAGTGAAGCCGCCTGACTCCGCGCTCGGCAGCTGCTCGCTACCGCGGCGTGAAACGCAGCCAAGGTTTGAAGACCCGATACAGCCCCCACCCACCCACACCACCCACACCACCCACCACCCACCCACCCCACCTGTCTCTGGGATGTGACTCCCCTCACTGGGGAGCTCACCCATTAAAAAGTTGGAGCGGGACCAGCGGGCGAGCGTGGCACGCTACGCCATCAGAGGGAGCGAGGGACGGGGCGATGCTGAGGCCGCCATCCCCTCCCTCCCTCCCTCCATTAAAGTGACATGAAACTCCATGTGCACACACACACACACACACACACACACACACACACACACACACACACACACACACACACACACACATATACACACAAACAGTCAACAAAGCAGCTCAGCCGCTGCCACGCCCTGGACACACAGCATCAGGAAACCGTCCGACTCCTCCGCGGCTCCAGATGTTACGGGGTCGACCGCACCTTCCACCATACCATTAACTCCTCACTAAGACTGCCTGGGGTGTCCTGCTGCACAAACCTAACGCACACACACACACATGCCAGCCAGCCAGCCCAGGCTGAGGTGAGTTTATCTCCGCAGACAAAAAGCAGCTTCTGTATCGGGTGAATTTAACAGCAGAGACACTGATTTTATCTCTTATGCTTCCAAGTAACATTGTGTTGGTGTGTGTGTGTGTGTGTGTGTGTGTGTGTGTGTGGTCAGTCGACAGCAGAAGAAGGAGAGCACTTTAAGAGGAAGACACCGACATGGGAGGAATTCACAGAATGTGTCAGGATGAAAAACGAGCGTCCCCCAGAGCCGCAGAGACAGGACGCCTCTTTGTCCTTTATGTGCGGCGCTGAGGTCGCCCACGACAACATGATTTAATAACCATTAGTGACATCATTAATAATATTGTGGAGTCAAAGCGCCAGCCTTGTTTTTTTTTTTTTTTTTTAATCTTTTCAACCCTTTGAAAGTATAAAATCTGAAGTTGAGGCGAGGCGAGAGGAACGCTAAGCTAATCTCATTTCCATCCGTTTGCTTCGCTCTCACGTTTAACGTGTGATCTCACGGTTTCTGAGCTCCGGAGTGAGATCTGAGACGAAAATCAATGCAAACGCTGTAACGTCGCCGAAGAAGCGAGGGCGGCGGCGCAGCTGGGCGGCGGGCGCGTGGAAAATGTAGCCCTGCCGCAAAAAAACACTGCGGCCCCGCTCGCCGCTGACATTCCTGGCATGAGCCGGGCTCACTGTGGCGTGGCACCGCCGGGGCGTTGGCGCTATTGTTCCCGGGCCTTACGGGACCGGGACGTCCCTCCCCTCTCTCTGCGCGACCTGATGCACGGGGGGGCCGAGGGGTGAACAGTCAGCAAACCGGCGAGGCGGATCGGTGGCCGGTGCCGACCGGCTGTGATGAGGTCATCAATCAACGATCCCTCAATGAGCCCAAACGCTGCGGCGCTACATCCATTCAGGATCCTGGAGATCCAGATCTATCATCATCATCATCATCCTCACAGGCCAAGCAAGCAAATGATCACCTGAGGTTTCCTGTTAAAAACCTCATTGATCCTCGTCCCTCTTCGGCTATAAAACAATGTGAACGGATGAAATATGTCACATCTCAGGGAATGAACGAGACGCAGCCATTCTCGACCGTACGCTAATAAACATCATTATCAAATTTATGTTCAATTTCTGCCGACAGATCCCTGTAAGTCGGGTCCGAAGGCGTCAGCTGTTATCGACTCCCCCCGGGGGTTTTGTGAAGACGCTAATCCGCGGCTCTAAAACTCATCCCGTCTCAGTTACGGCATCTCCACCGCGTCTGAAAATAAAATCAGCGCCTTTTAATTTGGGCTGTTGGTGAGGCGGAAATAAGCAGCTTCAACATTTTAATTTCTGGCTCCAGGAACTTGGATGTGACAGATAATTTATTGAGGATATTATAAATCCATTGATGAAACCAATATATATATATATATATAGCTTCTGTCACACACCCCCAACAGCCACACCGTAGGTGTGTGTGTGTGTGTGTGTGTTGGTCCACAGCTGCAGCACTTTTTTGACACACATGGCTCCGTGACATGCACACACACACAGCGTGGCTGCACAATCTTAATCTTGTTTTATGGTCCATTAAGTTTCTATAAATCCCACAAATGGTGAAAAACATGCAAAGAAAAACAATCCAGCGATACACACACACACACACACACACACACACACACACACTGTGTTTCAGGGGCCGTCTCGCGAGCCCGTGTGAAGTCGCGGGCAGGTGAGAGGACTCACGGCCCGGTGTACGCCGGGTTCGCCCTGCTGGCGCAGCCCTGCGGGGTGGAGCGTAGGTGTGAACATGTGTGGACATGATATACGAGCGTGTCCTCTGTCAGCGGAGGTCATCGCGCCCTGGGGCCCCCCACCCCCCCGAAAGGATCCATAATCCAACGCACAATGCGAAGAACTGCAGATTAAGAAACCAGGATTTAATCTGACGGCCAAGACGCCGAGGGGACGAGTTTCCCTCTCCTCGTCTGCAGCCCAATTCGTTTTAATCTGCCATCAACCGTGGATTACCTGTCAGAAAACTTGCTCTCTCTCTGGCTCTGCAGGGTTGGCAGTAATCAGATTACGTCGCCGGATGACTGACAGCTCACAGCGGAGGCCCTCTAATTAAAACTGGGGCTCGTCTCACCTGCTTCACACAAACGCAGCCCGGCGGAGACGGGAGCTCGCACGCGCAGATTAGGTCGGTAAACGTGAACGAGCTGGGATTAACGCACAAGTGATGCGGGTCCATCACTCGCTAGTCAACAGATGAGAGCACAGGCGTCAATTATAATCTATTTATAGCCGCGTGTCTTTATATGGATTCACTGAAAGTGGAGATTGAAGAAACGCTCCCTGGACCCCGATTTAGTTTTAACACTCGTGACCCCCCCCCCCTCAACAAAATTGATTAATAGTTATTGATTATAGGTGAGATGAACATGTTTTATTCATCTTCAGCAACAGCAGCAGGTGCCTGGACGTTAGCGACGTTAGCTCCAGCACCCAGCAGGCTGAATAACCCGGGGGGGCGGGGACACATAAGGTGCACGCATAACTTTTGCTATTTTTGAAGTTGAGGTCAAGTTGCATGAAACTGATCTGAGGCAAGTACTGGAAGTGAAGTGGGGAGGGAGGGGGGGTTTCTCTGCGGACGCTCCACCCAGTGATTCACATGACAAACTTATCGCAGCCCTTTTAGAAGTGAACCCTGTTGGCATTCACACACACACACACACACACACACACACACTGCAGAGTTAAAGGGCCACTGCTGTAGCTGCAGGTTTCCCCACCGCGTCGGCTCATTTAGCGAGTCGGGCCCCGCCCTGCGAAGGCCTCCGGTTCACCTGACAACCAGCAGAAGGGAAAATTAAAAGCGTAATTTATGTGTGTTTGCAGTGTTTGTTGTGGACGTGAGGAGCGAGTGTGAACGTAACCACTATCTTATCTCCAAAGAGCCCGAGGGGGAAGATGGTCCCGACGTGACCCGGGTGAACTCTAACCCAGGTCGGTGCGGCCTGAGGCGAGGTCAGCCAGTCTCTCCGCCCTGAAACGTTCCTATCTTTGTATTTTCCCATTTCCACGGGGGAGGACGAGCGCAGCTGAAGACACATTCAACTCCTCTTAAAAGAAACGCTGCAAGACGCAGAGCGGCCGGAGGAGGAAGGAGCGCTTTCATCACCACCTCGAGCTTAAATGCCAGACGTCTCTTTAGTTTGTCTTTCCACCAGAACAGCTGTGAAGACGGACGGAGTAAACTCCCGGGATAGATGTGCAGGGGGTATTTACAGCAGCGCTGAGTCTTTTACACTAATAGGTCTGCTGGGTTACTGTAATAACAAGGAAACACAGGTTTCACCTGCTGCCATAACTTACACGGGAATAACAGCGTAACAGATTCAATATTATTATTATCTATAAAAAAACGTTATGAATGTTGAACCAGTGAGTTTACAGAGGAGCTTCCATCACCGCCTGCAAACTGAGGCAATAACACTGAAATCGTCCCGCTCCAGTTTTCAATAACTGAGGAATGTCAGCCGCAGGTTACTGATGTCTGATTTGAAGTTCGTTAATTAAACTCCTCGCTTCCTCTGCGCGTCCAGACTTTCCACGTCGTCTGGCGGCGCGATTTCCCTGAAACAAGCAGCTTCCGAGTTAAAAGCGACGATAAGAAAGAGTGACAGGAAGCCAGATGTTGGCAGAGGGGCCGCGGGTTACGGTCGCTGCACAGCTCTGTTTTTATTTCTAACCTATTTCCATCTAGAGTTGTTTTTTTTTGCTGCAACAATGCCCCACATTGTACTGACGCCGCTGGGCCCACAAAAGCAACAAAACAAGCTGCCGTGTCGCTGCCGTTCTCCCGCACACGAGCGAAACGTGGAAGAAAAGCTCCAGCTGCTTCAGCCGGCGTCTCGACCCAAAACCAGCTCCAGATGTGGCTGCGATTCACCTGCCTGTACGAAACTGCTTTAAAAACTGACACATTTCGTTTCTCGTTTCCTGGCGCCACATCAAATTGCCTTGAGCACGTGCTTCAGGTCGAGGGCGGCGCACAGGAAGTTTGCTTCTCATGCAAACTGCGCCCGGCCCGGATTTGCATCGCTCGAATTCACATGAAGTAAGAAACATCGTGACTCAGACTTAGTCAGGTGACGCGCCACCTTGGTTGGCCGGCGGCGCCTCTCACTCGTGCTGCACCGTTGGACCTGGGCTATTCAACCAAGGGGCCAAATGCCGCACATCTCTAACCCCCCCTCACCTCCCCCAGGAGTCAAACATGAGGAGGAAACACAGAGGACTCCTCTCTCTCTTACTGACACCTCCTGCACGTCAGACTCACCTCCTTCATTCACAGTCTCAGAAATATAAAGCGACGCTTCGTCTCCAACCGTGATAATGTCAGGATACGAGCACGAGCCTGCACAGGTGTCACACTTCCTGTTTGCACAAAGACACACACCCCCCTCTTCTTGAACCAATACAGATCAATATGGTACCAATTAATGCAGCGATAGTGAAGCCTGCCCACTCAGACATTGCATTGGCGGAGCAGCGGCCGCGGGGGGCGGGGCCGTCGTTACCTTTATACTTCTCTCTGACGTTCTCATAGGCTCGCACATAGTCCTGCTCCTCGGGCAGCCGCTGACCTGGGTCATACAGGGGCGCCGACATGGCCTGGCTGATTCTGGGTCAGGGTTAGGGCACCTTCCTCTCTCTCTCTCTCTCTTCAAACTTTCCTCTTAACTCGTCCACGGGCTCTGCGCTCCCCCTCTTTGCCCTCGGTGCTGATAAACCCCCACCACCACCACCAACACCACCCACTCACCCACCCACCCAACCCAACCCACACCTCCTGTCTGTCTGTCTGTCTGTCTGTCTGTCCACCTATCTCGTCTGTCCCCACCTTCTTCCTCGCCCCCACGCTCAGTCACAGTATTCCCCTCTAAAGCTGTGGATTTCATTCCAGACCAACACCACCACCACCACCACCACCACCACACCCCTCCTCCGCCTCACACACACACACACACACACACACACACACACACACACACACACACACACACAGCAGACCCTCCTCTTAAAGGCACAGAGGCGAGCACGCACTGCAAAGATCCCAGTGGAGGCAGAGCAGCAGATAGCATGAGCACACACACACACACACACAGCTACAGCGATGAAAAAACAAATGACGGAGCTGCGTGGGGTTATTTGAGTTCCCGCCGCTGGAGGAACTGGGGCACCGAGCGGGTCCTGTGCTAGTCACGGCTCTGAGGGAAAAAAACCAAAACAAAAAACTTCGCCGGTTTCTCCTCAAAGTCACGTCATGTTCCCAGAGCCGAATGACGGCACACTGCTGAGACTGAGCGCCAGAGAACCACACCTCTGCACAAAAACACACACACACACACACCAACACAGAGGAGACGCAAACACACAAACACCCTCCATGCCTCAGGCCCCAGAGTTTAATATGTGTGCGTTGGGTCCGCGGGCAACAAACTGGTCGCACACCCTCGCTCGCCACGTGCCGCCAAACACAAAACTGCGGCTGCGCTCGGAGAAGAATTTATCTCCGAGAAGAAAATCTGGACAAGGTGAGAGGAAAATAACTGTGAATCAGTCAAAGAATGTTTCTGTGCAGGGTCAGCAGGGAGCAGATGTGGTTTTATTAATACTGCAGTATTAATACTGCAGTATAAATACTGCAGCGTACTGCCTCTTTCACGTTCATGTACTTCCAACAACTCATTTCTAAGTGTGACACGGGACCCCAGAGAAAAGTCTCTGTTGTTGAGTTAAACTAATACACTGAAGGAGTTGAAGCTCGGGCGCTGACCCAGCATGCATTGCGGTAGGGCTCTGAAGCCGTCACGCCTCGTCACACGTGTATAAGTGCACGTTGTTATGAAGCAGGAACAGTTGCCGTGACGATGTCGTGTAATTCACGAAATGAGAAAAACGCCGGCAGAACGCACCTGGCTCGTTTTATGTGCGATAAGTGTTCAACGTGTTACTCCAGAGCTGTATCACCTGTGTGTGTGTGTGTGTGTGTGTGTGTGTGTGTGTGTGTGTGTGTGTGTGTGTGTGTGTGTGTGTGTGTGTGCTGCACAGCTGCAGTACCACCTGAACACTGCTCCACTCAGGCAAACTCACATTATTAATGTTGATCTATGTGCAACAACTTTCCCACTCAGTTTATTTGTCACACTCACACATGTGTGTGTGTGTGCGTGTTGTCACTTTCTCATACAGCATGTGTGTGTGTGTGTGTGTGTGTGTGTGTGTGTGTTTGTTTACTCAGCTACGAAAAGAAAGAAGAATTTCACCAGCCTGAAACTTGCAAAACGTGCATGAATAAATCCTTCACGTCAGGAAGATTTCAACACTCTCCAGTCACAGCACTGTAACTCAACTGTACACAACTGTTTGTCAACCACAGAGTTACCACAGCGCTGATTTTCAGCGAGTTTTAAAACCGGGGTCTTGTCCGACCCTCGTCGTCACATGACAAACGTAAATCACAGAGATGTTGCGACGCTCGATCCAAACAGCGGCGGCCGTGGCTTGTTTTGAAGTCAGCGGAGCCGTTACAGTTTTTTATTTGGCTCTTTCACACTGATGATTTATCGGTTACTGAATGTGTTCCCTCCGTATGCCACAGTCGGGATGTGAAAAACAAACGAACCCCCCCCGTGTTCTGGTGGCGGCCGCTGGATGGTGAAAGTCTCCGCTGGTGCCAAGCACCACCCAGCTAAAGACTCAGCGGCGCTGATTTGTGTTCGCCGCTAAAATAAAAGTTAAACAACAACGCGGCTAAAGAAAGACACAACCTCCCCCTCACCACCAGGCGACTGTTTCTTTTGTGTAGTCACTGATTTGTGTTTGTCGGACCTGGTTAACTTGCTAACAGGTTGGCAGCCTGAATGCTAATTAGAGGGTGAAATATAGTCGACGTGTTCCTTACTGTAATCACATCATTACTACATCTAATGTCAGTAATTACTGTGACAGACAGGGAGTCAAAGCAAAGAATACGATACAGAACAAAAAAAACCCAAAACTTTCAGTGCGGTTCCAGAAAAAATAAAAACGAGTCGAATCAAAACAAGAGTTTTCAGATTCAGATTCGTTTAGTTTGTGAATTACATTTAACAGAAATTAAGTGCAAGAGTCCTGCGACTTTGACGTAAGAAACATGTAACTGACATGTAACAAGGTGGTAATAAATTGAAGAAAATTGACCAAAACGGCCTTTTAATATTGTTTTCGATTACATAAAGTTACACAACAGGTTATGCATTAGTTTCCTTGTGCAGTTTTAATCCAATCAGGCCAATTACAGGCTTGGTCACAGCTGTCTGCTTCTTTCTGCAGACTCGATATTGTTCTGCATACTGGAGAGTTGTGTTTTTTAAAAATTATTCTGATGAATGTTTTTTCTTTAATCCTTATGAATGAAAACACAGTGAGAGCAGAGAGAGACGGTGAGTCATCTCTGCATACTGCCCTCTAGTGTCCAGGGGCATAAAATCGCTCTAATGGCACCTCGGGGTCTCAGAAACATCCTGGACGCTAATAACGCCGCTGACGCAAGACTGCAAAATGTACGAATCAATACTGGAGCCACAACTCGATATCCTGACAAAAACTGCAAGCGCTGAATAATTCATCTGATGGAGGCGTCCTGTGATATTGTGCAACTTCAACGTAAAACAGTACACAACTAAAAGCTGAAGGTACAACCTGCATTAATATTTAAAAAGAATACTGCCGTCTCTGTTAAATACTGTTAAAGTGCGATGAGAAGGTGAAAAAGGTTTGTGAGATATTGTATCTGGGGGGAGAACAAACTATCACACGGCTGATCCGGCCTCGGCGAAATCTTATTCAGTGTCAGTCGGCGGCACCTGCCTGTCAAACCAAAACAAGTCGTCCTGTCTCCATAAAGCTGCTGTACAAGCCGCCGGTGCGACTAATGAATCGGGGCCAGGGCCGTCATGGCGGCAGTCCCGTCTTTATCTAACGCACTCAATCATTCGTGTCTAACAGGCGCCGCTGTACGTCCTGACATTTTTCCAGAAATGAAATCAATCTGACGCTCGTTACTCAAAGTAATTCAGTCCTGCTGCTGCTGCTGTCACGCGACACCACTGCAGTACCCCGCCCCTCCAAATCAATATCAGAGATAACCGGGGTGGGTAGGGGGGCATCAATGAGCAGATGATGAATAAAAGACCATCTCCATCCCCCCCACGTGGACGCGGTACCTGCGATGCGGATGACGGCTCGCTCTGCGGGTCCAGCACGTCTCCGGACGCCGACTTGGACCTCTTGATGCGATGGTGCTTGGGCAGGTTCCAGGGCAGCGTGTCTCCGGGGGACGGGGAGCAGCTCGCCGAGCTCAGGTCGCTGGTGCTCTCCTCGGACGCCGCCCTGACCAGAGGCCTCCTCTTGGGCTTGTCCTTCACCTCCTCCATAGTCTGTGCGACACGGAGAGTAGAGAAGGAACAACTTACAACAACCAAAAGAAAAATAATACACAACCTGGAGAGCCTCTGCATTTTCTCTAAAATATTCTGGATTATTATACTGTATAATGTCAATGCAACTAAAGCTACAACTAATTATGTTTATTATGAATATTTTTCTGAAATATTGTTTACTGTTTAGTCTATAAAATATCTTATATAATCTGACGTTTTTAGGATGGAGAAAACTTTTGGATAAAACAAGAAAACTCTCAGAGGGACTAGATTCATTTTCTAAAGAATTTTAATTACATCCATTATAGATAGATAGATAGATAGATAGATAGATAGATAGATAGATAGATATAAATGAAAGTGGTCGGCTGACCTAGCTAGTCAGATAGGCTAAGTCAATAACAGGAAGCAGAACTTTGATAATTAAACTTAAAATTAGCCAGCATCACGTTTTATCGTGTCAGATTAACAACGTTAACAATATTTCACCTGTTTTTTCGGTTTAAACGCCGCGACTCGGCTCTTTAGTAGCTAACTAATATAGCTAACGTTAGCATTAGCCAGCGAAAGAAAAAAAAAAGTGCGCACTTTTTCAGGCGACGACCTATAACGCGCCGCTCTCTTAAAGCGACAGGCGCGGCCGCCGCAGGCGACGTTTATTTGGAAGTAAATGAAAAAACAACAAAACGTGCACTGCTAATGTGACAACAGGTCACAACAGTGTTGTTTGTTTGCATGTTGGTTTTTTATCACTCATATGACCTTGAAGAGCACCATTTCTAAGCTTATCGTGTGTTTTTATGTAAAATCTTACATGAAAACTATCAAAGACAAGCTGAGGAGCAAAAAGCACAAAAATAAGTCGCTGAGCAGACTACGTACTTCAGCACAGTGAGTAAATGCGGTCGCTTTCCACCGCTGATAAACGATTACCGTGCCATATTTCAGGGCGTCTATATTTAGAACTAATGTGCAGTAATGAGGAACAAAGCTTTTTGCTGCAGCTCAGTGCTCTCACCACCGTCTGCACACATCGTGTTTTAAACCAAAAAAGCCAGAAAGCTGCTGGGAGGAGCCGGGCAGGTGCCGCTCCAACGTTCACCACCTCCTTTTCTGCTGAGTCACCATCCAGCCCACAGGACGCCCTCCACAGGGGCGCTGCCTGCACTGCAGCAGCCTCTCTGATTGGACGGCGGCTCGCGTCCACAGTGTATCGGCGACAGCGCACATTGGGGTTATGATTCAGCTGAATCCTGTTTCCAGCTCTTTGTGTTTGCTGCTCCGACTGCAGCGCTGCGACAGTGGGACTATTTTATCTCTTAAATCATTACGCCTTTATCTGATTGAGTGAGTCCGACCCAGGACTCGATCACTGCACAACGTCAGTCTGGCACGAGGCGTCTTCAGGATTAGAGGAGGTGTGAAACTGACAACACGTTATTACTCAAACACGGATGCAAATTCTCTCCTCGAGGAAAACTTTGAATTTTGCCAGTTTGAGGGCAGCTTGTCACGCCACACCTCAATCTGTCATAGGGAAACTCATTACCTTGTTTACCTCAGAAAGTGGAGCAGTAACACATTACTTGGCAGCTCGCTGACCGATCTAAATGGAACCACGGGCACGTGGCCACGATTTGACCGGTCGGCTCACGCTGGAGTTTGGATGCGGCCCGGCTTCTAGGATTCAGACTTTCGTGTACGAGGAAAGATTCAGCAGGCTATAAATACTAAAGGACAAAAAAAGCAGGCATGACTGTTGTAAGGGAGTCGTGTTAAAAATTCATAGCGTCTAAAATTAGCCCACACACACGGTGACAAACGTCAGATTGTACTGCACAGCACTATGGTTTCACCCTGAAACCATTAACACACATTAATCCCTCTTCTCTCCTGACATCACTCCTGTCTCTGAACTCAGGCTCTTTAGCGAGGCGCAGCTGCTTTCATGCATGGACTTCATCCAAGCAGACTGAAAGCATCTGCTGGTCCCCGCGGTCACCAGGCAACCCTGAGGAACACCACGGAGAACGCTCCTGGATCTCAGGACGTGGAAAAAGGGAAGAAAGTTAAGTGGTGTTGTAATGACAGTGTCTAAATCAGTCTGACAGCTGACAGACACAAACACACACACACACACACACACACACACACACACACACTCTACAAACACAACCCCCCAGACTGGGAACAACTAGCTGATCCACTTCATTAGGACCGGATCCAGACTTTGACAGATGAGGCTGTCGAGTCTGGCTCCTTCCCAGAAAACTCGCTCCGTGCGCCGCACTGCACCGCCACACCTGAGCCGACCTGAGCCGCAATGATGACGTGGGGTGTACCTGCACGCGCCCGACAGGTCGAGATGACGCGGACCGTCGCATATGCTCGCAGGGGTGCGTTGGCAAGTCGGATTATTTCCAATCTGCAGTCTGTTTTTTTTTTTAAATGACAGTGAATCATGTGATGACGGCGTCAGCGATGCGGCAAAAACAGATAAATAAAAAAATAATCAGCATTTTTTTTTTTGTTTACTCACGGCAGAAATATCCAGGGTGGTCGATGTTTTGGTACCGGGGAAACAATCGCAAAAAATCCGTTTGTTGCAGCGGGACCGATTCGTCCCAGTTTACCGCAGATCCGCTCAAACTTAGAGAGGCATCCTCTTCCTCCTCCTCCTCCTCCTCCTCCTCATCCGCAGCGCGACTCGGCGCCTGCGTCCTTCAGTAATCCCGGCTACGATACGGGATGTCGATCCGGTAGGACCTGGACTGATCCGGGCTGCAGGGGCGGGGGGGGGGGGGATCCTGAACGCCGTCAGCCCGCAACCTGCACGCAACTGCGCGGGGCTGAGATGCGACTGCGTGCTCGGTGCGCATGTGAGAACTGAGCTCAGGTCAGCGTGCGGAGGCTGGAGCTGCCTCACACGTCCGGGCTGCGCCCCGCACCCTGCATCCTGCACCCCGCACCCCGCGCCCCGCACCCTGCACCCTTCACCCCGCACCCACAGCTTGGTGACTTCACGTGGAGCCCTTGTATGATCCCGCAACACGCCTGGATTCTCCGAGTGAGTTCAGACACGCTTGTCAAAACGCATTTCCGATTTTTTCCTGCAGGGTTGGGAATTACGTCCTGCACGTTACAGCTTCCGACATGCTGTTAGCAGAGAGGCAGCACCTGTCCATCACGTTCAAACACACGGGCTGTAATCTGTGAGATTACACAGATGTGAGATACACTTTCAAAAAGACAACTTTTAACACGCGTCAAGCCTGAAGTCAAATCATACAGCACATACCGTTTTAAAGGGAACACAGAAAAGTTTATAGGTTGTAATAACATGGAAACAAAGCCGGTCTCCATGACAACTGAGCAGCGCCCGCCAATGAAAAAGGCCATAAAGTGTGGTTGAAAGCTGTGGAAACGTAAGTGGACTTTCTGTTGAGTTTTTATTTTCCATCAAGTTAGAAAGTAGTGTCACTGTGATGTCTGAAATTTAATCCTAAATGATTTCTGTACATACTGACATGACCCTGTGACCTTTTAACGCAGGATTACGCTTCTCTGCCGGCCGACCTCTCCCTTAGATGTAAAACAAAATGCAAATCAACAGCTAATAATCAGAAAATCTTTTTATCCAATTACTCTCCTTTTCACTTTGCCACTTATTTATTTAGTTTTATGGTTTTTATTTTGTTTTTTTGCTTCCACGGGGCCAAGTTGCACCGAGTCCAATTAAAAACAGTCGTGCTGAGCCGTTACATAATCCACACGCCATGAGTGATAGCTGGCTTGTTTGTGTGGCCCCTACTACACCATTAGTCGCCCACTTGGAGAACGAATCAATGGGCATGGACAGAAAGTGTGTGTGTGTGTGTGTGTGTGTGTGTGTGTGGGCCATCGGGCCTGAACACCATCTTTGTACCCACTGTGCTCACCTTCACGTCATCGCTGCTGAACGACAAACGCTGGAAAACGCTGGCGTGACAGGAAACACCACCTGTTCTCACCTTCTCTGCCGTCACACTGTCCGTCCCGGCCTTCGCGGCTCGTCTCTTCCTCTTCCTCACGGCCGGACCTCGCGGCTCCTGGCCAACAGACACAGTCTGCTTCGCCGCCGCTTCCTCCGACTGGACGGGGGCGGCCGGCTTCTCCTTGGTCTTCTTCTTCCTCTGAAACGACACGCTGCCTTTAGTTATTTCACGTTTTCTGATATTTGATCAGGTGTAAGCAGCTTAACGCGATGTTTAACAGTTTTCTTTTTAGACGGAGTTACTGTGAAGCGACATCCAACTGATCCGTGTCCTGTTTTAATTTCCACATTCAGCTCGCTCTGACTGGGTCGGACAAACGCCCAGTCAGAGGCCAGTGATTACGATTATGATTATGGTTCTGTTGGTAAACAAATGGGCTTTTGTTTCTCCTGTTGCTGAAATGTGGCCCTCACCGTCGCTGTTTTTTTTTCTAATCCAAGAGGCAAAACAACCAGCAGCTGATAGACGGATAGAATAACATATTCCAGCCTTCATGTCCTTCAGTCTCTGCCGGTGGTAGGAGGAGTCACAACCTGTCAGTCTTCTCCTCTGGATGAATAAAGATCTGTCATGTCTCATGGTGCAGTGATGAGCCAAAGTCCATCTGAGTCTGTGAACTGACAGAACGAGTCTGTTGGCAGCTTCACAGTCAGGAAACGCACAAGCAGCTGAAACGTCACACACAGTCGGGATGAAATCATTTGCATGTTTCCCCGACTGTGACTGCCCCCCCCCCCCTCCTAAAGCCTCTTATTGCAACACCTGGACACCTGCTTCCACCCACAGAGAAGAAGAGCGTGCGGAACAATCTGCGTTTATCAGGAGTTGATTATTTACTGCGTCTCTTTCCAAACAGCCTCATAACTTGCGGTGACTGCGTCGCTGGATGTGGGCGAGCTCTGTTCTGTGGGCACAGGCCCTCACATGTCTCTTTGTGCGTCCGCGCAGGGGAAACGGCCCTTTGTTGTCGTGTTAAGTGCCAGCCCGGACAAAGGGCTTCTCTCACGGAGCCGCTTTCAGAGGAGCCTCTCCAGCTCATCGCCCACAATGACCGCACAGTGCTCCTCCACCGCGTTAGCAACACTCATACAGACGGAGCCAAAGCTCACGGAGCCAGGCCAGCCAGCCGACGGGCCTCTGGGGCCCACACCGGCCGGCCTGCACTGCACGTAGTAATGGAGTCGCCACGTGATAGAGCTGCAGCCACAATACCACATACAGTCGATTATACGGGAGTGATAGAAACAACATCCTCTGCAGGGATGACAGAGGAAGAGGCGGAAGATTTGTCATCGCACCATGTGCATGTCGTCTGAAGCTTCACTGCTCAGTTCAGGGGGGAAACAATACGTGGTGAGGTTTTCAGATGCCCGCGCCTTTAAACGAGAACAATGAAGCTGGTGTCGTGCTCCGGCGAGCGCCGGTTCCTCCTGTACGTGGAAAGAAAGAGCGCGGCTCAGCGCTGGAAACATTAAACGCATCACTTCCCCTTAGAGCCAAAGGCACGGCATCAAAAGTAAAAACAGGATGTTGAATCACTGCTGAGCCACACAACACCGAGTTCCAAAATGTCTCAGTCACGCCAGCAGCGTCTCTTTCCTGAAATACCTCGACAAAACGCTGGACCGATCCCTGGGACTTGAGCGATCCGCTGACTTAACCGCTGATGCCACCGCGAGGCCGACGTGTGCAGCTCTGAGTGAAACGCCTCAGCGACCGCTGGAGGAACGGCCGGTTCCAAACCCGCCTCACAACCTTCTCCCTGGTTCAAACGCCGTGAAGCCGGAGAGGAGAGTTGCCTTTCCAAAGAAGTCACAGTCAAATCCCCCCAGCGCTTTGTGGACCTAATCTCAAACTCCCTTTGAATCCTAAAAGCATCAGATTTCATCTCATCTTCAATTACACCAGGATAGAAATCACGTAAAGGGCCTTTTAAGGCGCTGTGGCAGCCAGACGTCTGCCGAGAAACACGGCCATAATGATTGTTTTACAAGTAAATAATCCCAGTTCAGCGCTCAGATTAGGCGATAATAGAGTTGTGTTGTTAATAGTGGAAACTCTGAGGCAAACGTGAGTGAAGGAGGACCTCTGAAGACCGGCGCCGGCATTACACGCCGACACGAGCGCTGCTGTGTGTGGTGTTGAAAGCAGACTTGACTCTGAGGACTTCACCGTGGTCGCGCTGCAGATTAAATCTTCACATGTTCCTCCCAGATTAGGACATCGTTTAGTAAAACAGAAGGATTTTCTCACCTGAGCCGCAGCTTTAGGTTTGGAGCGCTTTGCCATCACTGTGTGGAAACACAAACACAGTTTATTCAAGGGGGGGACAAAAAAAAATAGTTTGACAACATTATTCATCTTAAAGCAGAAACTTCCAGCTGCTGAAGTGGTGGACAGCAGACAGAGGGGTCACTGCAGGGTCTCTCTGCATGACATCACATCAGGTTAAACCTATAACACATCATTAAGGTGGCGTTCAGGAGCGCGGCTCCCAGTTAAAGCTAAAGGTTTCATGTTCTCCGCTGGATGGAAAAGTACGGCCGGGTTGTTTTTATTGTGCCTGTGAGTATGAAAGCCCCATTGTGTCGTCTCACATGGGCAACAGGCGCATTTAAACAGCAACTGCTCCGACCGCAGAGCGGAGCCGCATGTCAGTTTCTGGAAAATGTGGATCCTGCAGCCTTGGAAAGGAAACACCAACAATTTAACTACCGGAGCTTGGGAAAAAAAAAAGTGCATTTCCACTGAGCGTTCCTCCCAGCAGAACCGAGCCTGACTGGAAGTTAAAGCAGCAGCATCAGTCCGGTTGTGAGTTTATCACAGCACAGAGGGTCGGGTGGGTGGGTGGGTGCTGGTGGTGGGGGGGTGGGGGCACACCTACCTGCCAGGTACCTCTCCAAGGAGGGCGAGGAGCTCAGGTTCCAACTGTAGCAGCAGAAGAAGAAGAGCCAGACCAGGAGGGTGGCCAGCACCAGAACCAGGACCCAGAGGAGCCGGGCCACAGCCGGGTTGGTGACAGCCCAGGCCGTCAGGACGTCCATGCTGAAGGCCGGTGGGCGCGCAGGCGTCAGCAGCGGAGCGTCGCTGTGTCGTCAGCTCTGACTGCCGGAGCGCAGGAACGGGTCGCGGCGGGCCGGTGCGTGTGTGCGCTCTCGGGGAAGCCACGGTGCCTGCAGCCGCCGGAGCAACGCTACCACAGATGGAGAGCAGCTGTTGGAGAAGGAGTCCTGCTCAGACCTCAGCCCACGTCAGCTCCGAGTGTGCGTGCGCATGTATGTGTGTGTGTGTGTGTGTGTGTGTGTGTGTGTGTGTGTGTGTGTGTGTACTTTAATGAGTCCCGGAAAAGTGTGTGCGTGTGTGTGTGTGGGCGCGCACACGCGCGTAGTCTGGAGGAGTGGCTCGGAGTTGCAGCGGCTGGCTGAGCCGCGGGCCCCTCCCAGGTCTGCACATCACAAGGAATCCTCACTTTGACCAAGAGGCTGTAATCTGGAGGCGGCGACGCAGAAATGCACCGGGGGCGCTTTCCCCTCTTCAACCCGCACACCTGGCGGCTGCGCGGCTGCGCGGCCGCAGGTATGCGCGGCTCCGGCTCAGGCTGCGCGCTGAAGGAGCCGGCGTCACAGCGCATTCACGCAAGACAAATATTTGTACTTGTTTCGAGTATACGTATAAGTGGAGTAGTTTTTACAGCATCCTCCAGGATTCAGATATAAGGTGTGGTTAAACACGGAGCTGATAGAAAAACACGAGTCCAACCGACAGGGCTGCAAAACAAACAGGAGACTTGAACATAATCCAGGAGCGTGACTGACGCGTAATCTGCATCCTGTAACACCCCCATCATCAAACTTCATCTCCACGCAGGATTACAGATTACTTCCATTCAGGCGCAGGCTGCAGTGTCGCTTTGTCAGTTTGACATTCGTCTGTTTCTACTTTCATGACAAATATCGCAGGATTTAATTTAAAATTAAGAGACTGGGACACGCTCCGACGGGAGAAAATGAGTCGACGGCGCCATCTCGTGGTCAAATAGAGGCAAAGACATGTTTAATGTTGTAACGTCCTCCAGATCAAACCAACTCCAGTTCCCAGGTGATTCTGATGAGGAAAATAACGTCCACTCCATGTAAATACTGTAATATGAACGGGCATGAAGCGTCATGAGTAACAGGCCGAGCTGCCTCCTCTTGGATGGTGTTTGTTTGTTTGTTTGTTTGCTGTTGCAGAAGTTAAACTGGTAGCTACATAATCACATTAGATAAACTAATAAATTCATGAATACAATAAAAAGATAAATATCCCAGGAGTCGTCTGTGTCGTCTCAGTAGAAGCCGGAGTCTTGTGCGGCCCAGTTTGGTGTCTGAGGAAATAACGACAACAAGGAAAACTATCAGAAGGTGTTAAAAGGAGGAACTTGATAAAGCTGAGATGAAGAAACCATCTCACTCCATGTGTGTAATGAAAGCAGAACGTGAAACAAACGACGCGCCTCGTTCCTGTTGCTGTGGGCCACCTTCTTCTCGATGTTCATCGCCAACAGCTGGCTGCGGAACGACAGACTCTTGGTCTTCTCGATCACCTGCTGGTACGGCGACACCGCGTTGTTGCCCATCACCACGTGGCCCTGAACAACACACACACACACACACACACACACACACAAAAAGATTTACTTGAAAGTAACACACCAATAACTCCAGCGCAGGTGTGGTTTGCTGTCTCACCAGTTTGGAGTCGATCTTGGCGTCGAGCCTGGCGTTTCGGATGAGGTTGACGATCCACCTCTCCGCCTCCTCGGGCGTCATGTTGAGCTTGTCTGCCAGCATGCTGGGAGGAAGGAGGGAGGAAGGAGGGAGGAAGGAGGGAGGGAGGGAGGGAGGAAGGAGGGAGGAAGGGAGGGAGGGCGGGCGTCGCGTCAGTTTCCTCTTTTTCCACCGTCTGCCGTCGACTAACGTTTGAAAAAGCCGCACGCGAGTAAAGCCCGTTTTTAAAGGCGGCCTACCTGATGCTGATGCACTGGTGAATCCGACAAAAGGTCTCGAAGATGAAGAGGCGGGCGTTCTCGATGAAGTCCTCCAGGCAGGCGACCAGGAAGAAGTCATTGACCAGAACCTGAGGGAGAGAGAGAGAGCGTCCTCCATGAGGCATGTTTTCCAGTAAACACGAGGGGATAAAACACCGTCACACTGCAGCCACAGTTTCCAACATGATTTACTGTAAGTCCACCGTAAGAAGACTGGAGCACAGAACTGCAGAAGGTTGTTTCATTCACTGCTGCCGAGATAAACTGTTGATTGATGTCTTCTATTGGAGATGATGTCACGTGTTTCTACAGCAGCAATCACAGAAACATCACAGTTTGGCCACCTCCAATCTCCAGGGATTAAATCTCATGAATAAATTAGTGTGGAGATTAGAGTTAGGAAGGAGACGTGGCATCGCTGCTGTGTAAGAAATCCAATTATTCAACTAATCCCAAAGTATTTCTATTCATCAACTTCATATATCTCGTGATGGAGGTGATCCAACCCCCCATTACACAACTTTTTACACAACTGAGGGCTACAAAAAAAAAAACAACAATTAAAATGAGTTGTTGATCTGAGATGAACAATAAAACTCATCATTAAACGAAGCATCCTCGCTCCCGCGTCACCGTGCTCACACTCCGGATCTGACAGCTCTGCACGATTTCTACAAGAGGGGTAAGGAGCCGGTGGATGAGAGCGCTTAGAGAGCGCACAGCGGTCCCCGAGCGCGCCGACAAAACCGCAGTGGAGGGGTTTCTAAAGAGAAGCAGGCGAGCCCCAAATCTGACAGCTGTTCCGCTTTGAAACTCAGACTGAATAGAGGCAGGAGCCAGCGAATCAGGCCAGACGTGGATTTGCCGAGGCTGAATGGCTGCGAAGTTAAACGCCTGGGACTCAGGAGATCAGAGCGCGGCGGCAGCGGCGGAGGAAGCTTCACATTACCCGCTCTGTCCCAGGAGACCGGGCCGATTTGGGCCCGCGCACCGTGACCGAACGCACACTGTCGAGCCGGAGAAGGAAACTTTGGCAGGTTTTCCTCACCGACTCGCATTCCCTGAGCTTCTTCTGGGCGCTGTCGAAGTCAAAGTTCACGTAGAGACACTCCACGAATTCTGTGATCGGGTCTTTGTACGTGTACGACTCCTGCGGGGGAGAGAGAGAGAGAGAAACCGGCGTTCACAGATGGACTATAATCCTCCAGAATTATCCTCCTCTTCTTAATCTCACCTGTTGAATGACTTTCACCAAGTCCTTGAGCACTTGTCTGCGCTTCCGCACGTCCTTGTTGGTGATGACTGCGGTGGTAAGGTATCGCAGGATGTGTGGGCACATTGTCTGGATGGCATTGAGGTACCTGAAAAACACAAAGCAGCGGCATCAGTAGATGTCACTACAACAGTCGAGAAGAAAAGAGTAAAGAGAAAAAAAAAAAAAGTTTGACACACAGGAGCAGTGCTGAGAAATTTTTCATTCATGCTGTTAAATTCCTCAGAGGAGACATCTTTTAACAGAATGCTGCAGTGATTTGTGAATAATTTGCTGTTGTTATTGGAGAGAACACTCTGCTGTGAGAAAGCCACACGTCCTTGAGCCACATAAAGAATTCAAAATGAGCCGTGGACCACAGCCCCGCGACTCACTGAGGCTGGTAGAGGAAGAGCTCGATGATGTTGTCCCTGCCTTTGGGGTGGTTGAAGAAGACGAAGAGGGACCAGTGGATGAGCCAGGTCCTCTGCTGGAGGGACTGCAGCGGGGAGCTCACGGACTGAGGAGGACAAGTGCGACATGAGAAACCGAGCGAAGCCAACGCGTGACATCAGACTCAGACAGGCTGCTCGCTCACGTTGTTGTCAATCGTCTCTCTCAGTCGGGTCAGATCCTCCATGGCCGCCTCCCAGTTCTGCATCAGGATCTCGGAGGCCAGTTTGCCCCACAGGGAGCTCAGGGCGTTCCTGTCTGTGGCGGGAACCTGAGCGGAGAGCAGCGAATCCCGTGAGCGAGCGGAGAAAACCGATGAATGGATTTTTCTTTTTAATACGCCCCTTTCTCTCCTCATATGTGAAGATTCTTACCAGGACACGGAAGAAGTAGAGGTACTCAGCAGCCCCAGAGTAGTTACCGCACTCGTACTGAAATTTGGCGTATCCTGTACAGCGTGTCCAGGTATTCTTGACGAAACTAAAATAAATAAAAAGTATATTTTCCATGGTGAGATACTGAGGTTCTAATGATTGTGACTTTAAAGTGGAGTCAAACAAACCACAGTTTTTCTTTCTCTTTATGTTAGCGTCTTTGAGAAAACTGACTGGGAGAAGAAACATGAGATGAAAGATGCAGCTTTCATCTCGCTCGGCAAAAAAAAGTTCTTTTTTTCACACCGACAACAAATCCCCTCTTTGTGTACCAACTCATCACAAATGAGAAGAAGCGTAAATTATTTATAGATTATAGGAAAAGGGCAAAGTAAAGAAATGGCTGGCAGAAAAGTTGCAGCTTGTCGCTGTAATAAAAGTCAGTAATGAGCACATGGGTGGGTGTTGGAGACGTGGGGGGAACAGTCCTGCTGCTCACAGCGGCAGCTGGTTGTTATGGAAACAAAAAACACAAACATTGTGCGATACAAGAAGAAGATGCAGCTGAAAAGTGTGAATGGGCCGTTGACATTTGAAAACTTACATTGTGTTTCTCTGACAGATAGTCAAACAGCATCCTCCCATCTCTGATGAAAAATAAATCAGAAGATGTCAGACAGACCTCGTTATACTCCCACGGGTATTTCTACACCGTCAGTACTTCAAATACTACAATATAAACTCTGACCTGGTGGACTGCATCTGCCTTGTGGTCTCTGGGTCTTCAAACATCTTGACGATGGGCTCTGTCTCGGACTGGAGCTGCTTCAGCTGGGCCACCACAGTACTCCTCTTCTCCCTCAAGGCTGAAACAGGACGTTTTCGTTAACACATTACACAACAATCTCCATGTGAGCATCCTCCCATTACACTTCTCTTTTTGCTGGTTGAAAAATGAACAGCTACCACTGGCAAAAACAGCTGCCCGCTCATTTTCTCATCAGTTTTGATGAGCAGTAAACTTCTAGTCCTGTGCACAGGTTTCAGGTGTTTCACTTCTTCTCCATCTGTCGGGTATTGTGCAGCATGATGAGCCTGCACACACAGCCAGAGTCATAAAGACCTATCTCCACAGACAAGAGGACCAAGGTGTCCTGCAGCAGAGGGTCTGGCCCCCACAGAGCCCCCATCTCAACGTGATGCAGTCAGTCTCATATTACATGATGATCCAGAAGAACTGTGGCAAGTTGGCAACCTGGAAAAACTGTGTCTTCCTGTGTACCAAGGACAACTGACAAAGACTGTCCATCTATGCAAAAGGTGGTCACAGCAAATATGAATTAAATCTACTCTCTGTTTACTGCACTTTATGTGAAGATAGTTGACAGATGATCTACAGAAGTGACATTACTCGTGTAGGCGTTCTCGCTTCACTTTTAGCGCCTGTAGCTTTTGCTCAGTGCTGCATAACAAACGTTGTATCATAGTTCACTTGTGAATCTGCTGTTTTCCTCACTCACAGTGTGGGATTTCCTTGTCCGAGTACAGGTTTTTGTAGACATCCATGGCGAAATCCACCATGTTCGTGTCGCTGAGGAGGTCCAGCTTCCCCTGGAGAAGTTCCTTCTCATTGTAGATCTGTTACAAACAACAACACAAACGCACACAATCAGCTGCTGTCGAAACGTGCAGCGACACGACCACACAGCTGCACGGAGTAAATGAGAACTAATGTCAGGACGAGCACAACGCAGATAGAGATGCTGCTCGTCCTCTTTAATCCTGTGCTCTATGGAGCGGCTAAGCTAAAGGCTAACGCGCTCAAAATGAGAAGCTAGTTAGCCAAGACATGAAAAACACAACAACTGTTTTCCGTTTCCGTAGTAATTCACTGCTTCGATAACTAACGTTTCAGCAACCTGCCGCTGTAAAAGACCAAATAACATGTAGTTTAGCTGCTGACTAACGTGTAGTTTAGCTGGAATAGCTAACGTGACTGTTAGCTTGCTAGCCGGCTTGGACGGATTGTCGTATTTTCGGGCATAAACACGCACTAATAAACAGCTACATTTGTTTTTTGTTGTTATATGAAGCGAACGCTGTTGCACCTCTTTCACAGAAAGGAACTCCAAGAGAGGAAAAACTAAATGCCGGTCCAGAAAATGTGCTATCTTGGTTGTCAAATCGTACTCCGCCATCTTGGCTGGTTTCAAAACAAAACTTTATTGAGACAGAAACAGAAACGGAACAGAGCGATCGCGTCACCCGGTACGTCATCTCGTCACAAGTTTTGGCTGGGGAGCTAAAGTTTAAAGGTTTTAACTGCAATGGAAAGTATAATAACAAAAATGTATAGTACGACTTGGTTAAAAAAGAAAAGAAAAATAAAAGTAGCAAAATGCAACACAAAGTCAATATCACTGTTAATGGTAATTTATTTACTTTACCATAGGAAGGCCTAGCTAGTTAGCCAGCTAGTTAGCTAGCTAGTTAGCTAGCTAGATAGATTCTCTAAGAGAAATGTGGCACACAGTGTTTCTGACATCAGACAAAGGCTTATAAATGCAATATAGAATCATGCAAATAAACAGACAGACATCAGAAAACAAAACATATTAACTGCTGAATTGTTGTTACGTATGTCCTGCAAGATTTGCAGCTTACACCCACACTGCAACAAGAAAATGAAAGTGTCGTAGATCCAACAGGTGGACACAAGCACCTTTTGCACTCACTGGACATGTGGCCAGCTTGAATGAGCCTCTGCTGTTTTATTGACCTCCCTGAGGTCAGAAGAGGGATAGCAGCTGTCACCGCAGCAGGGACTGCGAGCCTTATCAGCATCAGTCAATGAGCAGGAAAAAGCACCACTCAGCCTGCCAGGGATGTTACCAGCTCAAACCAGCTCTGATCAAGGACTCATTTGTCAAAGAGGAACATCCTTTCTGTTTCGGGTGGCGGCCATGGCTTTATTCTGTGTCACATTATGTTTAGACGCCAAGGAAATGTGATCAAATCCCTCACACTTAGCACTGCTGCCGCCAGAAAGCCTATGGCAAGGGAAAGATACTTAACTGATTGAAGTCAGAAAGCTCAAAATTACCTAAAAGACAAAGCTAGTTAACAAAATCAATCAAAAAACAAGAACAGTCTGTACCGAACGAAAGGACCAGCAGACATTTCCATCCCCTTTAGCCCCATAATAATGGTTACAAACATTTAAAACCTCCAGGTACATTAAAGATCTGTTACCAGTGTAACATGAAAAAGCCCCACCGCCTCCTCCCATGGGTCTCAGTGGGCTAAAAGTGAGAAAAGCTTTATATGCATCGAAAAATGTTTCTGAACCTCAGACTCATTTTACACAGGAAGCATCATCGCTGCTCAGCAGTGCAAGACTGTCCTTGAGCCACATGATTTCTGGGTGCCTCTGTGCGGATGCATTTAAAAGTCACACTTAGGTAGTGACTCGTAAAAAAGCTGAAGAGCGTAACTTCGAAAAACTGCTGCCTCGTCAATTTCTGTTTCCTCAACGGCTGCAGTTAAGCATTGACGTTTTCATCACATTTTTTAACAGCTAGGTAATGAATTCTCACATGAAATCTCCATGGAGGAGCTTACTCATGTCTTAATATCGAGCTGCAAATACTTGTACTCGTTTTACCTGGCACACTTCCCCGTTCCCTCCCTCCCTCCCTCCCTCCCTCTGTGGAGGCCGGGACGTATCCCTTTACTCAATCACAGCAGCTGGCAGCCTTCCACTTCTTCTTTACGAGAAAGAAGAGCCAGTTGGACGTGAAGCACATTTAAAAAGAAGAATAAGAAGAAGCCAAGCGTTTAATAAAGACACTGGAAGCAGAAGACACGAATGAAACTGATTAATTACAGACGATCTAAGACTGTGTGTAATCCCTTTTCCTCTGTGATCATTCAAACTCAGCGTCTTTGCGGGAGCTTGCTGTGCTCTCCAGCAGGAGGTTTCGCCGCACCGCCGCTCTCAGTGAAAGGCGCCGAGTGTCAAAGTGAATGAATCTCTGACAGGAAAGCAGTGGACATCAAGCAGCAGGAACAAACAGCCTGTCCTGGGGACTCCTAACCCCCCTCCCAGATGTCACCTTCCAGTCCCGGTTCCTCACAGCTGCCCCGCTAACACAGCCTGCTGGGTGATTACTTACTCGTGCAGCACTGGAGCAAGACGACAAGTGATGGTTTATGGCTTGTTAGTTGCACTGCAGTCACCAGGCAACAGTGGTGAGACACTTTCCCCCGCTGCCCAGCAGCCCTGTAAAGAAAAGCCTGAAGTGGCAATAAAGATAAAATGGCGTTGGTTCGTCACTGTCAGTGAAAACTGTGTTAGTCCCTCATTTTAACCAGTTTAAGCAGGACAAACAAGATAACACTACACTGCCGCTCTGCTCCCCGTTTTGTTTTTTCTCAAAATTTGCTGCGGAAAGGCCGAGGAAACTAACTGGAAATACAATAATCTGATTTACAATTATAACACGCTATTCAGGTCTGGTAAGAAAGTAAATAAATAATTCAGCGCTGCTGTCTGAACTCACTTTGTGAGGTGAAAAGCTGTCTGTCTTTGAATTGAAGCTCTGAACCTTGTCGAGCTTTGCTGCCACATGAATCCATCCCTGTATATAACGCACACAATTACCCAGCCTGTGCTACACTGCACTTCTCTGCACAACTTGAACCTCAGCCATGTATATAAAACCTGCATGTATGTGTGTCATTACATTAGTGTGTTTGTATCTACTGAGAAATGGGGGTCAGAGGGTCAGTGATGCTGATTTTTGCTCTCAGTTGGATGTACTGTATACGTCGGGATGTATTACTACACCGTGGACATTCTCATGCTAATTGTAACACGAATGACAACATGGCTGAGGAAGCTGGGAGAGCAGCAGTCAGCAGCAACCTCCTGACGCAAAGATTATGTTGCCACGCTGTTGTCGCTGCTCGTTCACAGAGCGTCTGCACTCACGAAGAAGGAAAAAAAAACAACATGCTGGAAGTGAGTTTTCCCTCTGGGAACGTCACAAACTCCAGAAGCTTTGGCTCCGTTTGTGTCGGAGGAAAACGTCGTCTCGCAGATTTCCTGTAAAATCTGACTCACGTGCAGACTGTGGCCGTAACAGGACAGGGCCATAAAAGGCTGCCAGTATTCTCAATAATGGACTGTTTGTTAATTACACTGACGCGTAAAATCAATACTGTATGGCTAATGTACTGCATGAGGAAAATTACTGTGCCTTCTCATACCATGCCCATATAGATATGAATACTGTATGAAGGACATTAAATCTATAGATGGGCAGCAGCAGCAGAAAGAGCCTGTGGCGTGAAGTCACATGACCGGTTTTATCTGAATTGTTCAGTATAAGGAAAAGCTGAGCGACAATATTCAGCAAACGGCGGGAAAAAACTGAAAAGGAGAAGAAAAAAAAAGAGATGACACAGCCGACGTGTTGTTGTTTGCCCCCGGCTGAGACGTTTTGCCCCGGCATATTCCCAGCTGAATAAAATGAACTGAGCTCTGTGAGCACCTTGAGCGCACACACACACACACACACACACACACACACACACACACACACACAGTGTGAGGCGAGGCTGGAGTGCAGGCACTTTGTCATCCTCTTAGTGTGTCGAGTGTTTCTTGAGAGGCAAAACAAGCGCTCGGTGCTTTGATCCCAAAAAACACTCCACCAGCCTGATGACTTGGCCTCGCTGCCACCACACACACACACACACACACACACACACACACACACACACACACACCAGCTTCAGTGAAATACATGCTGCATGGCTACTGTACACATGTCTATTATCCACCACTCGCAGTGTAAACCTAAATGAGGACACTCCACATCGACTTGCAACCTTGAACCACAGTCACTGAAAGCAGCAGCTGCATAATTTACTGTAATATCCAACACACAGTCAATATAAATGATGTGTTTGATGGCAGTTACAGATACTTGCAAATACAGACCAGTAAAAACATGACTCATAATTATCTCCCTCTTTTTCTTTTAATCCCACCATTAATCCCTCCTGATACAAAGATCCCACAGTTGTTGCATCCAGGCTGAAGTGGACGGATGTGTTTTTCATCCCAATGAAGGATTTCCTGAAGGCTCACAAGTCGTTAAAATGCAAGACATCTCACCAGTCTAAACAACTATTGATGCATCATTAGTGATTTGATGGATGTATTTAAAAAAAAGCAAAGTCACCGTGTTTTCTTTTTTTATCCGGCGCAGCCTACAGTTTACAAAATGTGTGAAATGTGTCGTCATTTACAGGGCAAAAAAAAGCAAAGACTAAAACAAAATAACAACCTAAAATGAATCCTTCAGTAAGAGAGGGAGACTGTAAGAATCTAAATAACAACTTTCTGGCACCTCTGAAATAAAACAGCAACTCTAATTAGCTCACGGTTAATTATCCCAGCAAACCCGACATAAATCCTCATGGAGAATAGTGAAAACAGCTGAAAGTGTGCACGCAGAGGACAAAGTCATGTCGACTGGGTTGCAATGAAATAATAAAAATAATAATAATAATGTTGCTGCACTCATGCACATCAGAGTTGTCATGTGCATCACTGGGGAGGAACCTGGGACAGACTGTGAAGTTTCCCGCTCAGCGTGCAGGCTCATTATTTCCAGTGTGAAGCAGGAGAAACAAAGCGTAAGGTTTTTACGTTCACGTATTCCTCACTTATTTTATTTATATTTTTGCGTCGCTTGCTTTGTGTTTGTTCAACACGCAGTTTGATTTGATGTGAACTGCAGGCGGCATAATTCACCCCTGACAACGGACGGAGTCGGGGAAGAATGAAGATTCTGTTTTTGTTTGTTGGAACACAAAGTGACTTCTTACAAGTATTGAACTAAACCATGAAGCCAGCGCTCATAATTTACTTTCAGCACTTTATTTTACTAAGAAACATGAATGTAATACAAACACCAAGAAAGAAATCAAAGAAAGAGACAAAAAAAAAAAAAAAAACCTTTAGACTTCCTGGTAATTGCTCATAGGTGCAGCATTCCTCAGATGGAAATATGAAAGTATTGATTCTGACAGAGCAGCACAAAAAAGAATAGACATAATCAATGTTAGAAAAAAACAGGTTTGATATTAAAAGATTGCACTCAATTGATTCCCTCCAAATAAAGCCCTCCAAGGCTTTCTTCTGTGCTCCACTGAGTCAGTCAGCATGGTGGTGGTGACGTCAAACCCTCCTGAAGATTTCACTTTTTTTTTTTTTTTTTTTTTTTTGGCTCCCCGGTCTTAAAGGACAACTTAAATGGCATTAGTATTCTGCAGGAAGCTCTTGTGTTCCTGCTCAGGTCCGCCCGTTCAGATGTGAACACCCCGGCACGCGGCATCAATCTGAGACAAGGTAAACACGACTGCCAGATTAATTTTACCCCCCGAAGCTGCTGAAATATCTCTTCAGTGAAATTACAGGCCGAGAGCCTGCATCGCTTTTTTCTCCTCTGAGAGATGATTGCAAATGCTCGCGCCCCGTCTCTTTGACGGATCAGTGTTATTTCTAAGACCAATTTTAAAAAAGCTGAGTATCACCGGTCCTTAACACAACACACACTCTGTCATTATTGTTATTATCCCATCATTTTAACCCCTGTGACTTCATGGCACATTCATAAAGACGGTGTGTCGACGTTTTATGCTTCTGAGCCTGTTTTTCTTTAATGACCCTGCTTTTAAAACAGAACATCTAATAAACAAGCTGTAAAACTGTCGCAGGTTGCATCTGTGCACGTACTTTATAATCTGTGTCACTCCAACCTCCATAAACTTCTTTTTTTAAAACCCATCCAACCACCTCTGGGAATTCATTTACATTCATTCTTAAGCTAACTCTTAAGGGGGGACTTAACTCAAGGTCCCCTTACTTTTTATTTTTTCCTGAGGCTTCCAACCACATCTCCTGGTCTACCTCAGCAGATGCTCTGTTGCCATGGACACAGCTCGACGGTTTATGGTACGTGACGACAACTGTGGCGTTTCTGTGACAGCTAACCCTGACAAGTAGTGGGAACTAGTACGAGATGTGATTATATGATAATCTAAGAACATTTTTACTAACTTTTATTTCTGTCTTTAGTCCACGTGTTTGGTGGTTTTGTTTTACAGAAACACACAAAGCCCTTGTTGATTTACTGAGTCTCTTCTTTTATTGTTTTTTTGGTTTTGTTTTCAATGCAAACAACAGCAGACGAACAAAAACCCCAACGTGAACACAAAAAAAGGCTTTTTACATTTCAACAATTCATTATCTGAGACTGAGATAGAAAACACAGAGGTGCGTCAGTAACAATGAAGAAGACGAGCGACCCCGTGCAGTTTTTTTCCCCTCGCGGTTAAAGAATCTATCGCTGAAAATGCTGATGCGACGGTGAAAACCGGCGCAAGTCGCCCGTTCAGCGTTTCAGACTCCAGCTTCATGTTTGAGCAGGAGGCGTTTTCTGCCTCCTCTCACGTTTCCGAGGACGACGACGCTCGACACGCGGAGGCCTGCGCTTCGAAAAGAGCGCTGACGCCAGGTAAAGCGGAGGCAACACGTCAGCGTCCGCACGCCGGCGAATCAGGAGGAGAGCATCTTTAAAC
Source organism: Psettodes erumei (assembly GCA_016785225.1). Taxonomy (NCBI): domain Eukaryota; kingdom Metazoa; phylum Chordata; class Actinopteri; order Pleuronectiformes; family Psettodidae; genus Psettodes; species Psettodes erumei. The sequence continues at coordinate 2,662,252 of JAFBJZ010000898.1, read as the reverse complement.
CGCCCGCTGTGGCGAACAGGCAGTTCTCCGTAGCAACAGGCTGACCCCGTTTCTATGGTTATGGTGTCCCTTCTGCTTGTCTTCCAGGACTAAGATGGCGAAGAAAAAAAAAAAGAGAGAGGCAGAGCACGTGGGCGCTTTCTCAACCTGCAGCAGGTGCTTCACTTCATCTCCACAGACGCAGAACCGGTGAATTGCGAGTTCAACAAAGATGATCCAAGACTTTAAAACTGATCTGCAACCTGTGTGACCTCCTGAAAGAGGGTCAGGTGAAAACAACTCCTCCTTTATTTAAAAAAAAAAAAAAAAAAAAATCTTCTCAGCCGAAGCTCTGCTCAGTCCCCTCTCTCTCGGAGCTGCGACTGCCTCCCGTTGCTATGCAACAATCGGAGTAACGAGAGTCATTATTGAATAAGTCATTAACTTGAGGCAATAGTTGGAGAGAAGCTTTTTAGACCCGGGGACATGATCCTATTCCAAATTCATCAGGCCAACAGAACCGAGCGCGTGCGGGGGCCGCCGCTCTGTCACTCAGCCTGATGAGACGTTATGACAGCTGATGATAAGTGGCTGCCAGACGCTGATGTAAAAGCAGCCCCCCCCACCACCACCACCACCACCACCTCCACCCTCACCCCCACCCACATGCCCAACGCTCCCCAGTGTCCACAACCACACCCCGGCTCTTGACCCCAAGTGACCCCTGCAGCAATCCAATTCCATTTCCTGCCGCCAGCTGCTCTGAATGATTACTCTGTCAAACTCCATCATGGAGAAGGGGTGTGTGTGTGTGTGTGTGTGTGTGTGTGTGTGTGTGTGTGGTGTGTGTGGGGTTATTACAGGTTTGATTTTGTGTTCTCTGGCAAAACAAACACAGAGACATTGTCCCGGCACTTTTACATCACTAACGATGTGTCTGCAGAGGAAACTCCACACACACACACACACACACACACACACACTGATAACCCAAAGTACAATGACGCTGGTTATTTCCCACAGGAGAGTTTTTCTTTTACCTGCCTGTGATTTTCATGCCGGTTCGAAGCAGCGGCTGCTCTGCCGTTGTTGTCGTTGTGAGAACAAAAAGAGGTTTTGTCATGTTTGACCACGCACAAATCAGAATTTAATAACAGCACGAGCAGAAACAGGATCTGATGGCAGCTGTTGGATCATTCGCTTACGTTACCAGGGAGATGCCACTGCCAATAAAACCTGATCAAACCCACGCCGTCCTGCTCAAAGCCGCTCTTAAGTCTAAACTTAGTCTGCTGAGTATTTACAAGTCGCTGAATGAGAACGGGCTGCGCCCACTTCCTCACAAACCTCCACACGCACAACCCAACAACACTGCGCTGCGACCAGCTCAACTCCAGCTTCACCGAAGTCAATATCTGCTGATTTTTCATTTTATCTTGTGCAATATTAAAACACGTAAATGATTAATGGATCGCTGAGCTAAGTTGCAGATTCACTGATAGTGGAGAAATGACATTAAGGTCAGGTTAAATGGGCAACACTACTAAATCAAATTATCAATAGACTTTATTCCATTATAATGTTATTATTTTATTTCCAGGGCCTTGTTATTGGCTCTACTGTACATACAGGAGATCAGAGTCAGACCGTCAGGACTGTACCATTATCCCTGTGGGTCGAATCATTGTTGAATTAATGTATTGCACCGAATGAACCAAAGTGTGTGTGTGTGTGTGTGTGGGGGGGGTGGTACCACCACATTTAAACAGCAGCCTCAGCAGAACCAGAGCGCGGGCTGCGTTTTCAGTCCTGTGCTCTGAAACTCATTCACTCGCTCATTTTACAAAAAGAAGAAGAAGAAGAAATCACCGACAGAAACAGATGAGCCGGCACTTCATCACAACATCTGGGAGGGGAGTTTTCCTCTCCACACACACACACACACACACACACACACACAGCTGTTGGATTACACGAGGACAGATGTGCATGAGGAGTGAACTTTGGTCAGATCAGCTGAACCCACCTGTTTAATCGCATTAACGGAGGATAATGTGATCCAGCACTTCCTCCACAGTCGAGCTTTGTATTGTTCATTCACAGCATCTTCTGTCAGAGCGACACACACACACACACACACACACACATCTGAATGTGATACAGCAGCGTTGCACAGATGGGGGAACGGTTTGGTTTTTGATAAGCGGGTGAAAGGGCCTGATTGAAGGAAGTTGTTCAAATGCTTTTTGTGTTTTGTGTTGTTGTTTTTTTTTGTCGCTGAATCACAGGCGTCCAATGAGCAACTCAGTAACTCCAATTACCAGGAGAGCTTTCCCCCCGGGGTTTGTTGATTCTCTCTCAGCCCGTCTCTCTCCGTATGCTTTTGAACATCTGCAGTCACTCGGCGTAAATCGAGCTTCCCCGACGTCGGTGCTCAACCACAAAATCTAATTACACCTCCTGCGGTATTACTATTTGTGTTCCAACAAATCCCAGGAAACGCACACATCCAGTTCAGCATGTCACAGTCGCTTCGCACACAAGTTCCACGACGGCTGTCGTTTCGGTAGAACCCGGTTTCAGTGACGCACTGACAAGGTGGTGGGAAAACCAAACGCTACCCCGAGTTCCCAGGCCTTCGACACACACCGGCATGTAAACACACACCGGCATCATTAGAAGTGTTGGTAAACAAAAAGCTGGGTCAGAGGTCAGCGGAAGGCAAACCACCATTATAAACAAAGTGTAAAAGAGAAAAGTGCAGTGAAGTTAACCGTTAGGATCACATTCTTTACAGTCAGTCTTTATATCACACTAACATGCACATACAAGAAAAAAGAAAAAAATTCACTGTAATCATTCCTTTTCTCTTTCACGGCCTTGAAGAGATCTGATCATAGTGGAGAGGACGGTGGAGGAAACCCAGGTCCTCCTCTCATCTTACAGTCCAGCACACACAGCTGATTGTGTCGAGGTGGAGGGATGGAAACGCGACGACCGAGGCCTCGCTCAGATCATCTCGCTCAGATCATCTCGCTCCTTTCAGCCACTCTGGTGATGGAGCAGAGATGCCGATGCAGCAGGATCTCGCCGCGAAGGATTAAAATAAACTGCAGCCGGCGATCGCCACAGTTATCGGTCGGGGCAGACGGCCGCCCACGCGGGACCTGGTTCTGCTCCGGGTTTCTGCCACTTACAAGGAAGTTTGTTTGGTGTTTCACTTCCTCGTGGTGGGAATTGTTGTGCGTCTGTAGATAACGTTGGAAAGAGTTCCCTCCAACTTCTGTTATCATTTGGCGCCCTATAAATAAAACAGACTTGACGTGAAATCCTGTCTCAGGGTATTTTAAGACTCACTGCAGAGTTTTAGCATCTGATACTTCAAATTCAAGAATCTGCTGCTCTCCATCAACGCTAGTTGTTTAAAGGCAGGTCTCTTTCTGGTTTTAAATCCTGCAAATCCATCCGCATGATATGAGCTCAAAGCAGAATTCTACTCACAGAGAAGAACGTGGATTTTCTCCTTAATCACTTCCATTCAAATGGATCTCTGCACAGCCAGCACTGACAGAATGGAACTATTACAGCAAAAAAAAAAAAAAAAAAATCTGCCAAAGTGCACAAGAGCAAAAACTGCATGAAGACAGACTTTTTAAAAAAAGTGAAGTTATCCCTTTAAAAGAGGTCTGCATCAGCCAGAAAAAAAGTTGCCTCAGCTGTGAGAAATAAAAAGGTTTTTTAAAACCACCACATCCGGGATTAGAGGACAGCAGCAGCTCCCGCCCTGTCCGCAAGTTCAGCTCAGCACTTCTAAATCCTCATCAGCCACAGACAGGCGCGAGTCCAGGGTCGGACTGGATCCCGCTCTCAGACTGATGGATCCGTACAACTTGGCCGCGTGTTTGGAGTAGGCGAACGCCTTCCTCCTCATCATCTCCCCTTTCCACATGGACACCATGAGCAGGGTGGAAAGCAGCACTCCCCCGAGGGTGAGCAGGCACAGTCCCGCTATGACGCACCGGTCCAGATGGGCCCCCACCCTGGCTTTCTCCCGCTCCAGGCGCTCCATCTCCCGGGCGGACACGCTGTCCGGGTCCACTCGCACGTCCCTGGGGACCGTGTAGGATATGGCGACCAGAGAGATGCCGGTCACCAGGCAAGTCACGGCGATGATGAAGCCGTAATCCACCGACTTCCCCGAGCCTTCAGAGGAGAGGTCGTCGTCGGACAGCAAGTAAAGTTCCGGGACGTCCTCCTCCTCTTCCTCCTCCTCCTCCTCCTCCTCCATCACATCCTCCTCCTCGTACAGCTCACTTGAGGAGCTCTGACTCAGTCTGCAGGTCTGCGGACTTGCCCCGATCAGCCGGACATCATCACCATCTTCATCACCTCGGTGCTTGCAGGTGAAGGTTGTTTCTCTCTCCTCCTCTTCCTCTTCCTCCTCCTCCGGCCGCGCAGCGCTCCGGTTCTCTGTCCATGGTGCTGAACCCTCTCCTCCGCCTCCTCCGCCGCCTCCGCCGCCGCAGATCTCCGTGATACTTTGCTCCTTTAAACCCGGGGAGGTGTCTCCCGGATCGGGTTGGTCAAAGTGAAACAGTTCGAGAGCAGCCATCGGAACATGGGCTGGGTTTTCCGATTTGTCAAGCCCATGCGTCTGTCAGTCTCTGTCAGTGAGACACGCAAAACAGAAAACCACTAAATAAAACAATTAAACTCCCCCGAGATGGCTGCACATGAGACAGCAACTTTAACTCCCCGCATTCATCTGAGTCTCAAGTATTTGCATAAGCAACAACCTTATGCCGCGAACATTTTAAAGTGCAGCTGAGCAAGTCTTAGATGTGCACGTTTCAATGCCATCCTGCAAACCCAATGCAATAAACCCACTCATTAACACTTTTAGCTTTCGCTTTAAGCTTTCAAATAGCTTCTCCTAAACACACACACACACACACACACACACACACACACACACACACACACACACACACGCTAATGAATCCAATGCGCCACGCGGATCCGTTAATAAGCCACAAAATGCGGTTTGCTGGGTACCTCTCTCCCCGACAGCGGCTGCTCGCTTCCCCGCTCGCCGCCTCTGCTCCCCCGGTCAATTAGACAGAAAGGTCTGGCAGACCCCTCCCACGGACCGAGCTCCGGCGGACCGCCTCGTAATGCTTATTACCGAGCCAGCCTCGGTGATCCCCGGCACATGCACGGCACTAATCAGATGAGCGGCGGGAGGCGGCGGGTGGGCAGAGAGATTTCAAATTACAGCGCTGCCGTCTCCTAAGACGCTTTTTATAAGCAGCAACTAACGCGCTAATTAAGGGCTGATGAAGGGTTCATCGATCTGAAACTCAGACCGGCAACTTTTGGGTTGCCAGGTTGTGGGGAAAAAGCCCAATTGGTAGTCAAGTTCAAATCAAATAAGATGATTGGACAAGATGCAAAAGTAAAGGGGTCACATTAAAATTCATCCCGAGGGAATGTGAATACCAGGTTTTATGAGACGTTTCACTCAAAACCACAAATGTCAACCTCACTGTGGCACTAAAACATTCAGTTAAAGGTCATTATGATTCATCCTCTGGGGAACATGAGTGTCTGTACAAAATGTAGCACCAATCCACGTCGAAGGTGATAAGATATTTCTCTGGGTGCGTATGGACCAAGGTTGTTTTCTTTAAGATGATTGTATACCTGCACGACTGTGTGTGTGTGTTGTCAAAGCAGGAAATTGGCTCATTTTTATGAGTCGGCCCGCGGGGACACAACAGCAAGGTGATTTATGCTTTATTGACCGCTGACGTGAACGTGTGAGGTCAGAGGTCAGCCGGAGAGCAGGAAGCCCCTCCTGCAGCCGGGGCGCCAGGTTCTCCAAAAAAAGCTGCTGCTTCCGGCTTTATGTCGCACAGACAGACGTGTGTGCAAACTTTAAAAAAAGGATAAAAACGACAAATACCAGATGACTCTGCACCAGTAGCTCCAAGACAACAGAATTTGCCACAAGACTGGAAATCATTCCCCCCCGTCAGCCATTAGTGCATCCCCCCTGCTGGGAGCCTGTTTAACAGCATCATCTTCATCATTCAAACATTACTGAGGCAAAAGAGACTTACTGTACAAGACGACAGAACAATGAAGCATTCTCCTCCTTTGAAATGCATATTCTGCAAATCATTTTCCTAGACTGGCCCATTTTTTTCCAGGAGGAAAAAGCCCCTTTGCAATTCAATCAGAACCATGTCCAATCCCATCGAGCCGGTGCTGAGCGAAGAACCCGAGTCTGCGAAACCGGCAGCTTCTCCGCAGCTGAAACAACAGGGACAAAGAGATCATCTCCACCGTGACGTGATCAGGAATTTATCTGCTTGGTGTAATTGTGCTCTCATTCAGAGGGAAGCGACGGCAACCGATGAGAACGACAAAAGGAACGAAAAGGCGTTGCACGCACTGCGCAGGAAAAACAGGATGTTCCTCTGGCTGAGCCCACTATGGAAATCCTCTGTCACGGCACTGGAGCATATGGAGGCTATAGGCGGCCAAAGGTCACGATTACAAAACGCTTCGTTGCTCCGCCGCTCAAATCCACGTCTGCCGTTTACTCAGACCGAGCGGCCCGAGGCCCGGCCGTGCGTACGCCGCGCTCGCTGTACATTTAGCGGCCGGGACGTCTTCACGGGGAGAAGACACGCTGCGGGGGAGCTTTAACATTTCTGACGGAGGACGAGTTCGAAGCAGCGCGGCTGTGAACCGGTCTGTGCAGGATTTGTTTTTTGTGACGCTTGAAAATGTTAAATGTACACAGAAGTTTGGGGCCCTGCTGTTTCTTAAAGAGAGAAAAAATCAAAAAATCTGAAGCTCGTGCAGAAAATCCCTGAACTGAACAAAGTCGGTCTCAACGCATCTTTTTTTGTGGTGAAGGCTCGGTTAAATCGACAAAATGCACAACCTTTACTATGATAACATATAACACGCCTTAATATTCATAAACAAACCAAAGAGTAGCATTAACTGTCCAACCACATGATTCTGTCTCTTCACTGTTCACTGTGCACTCGTCCTACGGCGTTGTCATGCATTGCACAGCACGTGCAGCAACTTGCAACACGGTTGTGTACTTCTATATTAACATTTCCCACTGAATACACTAACCAATGTAAATTTAAAGTGGTAATAAATATAAAAATACACAGATACAGTTATTTCATATTCATAAGCGCGATATAAACACGGCGCACGGTGCGAACACGATGCGGCAACATTAACACAACTACAGCTTCTGCTGGCCCTGCCTGTAGCAGCCTGTTACACACAACCATGACCGTGTCATGTCATGCATACTGTACAGTCATAACACACACACACACACACACACACACACACACACACACACGGGGCCTGAGGGAGCCGCCTGGCATCAGTCCAGTGTTAAACATGGCACGCAAACCTGGTCCACGTGCCAAACCGCAGTTGGAGGACAAAAACGTCATTTCATTAGTCTAATGCCTTTCTTACACTTTACATTTAATATCAAGTTAGAAGAGGAAACGAACATATTGATACTTACCAAATTAAAAAGGGGTCAAGCTGGGGGTCAAGCTGAGTCAAGCTGGGGTCAAGCCCCGCCCCCTCCCCTCAGCAAGCAGCTGGAGCCTCTGACAGCACAGATTTGGTGATGTCGCCTTCTCCTGGGATGTAAGTGTGTGTAACCTAACCCCCCATCCCCAGGCAGTAAATAGAAGAAGGGAAGATTCATCTGTCTGACTACGACTTTAAGTGCAGCGCTGCAGGGAAATTAAAACCAACCACTGACAGATGTATCGAGACGAGGGACCTGCAAATATTCTGCCTCGTCCCAGCGCCAGGAGAAAAACCACCGAGACCGTCCCCCGTGAGATATTTTCTCTGGTTACTCCGTTGTTTATGATCTGAAGTGATTTGTCATTTCCTCCAGAGATGCTCTCCGACCGACGGCCCTGTTTTATTTACGCCATCCGGCCAAGTGTGGCATTTCGCTGTGACGGATCTGCGGAGCACAAGCGAAGCTATGAATAGCTGATGGGGAGTCAGGAGCAGCGGCGGCAGGGGCTGGAGACACCGGTCCAAGGTCGGGCTAGGACACAGGAAGACATGGCTGAGTCAGACGGCCTTGCCGCCGGGCGGGGGGGGGGCGTTTTTGACTGGACAGAGCAGTGATGGTGGACACACACACACACACACACGTCTGCCAGTCCTCCTGCGGTCAGGAACCTGAGGCACGCTGCATAAAAGCCGAGTCAAGCTGCAACTTAACACGGAGCTGAGCCGTGCGGTTTCTCTCTCACTCAGCACAACTTAAAATATATTTTGGATGAAGTTCAAGCAGGTAAATAAAAAAAACAAAAAAAACAAAACTGCAGACATCAAACAAATATTTGACTCAAGAGCAGCAGGGCAGCTACAAACTACAGGCAAACGACGGCCTCTTCATCCTCTTCATCCACACGTCACCCATGATCCATCCAGGACACACACCTCTGTCCACACACACACACACACACACACACACCTTTACACTTCAATAACTGGACACACTCCTGAAATTCTGGGCTCCGGCAGCGAAACAAGTGAACTTTGATTTGCCGTTGCTTATTCACAATCTGTCTCAGGGGGGCAGTTTTGTTTCAGTTTGTGCAGGAGAAACCAGGACAAACTGTGTGTGTTTGTGTGTGTGTGCGTGTGTGTGTGTGCGCGTTTCTCATGCCAGATTGTCTGAACAGACGCTGCTTCATATTTTGGAGTTTTTACTTGCTGGCTGTTTAGTGAAATTAAAGTTTACAGTTATAGAAACCTCAGGATATTTGCTGGTATTCTGCTGTTTAACAGAGAAAAACCATCAACAGACTAAACAGACAGTTTGTGAGGACCTGTGTCTGTAAATCAGAGAGGTCAAAGGTCATTTCACATGATAAATGATTGTTGTACAGTATGGGGGGGGTGCTAAAGCAATCTCTCTTGTTCTGCCAACAAATGTCTGTATTGTGTGATTCACAGTGCAGCTCAGGTGTGAGCTCACCTGCTTGAATGTTCAGTTACCATAAAACCGTCACACCTGTTGTGTGTGTGTGTGTGTGTGTGTGTGTGTGTGTGTGACAGACATGCAGCTGTTTCTGATTGTGTGTGGTGCTGCTCAGCTTTGTCCTTTGGGTGGCAGTAAAACTCTTTCTCTCGTTTGTTACCGGCGCTCTTGCTTTTTCTTCCTTTCTTTCCGCCACCGCCCGCCGCTGTGACGACAACAACGTCAGGTTTTTCCAGCAGGACACAGAAGAGAAGTGGATTTGAGCCTGAATGTGTAAACGGTTATTTGGTTCTGAGGACGTGGACGGTGTTACTTTTTGAAAAGAACCAATCCCTGAGCCCACAATGGTTCTCCTCTCACAAAAGAGTCGGCTTCCTCTGTAAAGTAAAAGCAGTAAACACTTGAATTGAATCTCCTGAAAGGAAACTAATTTTAACAGAACAACTTTAAATGGATCCGCTGCAGTAAACACGTTGAGCTCAAACCGACTCTGCCTTCACATATTCTGACTGTGATGATGAATTCCCTGTTGTCCCTGTCCACCTGTTGCTGGGGATGGAGGGCTGGCAACTTCAGCGCCCACAGCACAATGGCCGCGTGATTCAAAGTGAGGTGTTGGCGTGATCGTCGGCGCTCTCAGCTCAGCTCCTGGGGACGGAGCACAGTTGGTGTGGAGGAAGAGTTTCCCACCTCCACAGTGCTGGGAACAGGCGCCATGTTTGTTGGACACGCACGCCAGCTACTGAGGTCACTGCAGTTCTGTCTTTTTGTGCTTTTTTGTGCTGGCTTTGACAACTATTTTCTTTTTCTTATATCATCACATGGGGTGTATCAGTCGATCGGGTGTGAAGCGTGGCAGGCGGCGCCGCAGTACAGAGGAACTGAAACGCTAATTGGCTTTAACTGACTGGAAATGTCAGCGCGCTGTCGTGAAATGTGAAGTGCACGCTCACATTTTTAGCACGAGCTGGTACTTTGTGCGCAATTTTTTTTGTAAGTCTGAACTCAAACGCTCCAGGAAGTCTGTGCACTGCTAAATAAAGTTTGTCAGATCTCTTACTCTTATTTATAAAAGTGAAAATGTGGAACAAAATAAAATTCACCTAAATCTCCACTGTGGCCTTTATTTTAGGCAAGAATACAGTATTTTCTACACATAAGGAATTATTATTATTTTCTTCCACTATATATATGTGTCTCTGAGTAACTGAATATAAGGAGGCCCAGTTTGTGTTGAGGTGAAGTCAGCATTTCTTGGTTGACTACACAGACCTTCATTGATCTGACATTGATTGCAGTATCCCGTCACTCAGCAGCCAGTAAGAAATAACAGTTACTACGCACAGCTACTTAATAATGTCACAACAACAGAGACACACATGTCGGTGCTCGGGTTTGTTGACTCGGGGAGGGGGAGGTCTGCTCTCTTAGTGTAATAATGGGCTAATCCCCCTCGCATGCGTAAAGCGAGCTCGTGCCAAAAGCGGAGCACAAAACCCGAGCGCCGTCTGTGCCACAGACACAGTTCGCTCTGACGAGGACGCGGCGACGCGGCGCTTCTTCTTCTTCTTCTTCTTCTTCTTCTTCTTTTACGCACAGCGAGACCGCGCATGAACAACGAGAGTGCGAGCAGCTCTTCGCCAGTTTACGACGCTTTCAGTTTCAGGCTGTTTGAAGGCGACAGAAGCTCCAGAGCCGGGAGATCTCTCGCTCCCGCCGCGCGTAAAAGCCGGTCCGGGGCGCGTTCTTTTGTTTCGTCGCCTCGGATATTTTTTTTCCCGTGTGATAAAACGAGATGGAAAACTTCACCGCTTCTCCGCAGACCAACCACACTTTAGGGATGTGGAGGGACTACAGCATTCAGTACAAAGTGATAAGCAGTTTGTTGCTTCTGCTGATCTGTGTCCTGGGGATCGTTGGCAACGTGATGGTCGTCCTGGTGGTGCTCACCACCAAACACATGAGGACCCCCACCAACTGCTACCTGGTGAGCTTGGCCGTGGCCGATCTGATGGTGCTGACGGCGGCCGGTTTGCCGACCATCACGGACAGCATCTTTGGATTCTGGGTGTTCGGGCACTACGGCTGCCTCAGCATCACTTACTTCCAGTACCTGGGCATCAACGCGTCGTCCTGCTCCATAACAGCCTTCACTATAGAGAGATACATCGCCATCTGCCACCCCATCAAAGCCCAGTTTCTGTGCACGCTGTCCCGAGCCAAGAAGATCATTGTGTCCGTCTGGGCTTTCACGTCTCTTTACTGCGTCATGTGGTTCTACCTGTCGGACCTCAAGGAGCAGGTGTACGCCAACGTCACCGTCGTCACCTGCGGCTACAGGGTGCCCAGGAGGTTTTATTTACCCATTTACTTTTTCGACTTCGGCGTCTTCTTCGTGCTGCCGCTGCTGCTGTCCGCGGTTCTGTACGGGCTCATCGCCCGGATCCTCTTCCTCAACCCGCTGCCCTCCGAACCCAGGGACAAGAAGAAGAACGGCCAGGGCCACCACGCCGTCAGCAAGAACTCCCGCCACTCCAGCTCCACCGCCACCTCCCGCAGACAGGTGGGTGCAGCCCGGTGCCGTCCAATCTGAAACACACACACTTATTACTACTGGATAAATCACTCCACAGTGTGTTAAATGTTAAAATGCTTCTCGCATGTGACTGCGTCACTAAAATAAGTGTAAACTATCAGAAGTGCAACAAAAAAGTATTATGGGCTCATATATATCAGTATATGAGTAATATAAGAAATGGAGAAAATTCATGTTTAATTATTTCTCAGAAATATGACAGATGATTAGTTTGCAGATCGATTTTGGTCAATCAACTCATGTTGTTTGTCCTCCAGTAGAATCTAGCCAACCAGTTACCTTTGGATTTTTTTTGGCAAAACGTGCAAATTAAAACATGAACCACCTATAGGGTTGGATACAACCAGAAATCAGCAACAAAATGCCGCTTTTTTGTAATTTGAGTGAACTGGACCTTTAACACAGGGCCAGACCTTCTTCAGCAATAACTAAAATCAATAAAAAGTATTGATTCCCCCTCAGAGCGGCTCTTACATGTCTCCTCGTTGCAGGTGACCAAGATGCTGGCCGTGGTGGTGTTCCTGTTCGCCACGCTCTGGATGCCGTACCGCACCCTGGTGGTGGTCAACTCCTTCCTGGACCGGGCCTACCTGGACAACTGGTTCCTGCTCTTCTGCCGGATTTGCATCTACCTCAACAGCGCCATCAACCCGGTCATCTACAACGCCATGTCTCAGAAGTTTCGCGCCGCCTTCCGCAAGATCTGCAGCTGCAGGAGGAAGGGTCCGGACAAGCCGGCCACCTACAGCGTGGCCCTCACCTACAGCGCCGTCAAGGACACGTCGATGGTGGAGAGCACGGATCACTTCACCACGGAGCTGGAGGAGCTCACCGTCACGGACGAGCTGCTGTCCGATCACAAAATGATGTTTCCAGACCCCTGCGTGTACGGGAAGGTGAACTTCAGGGACGCCTGAGGCCGGTCTGGGACCAGAGGGAGGATTCGCAGGACCAACCGGGGATTAAAGACTTAGAAAATATTGCTTAATGGAGTCTGTGAAGTGGGAATATTGTTTCCTGAGTGCCTGCTGACCTTTTGAAAGGCAGGCAGCCGCAGCCGGAGATGTAAACAAAGATTACAGCCACTGATGCGTGATGACAGTCTTTGAGGCACAAAGCCAAAACGCGCTTCGTCGAAAAACGATCGCCGACATTGTAAAGCCGCAGACGTGGACAGAAAAGTGCTCTATCATCACACGGCTGTTATCTTACCTGTAATACACTGTACGTGAGTCAACAAAAAAACACAAATGTGAAAAAAAAAAAATCAGTCATTTTTAAAGCTGCACAAGACACTGCACCGCGGCACGTGGGCGGCTTCAAACAGCCGCGAGCTGCGACCGACGTAACGTGAACTTCACACGCAAAGAAACCGTGTGGCGTCATTAAACTGCCCTCGCCACATTTCGTGTGCACGACACAGCCGGTCAGTGACGCTTTAATACCAAAGGACTATGAAAAACGTGACTCAGAAAGATCTAATGCCCACACGTCTGGTCCGGACGTGAGGAATTCAGTGTTTGTGTTTCAACCGGTCGTGTAATTTCTCTCAGTCTCTCAGCTTGAAGCAGCGTTTTCACACCCAGGTGAACCGCGCGCAGCTTCAACAACCCTGAGCCATCCTGACCGTCCATTAAAGGGTGAGTCACACCTGAACCAGTTCGCTGGCAAAACAGGCTCTATTTTTTACTGTGAAGGACAGGGCGAGACAGAGTGAAGCGAGGACGTCCTGGAGGCTGCGACTGAGTCTGCATACAGTCTCCTGCTGATAAGTGTTTCCACTGTGAATGACAAGTGTCCACTGACAGATGGCGAGCGCCGCTTTATAAAGCACTTTGTCATGGAGATAAAAAAAAAAAAAAAAAAAGTGCCATGAAATTTGAGTTTGCTGCTACGGCCGCCACAGTCTCATCCTCTGTGGTTCACTTTATAAAGGGGTTTATAAGTTGTTGCTGATGATTTTATTTAGAGTTTAGAAGTAATTTCATGATGCTCAACTTCTGGGTTCTTGTATTTGTTGCTATGTAAAGGAGTATTTTTCCTTTCGCAGCAACAGAAACTATTAAAAAAGAAAAATGGTAGAGAAGGTGACAACACAAAAAATAACCCCTGCTGCAAAACAGCAGATGAACATGTGGACCAAAACATCTGGACCAGACTTGATGGTTTATTGTAGTGAAACCAACTTGTAGCGCCTGCTCACTCTGGCTGGGAGTTTAAAGTGCACTGCACCCGTGACCACACCCACTCGTGATGTCACCGTGTACTGACACGCCCAGGACTACACCCCTACATCACTGCACCAAGCACAGGAGCTCATTTCATTTGCTGAGTTGCTCTCTTGCTTAAAAACCTTTAGAAACATACGAATGAATGTATTAGATTTCAAATTAACAATTGGTTTCTACTGTTTATTATTATTATTATTTATTCTTATTAATGTTAATAAACTGTTCCTATAATATACAGCTCCAGTTACAATTTATAAACCCTTTTAAAATATGCCATATTAGACTGATATCTCCTTATAGCTTAAGATATTACTGTTCACTCATGCGTTGGCAATGGTCGTAAACAACATTGTTGTACAGTGTGAAAGACTGTATATAGTGTTATAGAGGTACAGCGTGATATTAGGAACGTGTTGATGTAACTCTGCTGCAGTGAACCATATATTTTAATCCGTGTTTGTGATTTTTGGAGCCGAGGCAAAGTGAGTTTAGTGTTGGGCTTCGCGTTTTTCGTGTCGTGTGGATTTAACAAACTGTCGCTTTTCGCTCGTCTCGTGGTGGAAGCCGGGCGGACGTGTGATGTTTAGATAGGCCGACGTTTTTTTCCTGCCACATCAGTGACTGTTTATGAATTTCTGAGCACGATCTACCACACGGCGGGGGTATAACTGGGCAGCTACAGCGGAGGAAGATGAAGTGACTGATTAGTGACTGTACTTCACGTGCTTCAAGCATCAATAGATTCATACACCTGCGTGTGTTACCTGTGCATTTAAAGTGATGGTTATTTGTAGCGATGTTTTTAATCCCACTTTTACGTTCACGTTGTCCCATTAAATATGTGTTAAATATTATTTTTGTGATGTAGCATGTGGAAGCTGCTGCTTTAGTCTTGCTTTTTATATTAACATGACCCTGTGATTGTTGGTGGTTATCTAGAAGTTGTTCATTTGTGTATTTTACCTTTATGTTACAAATAAAGATGTTTCTGCAAATTTGTGCTCTTTTTGGGGGTTTTTTTTCGTTTCTAGATATTTCACGGTTAATTTATTATATGCTTCCTTCTTGTAACGCTGGTGATGGATAGCGCCGCATATGATTTACTATTTACAAGTCGCTTTTCGTGAACAGTGATTTATTGCTGGTTATGAATCATGTTTGTTGCTGAGATTCACCGGCAGCTCCTCTGGCAGCTGACTTGGAGAGGACGGAAATTCGCTGATGTTAAGTGAATAAACGTGTCAAAACGCAGCTCCCGCCCCATCCATCACTGTACATCGCACATTAACAGTAACGCTCATTTGCATCCAAACACACACACACACACACACACACTGTCCCGACATGCGATTTAAATTCCTGTCATCCTATCTGTCGAGCGTCTCCTGCATTCTCAGCTACATGAGAGCAGTTTCAGTTTAACTGCTAATTTACAGCCGCTGCCGGGACTCAAACTGCGTGACTGGAATTTCAAAAGGTTTCATCTGATTTCTGTGGAGTGCGAATAATTTTTGTCTGCCTGCTGAGAGGGGAGAACGGCTATGAAACACCTGAGACAGAAGACAGACACGTCCACAGAGGGACACGAACCTTCGGCCGAGTCCCTGATGTCGACCCGTGTCATCTGCTCGGTGGCTCACATTCAGCGATAACCGTGTTTAATCCACACTGGCTCATTTAAAGGATCAGTTCACCCAAATTACAAATAAATAGCCCTGCGACTGCTGACTGACAGAGCTTTGCAGGGACATTTCAGGCAGACTGAGTGGAGCAGTGAAGCAGCATCATTGCACAGCTTATTAAACACATTCAGATGCTAATTGGCGCCGGACACAAGGGCATGAGGATGATGAGGGTCTCATAGTATTTTATCACAAAGAAAAAAACAAAGTCTCTGACGATCTGAGGGATGGTTTGGACGACGGTGCGGCAGGCTGTCAGAATTTGTCCTCTACACGACGACCTTAAGCATTTGCAGAAATTCTTCCAGGAGGTTGTCAAAAATATTTCAATCAAAACCAAAAATTTAAAACCTGAGGTCAGAGGATGGCCAGCATGATTAGAATTCATCTTTTTTGGGGCCCGTGAAGGTTCGTATAAAAACGTGACAATCCAGGACAGCAGTGGGTGTTTTTTTCCCCCCAAGTAAAAGCCACCGTTGCTGTGGTTACGAGTGATGCTGCGGCCACGAGTCGGATGTGAACCGTTCCTTCGGTGGAGCGCGGGGTCAAGACCGCGGTGGAGATGCGAGACGCAGGAGGTGGAAAATATCTCGTAATGCGGGTGAACTGACCCTGGGAGGAAACGGAAAGACCTGAGCCGAGAGAGAAAACAGCGTTTTCCTTTAATTTCCCCTGTAACTCAGCTCTGACTGGAAGCCCTCGCCGCTCGGCTGTTGTACATCTTTTACTTTTTACTGCTCAAAGCCGCGTGTACCGACGTGACATGTTTTGCAGGGACTGCGGCATTGACCTGCGTCCTGCGTGGGCAGGAAGGAAAGAGCAGATGACAACATATATGACGCACAAACATGTTGTAACAACAACAACAACAACAAAAGGGCGCTCAATTCATCATCATTCCACAGAACAGCTGAGCAATTACTTCAGACAGACGTACTCAGTATGACACTCAGTATGAAGTATTGCCTAAATACTTCTACTTCCACTAATCTATGTTTATCGGCTGATAAAAATATTCATGAGAACCTTCGCATTTACTCTTCTTAGTAACGGACTATTACTGTTTCCTCCTCATCTGCAGAAAATGACAAGAAGAGGAAGGAAGTGAGGATGAAAAAGTGGGATAAAAATTTTTATAACCTCGATAAGTGGTATTAAAACTATTTCACGTAAGTGCACTACTCAAAAAAAACTTCATTAATGCACAAAAACAAAAAGACGTTACTTTGCCACCAGCAATGTCTGACTGACAAATGGCTTCTGGGATTTGCAGAGAAGTTGCACAGCAATAAATTACCACACACACACACACACACACACACACACAAAAAAACTGATCACCATGGAAAATGATGTTCTGGTATGACAGGATATAATTAGGACTGGAATTAGACGAATCACATTAGTGCCCCTCTGGAGGTTGAATAGCTGCGCATCAGTGCTCTAATATTAACTGGTCTGAGTTCAGCCTAATCAAGTGTCAGAACAGAGGAGGGAGCTGATGAAGCCGGAGTAATGTACAAGAGTACAAGAGGGCGTAGTACAACCTGAAAAAAAAAAAAAAAAGAAAAGAAAAGGCAAATGAGGGAGGACGAGTGGGATCAGGTACGAAGAGGTGCAGAGATAAGAAACTTTCTGGCTCATTAGCTCCGTAATAAACGTGTTACGGCACAATAAAAAGAGGCCCGTGATAATGGGACCGTAATGTTCGTCCCCGGGCGGAGACGGCAACAAAAGACGAGGGGCGGTGTAATTGCAGCTCTCTCCTGCAAACGAGGGAGCAGCCTCGGCTTTCACGAGTAATTACACGTGGCGTTTGATGATGGATGCTCAGAGACAAAGTGAATGTTTCTCCCAAGACTTTCACGTCCCGCGGCTAAATTAATGAAAGCGAGAGCCGTGAAGGCCTCAGGCTGAACCAATGTGGCCGTACACGTTTCTTATTGTCAACAAATCCCATCAAAAGCAGAGGAAGAGAGCAAAAGGAGTTGGTGGAGACCAAAAACAGAGCTAAAAGAGGCCGAATGCTAGTCTTGCATTCATTCGGCTGCAACTCTAAATTAATGAGGGGTTATCTTAGCTTAGCATAAAGGCTAGAAACACCTGGGAACAGCTGGCCCCTTCCTACAGCTAAAATACCAGTATCACCACGTGTGGATTTTACTACTAACCACTTATGCTAAGTTAAGCTAACCATCTCCTGGCTCCTGTCAACAAAACGTTGTTGTTTTTGCGTTTTTATTTTCTGTGTAACCCGCCTTGTTCCAACAAGCCGTCACCTCCGGAGAGACGAGCGCAGGTTTGACGTGTCTAACATTCAATTACCCCCCCCCCCCCACCTCCGGCAGACCGGCGGGGAGGAGCGCTATTCATTACCGATGAATGTGCAATCAACTGAGTAACGATCGGAACGTGATGCGATTCTCCTCCTGCTGGAGAAACGCGAGGCTTTGTTTACTTTAATCACTTAATCATTTAAAAGGCGCCAATTACGCCCGCGGTGCCGCGAGGGGCCGCGACGCTGGGATAAACTTACACTTCAAACTCAAGTACGACTCAAGATGAATTATTGAAACAAGAATTACATGGCAATCTGAGCATGAAAAAAAATCCTTATTAATATACAGATTTCATGCATTCACTGCAGCTTTATACCAGGATATTATGTTTGTATGTACCTTATGTGCTTTATTGTGCGATACGCACTGTATAAACAGGCTTCAACTTAAAACCATGTGATTTACTGCGTCGAAGCTGCGCGTTAAACACCACGTGACTCGTCTGTTAATGATTGATGCGCGAGTAAAAGTACCTGTATGGTGAAATATGAGCGGCCGCCTGTCGCTGAATTTTAATTTAAAAGCCAGAGCCAGCTTCCTGACCCTGCAGCCAGTGGAGACGTGATTACATCTTGTATTATTATCATTTTAAAGCATGGCTGTCAATCTTGAAAATGCTTGTTTAATAAAGTTTTCACCTGTCTGACTTTTAAAGACACACAGCGTTCACCTACAAGCAGGCGGCATGAAGCGGTCGGGTGGCTCCACAACATGTTTGTCTCTCTTTGTGCGTCTGAGCAAACACAGCTCGTCCTCGGAGACATTAGCGGTGCTGACCGGCCGCCTTCAAAGTAATCTGGGGGAAGCTGGTGCAGCTAATAAAAAACAAGGAGTGCAATGTAACTCAATTGCCCCGCAACAATTAAATAAAAACCGGAGGGTGAAACTGGATTTCCCCGAACAAAACAATGGCAGAGAAGAGAGATGAAGCTGATTAGTATTACCCACGACCTTTGGTGTGGCTTGGAACAGGGAAGCAAATCGCCTCAGAGACAAGCAGGACCCTCGGGGGGGTTGTTGTGTGTGTGTGTGTGTGTGTGTGTGTGTGTGAGGGGGGGGGTCGGCAGCTGAGGACACAAATTGCAGAGTCTTCATGAAATTGCCCGTCCTGCAGAGGACGATTGACTTGACTTGTGCGTTGGGGGGGGGGTGGACTCACACTATAGTTACGGGAGAATGTGCATTGTCCCTCGATTGTTCCGGTTCACACATCACTAGCAATTTCGGGCCGGATCAATAAATTGGTTTGAGCAGTTGTCCTGTAATTTCTCCGAATATCAGCCAGCTCTTCCCATCAGGCTGGTTTCTGTTTATTGTCACCTGCAGAAGCTGATAAGAGTCCAGAGCTCATGTTAGGAAGAAAATCCAATCCTGCCTCTCCGCGCTTTTTCTCAAAAAGGAAAATACAAAGAAGAGGAAGTTGAACACCCCCCCCCCCAAAAAAAAAAGTCCATTAGTGTCCCGAGTCTTTAAGTTGCTGGACCGGATGAGTCGGCTTCTGCTAGGTTTCTTAAAATGGAAAAGGAAAATGTTAGAAATGTCAGTTTCCTTTCCTGGATTGTGTGAGAGGTGTAAAAAAAAAAAAAAAAAGATGACTCATAGTCAATACAAGCCGCTTCCATGCTTAATGATGGAGGAAATGTACAAAAGTTTAAAAAGTCTCTCCATTATCTGTCCCAGGTTTTAAAGTAATGCTCGCATTTAATTCATTTTCTTAAAGAAATAAGGAAAAAAAAACTCAGCTTGTGAATGTTTATTATTTATGGTTCCTTACCTGGTGCATCTGTAAGAAATAAAGGACTTGAAACACGAGGACAATTCATCACACACAGATGAAGCTTTCGCAGCAGATAAACACGTCTTAAGTTCAGAATGTTTTCACTTTTTGGAGATGAAGAACCTAAAAACTAACAGGAGGCCCGAATCTAATTATTATTGACCTTTAGAACAAAGAGGTTGCTGGAGGTCAGGACGTACAGTCTCTCATTGGTCGCTCTGAAGCCCAGGATGGGTTTGTCGGAGTCGAGGCTGGCCACCTGTTGCTTGGCAACCTGTCCTACCTGACGGCCCTGCTTCCTGTTGAAGAGCACCGTCTCCACCGGCGACGGCTGCCGGTAAATGAACGCCCGGCGCAGACACTCGCAGAGCGAAGCGTAGGAAAAGTTTGGAGCGCAGGTCGCAAACTTTTTGTCTCGTTTGGACGCCTGGACGTAGCCTGTGGGGGGAAAAAACAACAATAAGATGATGTGAATAATATGCAACGTTAATTCTCTGGTGCTCAAATATAATTCAGCGTTACCTCAAACGACTCAGCACTTTTTAAAAAGTTCTTATATTCAGGAAAATACAGATTTATTTTTACGCTTCGGCAGAGTGACACCACTTTTATGACCCGCCCCCGGTACCAGGTCCTGGCTCTCAGGCGCGTTAAGGGTAATGAGGCGAGAGCCGGCTCTTCTTCCACCAGCCGGATCCAACCTGCCGCTGACCTCTGACCTCCGGGCCGAGCGCACGTCAGCGAGGTGAGATATTAGCACTAAACCAATTAGGTGATTTATGGTAAGCAAATGAGTCAGTGTTGATATTGGATTAACCGTTAAGGCTGTTTATCAAACGCACACCTGCCGGAGGGCGGGGCCAGGGGCGGGGGCGGGGCCTTCCTCCTTTAACGTGGCGATTTGTAGATTTTTTCTTTAATCCGTGTAACTCAAATACACCAATTTCACATAAATCTACCAGTAAATGCTGCTCCAACGGGCACTTTTTTTTTTTCATTTGCACCGTAACAAAATCGATATTTCTTTTTTTTTCCCCCTCCACCACATTTCATCCATCTCCAACGCTGCGGCGTTTAAATAAAAACAGACGGTCAAAGCGGCAAATTGGAATAAAAACTTGTTGCAGGTGGCGCCGCTGAGCGAGGCGAGATGAGCGGGTAAATTAAATAAAGATGGAGATTGAAAGCGAAATGAGTTAAATATACTCATCAGTCAGCGCTCACCCAGCTGTCGCCCACGGTTTCATTACCCGGACCAGTTCGAGCGGCGTCAACTTTTCACGCGTTCCTCTCCGTGTCCGTGGTCATTAACGGCCGACATGGCGGCCGACGTGAACGCCGTTAAACTCACTCCCACGCACCGAGCCATAACGCACAATATCTCGCGGGGACGTGCTGCAGAGCCGTGGGCGCATCACGTCCTCATTTGGGTGGCCCGGCCTCCGGAGAGGGTCAGGGGTCGACGAAGCAGTACTTGTTATCGTTACAGGTGCGTTCGTTTTCTCACCCAGGGCGTTGAAGGTGGCCACGTGCTCCCACATGTCGCCGGGTTGGTCGGGGCGCGGCTGCCACACCAGAGCGTCCACGTCGTGCCGCAGACAGAGACACGGCATCCGGGAAGGGTCGACGTCCACCGTGAACAGGTACTGGTGGCTGCCCAGGTTCACCTGGACGGGGACGGGACAGACGGGGGGGGGACAGGTGGAAGCGTGATGACTGCGGGCGGGTAAACACAATGCTTGAATCACTATTTATTTACAGCCGCAGTTTCTCAGGTTGATTGATTGATTTGTGATTGGATGTATTAACAGATCTGAGACGGCATCTTTAACGTCTTTTAACTTCTTCTTACTTTTTGTTGATTAAATTAAAAAGCTCGTCGACGTGTTTTTTCTCCCCCCAACAGGGTTCAAGATTCCTCGGCTGATCTCCACCATGTGTGTGTGTGTGTGTGTGTGTGTGTGACAACAGCCATAAAAGTCCGTGTACGTGCACCGCGCCCGTGATGAGAGTGAGGTAACCGCCTGGTGTGCGCCCCGCTGCTATTCTCGTCCGACTGTGTTTGTTTTGGAAAGAAAACCACCAGGATCGCTGCCCGTCAGCCCACGTCCCGCCAGCGTGTCTCAGAGGCTGTCAGGTGGTGCCCCCACCCCCCCCACCCATTTATTTACATTTATCCTTAATTTCCAGGAAACTCTACAACGGAAAAATTTATATTTTTTTCCCTTATTTCCTAAAGTAACCTAGAGAGTTTTCCAGTCAGTGCACAGGAGGCTGATGAATATACAGAAGAAATATTACGACCCCCCCAGGTGGCTGAAGAGTCCAACAGAAAGTCATTTCTCACTCTGCAGGTCTCCTGGGATGGAATAAAACTAAATAACACCCAACTATGTTTTTTTTTTTTTTAAAGGAAGAATCTGCTGATGCACTGAAAGAAAACAACACAAAAAGTGGATTAACTTTCATATCTTCTTCTTTTTCATATAGAAAACTAACTTAACTCTCTTTCATATCTTGTGGTCTTGATTCATAATTATCCTTCGGACTCCCGCACACACAGATGCTCATGCTGGGCGGACTCCGATATTACAGTTACCGTCTGATGAAGGAGACTTTATTAAAAATGAGGCCGCCCGGAGAGAAATGAAAAAGCCGAGTCGCACGACTCGCATGTGGCGGCTCTGCTTATAACTGACCCGGGGGCAGGGAAAGTGAAACCACTTCCTCTGATGTCACGTGGTCCCAATCTTTAAAAAAATTCAATCATGAGGCTTTTATCTCCCCCCTACAACACACCAAAAAGGGAGGGAAGGGCCCAACTAACGAGATGATAAGACAGGAGTAATCTCCATTCTATTCTGCTCCCTTTAACAAAGCCCTTATTGGCCGAAGAGGATTGCGGCGGCGGTGGCGGCGGCGAGCGTCAGATCAGCCTTTTGAATCCAGAACGTTAATTCCCGCCGATTCCCGTGTCGCAGCACCTGCAGAACCGAGATACGCCATTCAGAAGAAAGGGCGATTAAAAATAAAACAAACGAGACGTGGGCGATAAGCTGGTCTTATTAAAGTCTGCGTCTAAAGCAGGAGCAACTCCACTAACTTACTAATTTCCCGGAGCTTTCGGTTACACCTCGTACCCCACACACCACGCGGCGTCTCGCCGTCGGGGGCGATGAAGTCACTGCAATTTGTTCAGCAGAGGAGAGCGCCGAGGAAACGTTACTCGTACCCGTCTGACTGATCAAAGGGCTGAGAAAGGCTTTGTGTGCAGATGGACGACGGGAAATGAGAAGCTGGCATTAGGAAATCAAAAGCAAATGAGCGCACGGAGGCCCAGCTCAAATGTCAACTCCGCCGCCGCCGTCCTCCTCCTCCTCGCTGCTCGGTCACCTTGGCGGCGCCGCGGCAGACGGCTGTTTGTTGAGACTTTCTCTCGGCCGAGACGCTGAACTTTTAACGCCGAGAGCGAGCCGAGGTGTTTGACTGTACACAAACCGTCACGACCTTTCACAGAAACGTGAAGCTGCTAAAGCTCTGAAGTATCTCTGCACAAAAACTCAAGGGAGTTTCACACCATGTTTTTTTTTTTTTTTTTTTGGTGTTATTGTTTCACGCTGAAATCAACAGCCGTATCACACCCACTCAAATAAACAGCGGGCTTCCACGGAAACGACAAAAGACATTTTTCGTTGTAGCTGAAACGTTTCTCACCAGCAGAGACGTGAAACCTTCTTTACGAGCTGAGCATCCGGAGCCGAAGCCTGTTGTGACTGCAGATACACCCCATTGTTAAAGTATGAGAGATATGACAGACGGATGTGACTCACACACACACACACACACACACACACACACACACACACACACACACACACACACACACACACCATCCTTCATCTTTTCAACTCAAATCAGAACCAAAGACGAGCGCGTCGACAAAAGGCGCCAAATTAATAGAAGGTGCCGCGACTTCAAGCTGAGAGGATTTAAATGGACCCCCACCCCCCACCCCGCCCTGCAAAGGTCAGTGTGCAGCCCAGCGGGCATTAAGGCGGAAGATGGAGAAAAGAAGCACACACACACACACACACACACAACAACTGCCCTTGGCTGGCGCACGGAGACCATCAGCGCCCAGCTGCTCGCCCGGGCCGCGGTGAATGGAGGGAGCGACATAAAGAGCTTTTATGCACATGAGGCAGAAACACTAACGCTCAATACTCGTCATTAGTCTTTGGTTACACCGTGAAAAGGTTCGTGTTTGGACTGTTTTTTTTACGACGGGGGAATTGTTAACCGCATAACACACACGTGATCCTGTGCAAAAAAGAGGAGCATCGGCGACGGAGCCAGACTAATGTCCGCCGATGAAAAGAGCTTTTGCAAAACTGCAGAATATCTGCTTTGGGGAAAAAGAAAAACACTCACTTGTCTTCATTATGCAGTGTTTTCATTCGGCTTTTTACGCTGATTCTGAACATGTCAAGCCCTCGCTTCCTTCTAAAGGATCCTTACATCTCGTCTCAGGTGTTTCAACCCGTTTGCATTGTGGGTTTTTTTTTTTTTTTAACAAGAAAGTCAGATTTTTCACCTTGGGGTAAATAATGGCAGGGGAAAGACGCTCGCGGCAGTTTCTCCTCACATATTCTGTACGGAACAAAAAAGACAGGCGTTCATCAATCATTTCTGTTTATGTTCGCAAAAACCTCCCAATGCCTCAGAGAGGTTGAAAAATTATAATGAAAAAAAAAGAGACAAACACAAGGCTGAGATTTCGCTGGTTAACGCTCCAGGTTAAACGCTTCATACCGCAGCTCCTCCCGAGGGTCGCGGCTGCAAAAACAAACTCGCAGACGCTTTCAAGAAAAATTGCTTCTTCTCAAAGCAGCACAAAGAAAAATGTCGGCGCTCAAAAGTAGACGACGGCCAAAACGGGCTCGTGTTTCTCTTCAGATATGCCGTGCTTTTGTGCGTGGGCGTCTCTGGGCCTGTAAATCCAGCCTCGCACGGACGGACGTAAGCTGCAGATGACGA
Organism: Psettodes erumei; assembly: GCA_016785225.1. NCBI lineage: Eukaryota > Metazoa > Chordata > Actinopteri > Pleuronectiformes > Psettodidae > Psettodes > Psettodes erumei. Next base: position 2,637,547 of record JAFBJZ010000898.1, on the reverse strand, counting down.
TTACTGTTTGTTGGAGGAGAGAGTGTAAACATAAATGGCGGTTTTATGAATCCGCCGCGACCTTTCGCTTAAGAGGCCAAAGCTCGACTCTTCAGCGGGGAAATGATCTATGATCTACCACAACGATGAAGATGCCGCGATCTCCGGCGTGTTTTTTTTTTTTTTGCTGCGTTGAAAGCAAAGAGTCACAGACTGGACGCTGATGTCCTCTGCACGAGCACCGACAGGGACTGATGTCGGTTGCGATTCGCCTCACGTGGACGGGCGATGGAAGTGAAGTGGGACGTGCGTTCTGCTCCTTTACTGGCTCTTCGTGGAGCTCGCTGCCCAAGTGGCTGATTAATGGGCGAGGCCGGCAGCGGCTCCCTCACACGCTCACCGGGGGTTTCGGGGGCTGAATACAAATGCGCTCTCCTGACAGGCAGGTAAGCCAGCAGCGCACTCGAACGAGGCGACGGAAATGACCGAGATGCGTTCGACAACGCTTCCGGTGACGGCGAGAGGTGTTACTCACCACCTGAGTGGGCTTGAGGGATTCTCCGTCAAAGTGCGTGAGGCTGGAGCTGTCGTCCGGGAAGCCATCGCAGTCCTCCAGCTCCTGAGAGTTGCACGGCGGCTTGTCCCCGTCGGGGTTTCCGTTCTGCACAAAAAAAAAAAAAAAAAAAGGAGGAAGGATAAAGCGAGTCAGAGGCTCTACTTCAGCCGCACTTGTTTTGCATTTATTAACAAGTAAGAGGCTTCATTTGCACCGAGTGGGCCCAGAGGACGGCGGCGGACGGGTGAGGGCGACACAGGAAGAGGCTAAAAACCACGAGAGCGGGAGCGACTCCGGAGAAACGGAGCGATGAGGATGATGTGTCCGGGATAAGAGGGCTCAGAGCAGCTGGAGAGGAAAGTGACGGGCATGAGAGGCCACGGGGGGGCGGCTGCTAAAAGCCTTCATATAAAAAAAATGTGCGGGAGGTCATGAGAAAACCACCTGAGAAAACAAAAGGGCAGGACGTCATCAAAGTTTCATGCTTGGGTCATATTTTAAAATTGTTTTTTTGCATTCTCTTGCATGGGGGGGCGTGTTCATCAGGACGTTTGGACTAATTAAGGTACAGATAATATAGGTTGTCCATTGCATGTGGTCCTGGGCTGATCGGTCGGACTCACCAGGTCCTCGGAGGTGAGGTGGGTCAGTCTGTCACAGATGAGGGCGGCCTGCTCGTCGCTCATCACGTACTCCCCCCGCCTGTCACCCAGCACCAGCTCCTGCCACATGGGGCCCTCGCTGCGTTTCTGCAGGGTCACCTCCAGGCTGCGGACACACACACACACACACACACAACAATGATCATTGAGTCATATATATGGAAATGATGAAGCTAAAGTAAGTAGCGCCCAGACGAGGCGGCGTCAAGCAGCCGAAAGACAAAAAACCCTCTGCTTGCACAACTTCAGGAAATTGCCCGAGAGTCTGATTTTCATGAACCGCCGAGAGCGAGCCGCGCACTCAGAATGAGAATGATGCAATCAACCCGCAAACATCCAATCAGGAGCTACAAAGTGGGCTGAAACGCAGAGCTGATGAGAAAGGTCGCGGGAGAACTCGAGGAGTTATTCGGGCCGACAGAACCGCGGCCGATTCGCCTCGACGCAAATTACGTTCCGTCGTCGGCGAGCGAGAGGTGTTTGAAGCCGAGCCGCCGAATAAATCAGAGAAAGAAGAAATATGACCAACATCATTTTCAAAATCCCAAAACTGGAGCGCTACATGTTCGTCACTGCTGAGCCACATCTCTGGCCTCTGTGCGGTGCCATGACGGCGCTGAAACTAAAGCTAAAATTATCACTGGCAACATTCATGCAGTTTTACACACATCCACCTTTTCTAAACCGAAAACGATTGATTGATTGGGAAATGATTGCTGAAATAAGTTATCAATCCCGTCTTATGGACAGTAATTATATGCGCACAAACATTTGAGATCGCTCGCCACTCGTCTACACTTGATCACGCCGCGTTCGAGGACGCGCCATGAAGCCGATGCGAGGACACGCGTGCTCGGTCATTAATCCTCAAGGTTGCAACAAATGACGGCGATGAAGATCCGACTTTACGGACTCGCGGGAAAGAAAAGAGAATAAATTAGAATAAGATTAGAATGACATTATCTCCCTTGTTATACAAACTGTACGTCTGCATATATGCATTTTTGTCGGAGCAATGATCTGACACGTGCTCGTGCAGCATTTGCATTTCTGCCATTTTAAAGCGAGGAGAAAATAATGAACTACACTGGTGCTGTTAGGTAAAGAAAAGTGCAGTTGTGCAAAGGCAGAATGTTTTAACAGTTTGCAGCACGAGCACAAACAACAGGAACAAGATTTTACTGTTTCGTTGAGTCTAATATTGATTTGAAATAATAAAACTTGGGTTTCTGTTGTCTGAATGTGGGAAAAAACATCAATTCCCTCTGAGTTCAGGGTTTAAAAAGAGTCGTGCTCGACATGTTGCAGCCTCAGACTAAGAATGTGAACGTGGGACGCGCGACGACGAGAGCGAGTTTGTTTTTCTTCTTCTTAACGTCGCAAAAGGTCGTCGGGCCGCAGTCGACGCGCGTGACGCTAACGTCTCCATCAGAACTCACGGAAACAAACCGCCTCCTTTGCATTTCGGTTCGGCCACCGTTACGTCCTGGGCGTTTATCTTCAGCAGGTGAGGAAGTACAAAATAAAACCCGCAGGATAAACAGTCGCGGCGACGTCACCGCTCCTCAGCTAAAACAAATTATTTTTAGACTTTTTCCACAAAAAGGCTCCTGCTCTCTCGAGCACACACACACACACACACACACACACACACACACACACAGGAGGCCTTTAAACTTATCAAGGACTATCAGGGAACTAACAAACAGGCTACGTAACGTGTTTTTACAGTGAATGGAGCATTCGTACCCGAGGACTCGCGCTGAAGGAACAGGAAGCGGAGATGGAGAGCTGATGAAAGGCCTTAAAGTGCGTGGGTGGGTGGATATGACTCAACTCATACCGACGACTGGCTTAATGGACTCGGCGCTTATGAAAAGTATTCAACTCTGTCCGTCCTTTTTTTTTTTTCCCTCCATGCTTCAGTGTTTCACTGAATAACAGTGGATGTCATTGAAAAAGCAGAGAAAGAGCCGAGCCTCAGTTTCACGACCCACAACGCCGCCTCCGCCGCCGTTTCCTTTGTTTGTCCACAGGTACCGTCGAGGACCCGGCGATCTCCGGTGGCACCTGGGGGCCCGGACCCAAAAGGCCCCGGAGAGACGCGCGGCGGCGCCGTGCGATCGGTTTGCGACTGCGGCGAAATAACACGAGCAGCAGAGCACCTTTTGTCGCTTTTCAGGATCCAGGCGCTGGCCTCGGGGTCGACGGGCGCGTACAGCTGACCCGCCAGCATGGGCGGGAAACCCCGAACCCCGACGGTGACGCCGTCCGCCGTCAGCCTGAAGAGCACGTCCTCCTTGGCGACGCCCTCGGGCGTGCGTACGCGCACCGTGACGTCCTCCGCCGTCTGCTGCCAGAAGTAGACGGGCTCTGAGTTTCACACGGGGGGGGGGGGAGAGAAGCTGGAGTTAATGACAGTCCTGTGGCAGCTGTCGCCCAGTCTTACATAAAACAGCATAAAACAGCTAATACCGGGCGGGAATCGAAGGGAATTACTGCTGAATGTTCAGCGACGCTGCAGACGGGAGTCAATTAAAATAAATGAATTGTGATAGTGCGAGGGGAAGCGACGAGAGCTGGCTCCGGCTTCTCAGGCGTGACGATTCGCTGCTTTTTTTTTTTCTCCCCACTTTTGTGATATCAAATTGGATATTTTCTTAATAACGTGGGTAGAGCCCAGACTCGTAACTTGAGTATTTAAACGTTGGTTTGGCGCTGAGTTTAAAATGTTTCCTATTGTAAAAGCTGTTAGTAAAAATATGGATTAAAAAAAAAAAACACACAAACAATAAAAGAATTATGAGGCAAAAGACAGAAGGAGCCTGAGCTCAGTAATCTGATTCATACACAAACAGCTCTGCCAACTTCCCCGTATATGACACGTCCTCAGAGACAACTCTGTGCCAGAACGTCCTATACAAACAGTCTGTGATTACCCACAAAGCCCCGGGAATGAAACTGGCGTAATTACGGCAGCGCCGAACCAACGGACCCGCTCCGGTTCTGGCGGGAAGGCGAGGAACGTTCATTATCACCTCTTGTTGTCGACTGAAACCCACAAAGAAGCTAATGAGAGGGAGCCAAGCGAGCCGCCAGAACTTTTTATTTTTATCCCAGGACTCGTCTTCTTTCTTTCGCTTTGAACTGGCGTGTTGGGCAAACCGAAGAGCCGACGCACAAACACACACACACACACGTGTTTGTAAAACCCGCACGCGCAACAAAAGACGCATCGTGATTACTTTTTATTTAGTGAGTTTTCGGTTTCCTCTGATAATCTCAAACCATATTTTTCCTCGACCATTGACGGGGACATTTAATCTATACATCATATCCATATCCTTCATCTTCCTCCCTCTTCCTCTCTCATCACTTACGATCCTCTTTGAAGATACAAAGATCTGATCTGATCCACTTCATCTGCTCCCAAAGGAGAAAGGCAGAGCGCTGATAAAAGGAGCAGCTAAAGAGCCGCCATTATTCTGCTTCTGCGCATACAACACACAATTATTATTATTATTTTTTTTTTTTTTAAATCTTTTGAAAAAACATCTAGCATCTGTTGCTCTGCTTGTGTCGGGGTTGTGACTGTAAATGAGTGTAAAGGAAACACAAAACACTTTTTTTTTTTTTTTGATCAGCACCCTCATGTCAGATCTGGTCAACATGAAGCTACGTCCAGAGGCTAAAGAGAAATATGAAGCTGAACAACAAGAAACGGGTGGAGACGGTTCGCTCGGCTCCGTCCAGAAGCGACAAAATTTATTATTATTTAAAAGCTCTGTAACTCACATTTTATTTGTTTATATTTAATTCTAAGCTCGAGCTAAGCTTCTCCCGATGTTAGCTTAATACTCACCACACAGACATGCACTGTACTATTCCTTTGATTAATGAGAAATTAATTATCGGCAGTTTCAAGTTGTTTCAGTCTCAAAATGTGAGAATTTGCTGCTTTTCACCCTCACGGTTGTTGAAACGTCACTTCACTTATGAAAGGCATTTCTCATTAGTTTTGGCATTTTTAACTAAAACTCAGTCACACAGTTTATCATTCAGAAAATAAATGACCTGGAAATGCATATACTGTGTGTAAACAGACAGAGATTACCAGATCTGATACGGCCCCCTAGTCCCACTGGGATTATCCTGTTGCCCACTTTCTATAAATTCGCACCTTCAAACCCTGAGGTTTTCACCAAGCTAATTAGCGAAAGACGTGAATGATGCTTGATAGAAAACAAGCAGAAGAAATGAGCGTTGCTGTGATATTAACATCCCCGATGGGAGCGAGGCTGGCTGAGTCCAGATGATGTTTACATTTCGCTTTGTTTCGACTTTTTTTTTTTTTTTTCCCCAGACAGGCTCGCTCGCTCTGCGGCCAGTTTTTTTTTTTTTTTTCCCTCGACTGTGATCTTAACAAGAAAAAAAATAAATGAGAACGGCACTCGCTCGACAAAATCGCTGCCAAACCAAACCTCTTAGTGTTTTTCTGTGAAGTCTGCAGCATGAGAACGAGGTCTACGCTCTGCACATAACTCTCTTGACACCGAGAGTCCGGCTCTGGAAAATAATAGGGGTGCCAAGGTTAGGACTAAACAACTTGTCAAGAACTTACGTGGTCTGAGAAAGGGTTACAAACATCAGCACGGTGATTATATGTGGTTTCACGTCTTCGAGACACGCTGAAGAAAAAGTGTGACTGTATTTTTATAAAGGTGGCAGCCCATATTTATCAAAGGGCCTGTCGAAACGCCTGGATTTTCTTTTTTGTTGCTCTCTACCTCGGAGCGGTGGCCGGCGGCGGCGAACCCACGAGGGGAACCGCACCTGTTCACCTCTTTTAGCTCATGTTCTTCTTTACGGTTCGCAAAACGCTTCCGTCAACCTTGTTAACGGCGGCAGCCGTTTTCAGGAGAAAAGCTATAATAAGCACAATGTACCCAACCGCCCCGCACACACATGCACACACACACACACACACACACACACACACACACAGTTAGCGACTAGCTAGTTGCAGCCAGGTTTCCTCCTGAGCACTGGGTACTGTTCTCACGTGTCCTGGATGTTTGTGAGCTCAGTACACATAACAACATCAAATGAAAATATGTCAGGGCTGCATTACCACTGCTGAACAAATGTCTCATCCCGGCCAAAAAAAATCCACTTCCCCAAATACTTCATGTAAGAAAATATCCTTATAAGGATATAACGTTTCTGGAAATCGGTTGGTTTACGTTCTATTTTGGTTTCTAACACTGAAAATAACAGGTAGTGGAATGATAAGAATAGTTTCTTAGGTCTAAGTCCAGCAGAGTGTGTGTGTGTGTGTGTGTGTGTGTGTGTGTGTGTGTGCGCGCGCTGGCAGCATTTCCCAGCATCCCCTCCGACCCACCTGGCTTCTCCACCTCCATGGGCTCCGGGTCGGGCTGCTCCACGGGACGTCCGTCCACGTGCGTGAAGGCGAACGGTTTCTCCGACGCCACCATCAGCCCCGTCCCCTGCGGCTCCACCGCCGCGTAGTGAGGCACCGACTTCCCCCGGAGGACCCTCCTCTTCCTCACCTCGTACTTCTTCTCCTGACCTACGCGGGAGAAATGTGGCGATGAAGGCGCAAAGTAATCTTCTCCTCTATTAAGCTCTGACAGAGGCCGAGAGGAATTACAGCATCAACGTGTCTGTTTTTATCGGTTATTAGCTCCGTGAACAAAACGTCACGTCTATTATTTAAAATAAATTTAAGTCAAATCTCGAAAAGGAGGAGACTCTGTTAAGCGAAGACAGAAGATGATTCTTTCCCTAAAAGGAATTAATCTGTCTTATATATTTATTCTTACATAAATTTTGAGGTTGATCAGTTTCAAATAATTTCATGTTCCTCATATTTCTTCTCCTTCTTTGAAGTCCAACTAAATAAAAATTATAGTTACTGAGGGGTAAAAAATCATCCTCTGTATTTCGACATATGATGCTGCTGTCAGGATCAATTCAACAGCCCCACCCCTCCGTAAAAAAAAAAAAAAAAAATCAGCAAAGACGATTAGCTTGAACAAAATGCAGATTTCTTCAAAAAAGCAAAATAAGCTGCATCTTTAAATCCAACTAAATGAGGCAGAGACTCTCCGGCGTCTGATTGTTTTTTTCTTTCCAATCGTTAAATCATTTGTCAGGGTGTCTTGAAATGAAAATCCTTCCAGCCAATATTTAATTAAACTCCATTAAAGGCAGACTGTGACTGACAGCCTCGCACGGTTTAATTAACAAGGGCGCCCGCGTCGCTCGCTGGATACGAACGCTGCGATAAAGAGCAAGAGGCTTGAAAGTCAGATCCTGATTCAGACCTAATTACGCATGGCGCACTCGTCTCGTGCCGCTTCATGCTCCATTACCAAAATTACGAGAGGTCGCCGCACCACCCACCCTGTCCCGCGGCGTCGGCGACCGTGATCCACTCCAGCGACACGGAGTAGCCGCTCCCCGCCGTCTCCTGCGGGTCTTTCTGGATGCGGAGCAGCAGGACCTCCACGGCGTGGACTCCGGCCTGGACGTGGGAGACGCTGTGGAGGATGGTGAAAGGCTCCGCCGTGTCCTCGGTGAACAGCGGCTGCCGGCGCAGAGGAACGCGGTCACTTTGATACAGGATCAAATACAGACTAGGTTCATAAATAAAAATAAAACGCTTTTCTCTCTATGAGGAACATGATGCCGTTTTGGATGTCATCTAAATTTCTGCTGGGAGTTTTTCTCGGCAGGAGCGTCGACTTAAGGCGCAGATGTAAAATTAGGAACTTGGGGAGTTTAAGCGCAGGTGTTGCTGCATCTACTCATGAATTAAGATGAGAACAGGTTGTTAATAGAGTAAATAGAGCTTCCATTGTCATGCATTGTCCTAGCCATAGCGTCATCTGTGTGCATGAACAGATTTAAACGGTCCATAACATGCTAAATCACACTAGTATTTCTACATCAGTGTGGCTGAAGGAGGTGATGTCTTTACAACACACACAGCTCGACTGGGATCCCTCAGTGCTGGAACTTAAAATGAAAAACTTTGGAGGTTACTGACGTGCTTGTCGAACACAGCAGCCTCTCATTTGTCTCCCAATCCCAATTACACGCCCGTTAATAGGATGAAGCGGACAAAGACCTCATTCCTCCTAACTACTACAAGCCAATTACAGAGGGCCAGCTCAGCTTTTTAAACCCAAACAGAGGCTCTGAAGCTTGACTTTGCATAACAATTAGAAAATGCTTGTTTTGAACGGTTCTGTGGGGAATAATTGGACATCTTATAACGCGAGAGCACATTTACAGGCTCCGTCTGCAGCTCTGAACAGCTGCACACTCTTGGTTGGTTGGTTTGTCTAAACTACCGGCGAAGGAATCGGGTTCAAGGATAAGGCTGGGAATATTTTTCCAACATTTCTGCTAACAAATACGTCACAGTCATGATCACCCGTCTCTTTTGCCACCGTGGGACTTCAACACTGTGACTCAACGACCATGTCGACAGCCGCTGAGGTGTCACGCACTTCCTGTCCTGGGCCTAATTTTAACTGCCGCGAAGACGAGCCAGTCACTGGCATCGCAAGAAGTTATGAATGCTAATAAATCACGGCGTCAGGCAGGGGAGACATGTTGCCTCCTCGAAATACGGTGTTGAGCATCTCTGCTGCTCGCCTCTGTCCTGAACCTGTTCGTGTCAGTTTCAGACGACACATCATTTGTGGAGAGAGGATCCACGCCGGACACTTGTGTTCAACAGGAGGAAGTTCAGTCAGCGCTGTTGCACATCCATTTAGTCACCCGCAGAGGCCGATACAAGGATCACGGATTAGTCATGAACCTTCACCGCGACTTCTACATTACACTCAAAACAAGCAGAAGGATTTGAAAAAGCGTCCGCGGCCGTACTTACTTCCCACTTCGTGTGGGAGCTTTCTCCTCTCTTGCCGGTGCGGAGGAGGTGCAGTCGGCCGGCGCCGTCGGAGAGAGCGGCCCAGGTGGCGGAGGTGAGGCTGAGGGAGGCGCAGAGGCGATCCTCGCGCTGGCTGGGGTCAGCGGCTATACGGTAGACCTCTCTTGGCTTCCCCAGGGCGGTGTCCTGGATTCACAACACACAGCAGAGACGTGGGTCGGTCAGCACGTCATCCAGCGAGAAATAACTGCTGGTGTTGCTGCGTCAACGTCAGCAAGAGTGTGTTTGATTCAATCCCCCCAAAAAATCCCCAAAAAAACACAGTGAGATCTTAAGGAACTATTCCAAATCCAAAGATTTTCAAGTTGCTGTCAAATATAACGCAAAAAAAATGCAGAAAATCTTCACGTTGGAGAAGCTGGAATGAGACAATCCTTGGCTTCTTGAAAAAAAAACTCATCAATGGATTATTAAAATAGGTGCAGACAAAAGCAGAGAAATGGTACAAGATGGATTTTTGTCTCAACCTTATTGCAGGTTACAATGAGACAGGAGAAAATAATGGCAGAACAACGTAAAACACAGGTACAGGCGTCTGCGGCCCAGCAATCAAATTACTGTTGAACTGCAGGAGAAGAGAAAGGTCACTGCTTTCATATCACACATGCAGTAAAACAAAATGGTTTTTTATTATTATTATTATTAAAAGGGATGCAGATGGACTCCTTCACCGTAGAGTGAGAGTTAACAACATGCTCACGTCACAGACACACTAAGTTACCAGCTGTCACACGGCCACCAATGTGACTTGGCGGTGATTCACGGCTCCCGGAGCCTTATTAGTAATAGATAGAAACGCCACCGCGTGAGCATCAATTACTCACTGCTTCAAGTAACCGTGTTTGAAAAGGGGCTGCGCAGCAGCTGCCCTGTTGTTGCCATGGAGCGCGACACTGTGTATTATATCGCCGCCGAACGCGGGATGCACCTTTGAGTTCTTTTTCATTTAATGTCCGAGAGTGCGAACCTCACGCGTACAATGCGCCGGGGGCGACGCTTCGCTGCATACGGACACAAAAGGCGCCGCCGGGGGCGATGATTACCGTGGGATGATTGTAATTAGAATTTTGAGCAGCGCATTTCCATAAAGAGTCATTTAATGGCGCCACTGAAAGGATTGCAGCGTGATGGCCGTCATTCAGGCCAGTTTAGACATATGAAACACACACGTCCGGCACCAATTATCTGTAATCACTGTCAATGATATCAGACGCAGAGAATAGAAGTCACGAATGAAAAGGCCGATTTCGCTCCTCCTCCTCTCAGCATCTTGGTTCGGATCGGTGCCATGAGTCCGTCTATATTCAGTCAATAATCACGCCTGTCGTTAACCGCAGACGTGAAGGGGCTCATTCAAAACAAAACGTCTCAGACTGTCTCTCAATGAACATCTTGACTGAAAGAACAGTGAATATTAATGACCCATGTCATTACCTCGGCTTTTAAGATCTTAATCTCGGGGAATTTCTGCAGATGAAGATAATTTTCTGTCTGTGCATCACGTGCCAGAAATGCACCGCGGCCTGATGCTGCTATTGCGCAAGCACTGATCACCACCTACTGGTGCGTGAGATGCATTAAAGTCACGACACCAGAATCACATTACTGGTGGGGTGGTAGACATGTTGGCAACTAACTAACTAACAATAAATATCATCACGTGACGCCTCGACACAAACATGTAAACAGGTGCCAGGAAAAAGGATTTATGAGAAAAACCAGCAGGATTAAAAAGCTTACCAGAGTGACGGTGAGACTGAGAACCCGCCCTTTGCAGTCCACAAACAAAACACTGTCTTCATACCAAGGGTCTAAGTGCAGGTAATTGTACATGCCAAAAGCACGCATATGTTCCAGGGTGTACTGAGTGTCCCTCAGCTTAACTTCCTCCACGGCTGCGGAGCAGGTGAAAAGGCAAAAAGGTTAGAGACGCGACACAGCGAGTCAGGTTTCACTCAGCAGGCGTTGAACCTTTTATACACCATAAAGATGCACTGAAATATGTGCACGCTGTCGGGAGAGGAGGCCTCGCCTTCGACACCGACCTCAGTGTCAGTGCAAGAAGGTAACATGTTGTATAAGCAGTGTTGTTTTGACAGACGACTCAATTACTTTGACGTACTTATGCCTGAAAAGGTGAAAACTGGTTAGAGAGTTAAAGATGCATTTGTTTAACAGCTAAAACGAAAAAGGAGAAACATTATAATTTCAAAACAATGCTGTGAATCCACAGTGATAGCGAGGGCGATAAAGTTCACTCACTGAGGCAGCTCCAACAGTAAAGCTATGCAATTCATTTCTGTGCACTAACTAGTCGAATAGTCAAGGTTGAAAGAGTTCCCTAAGGCAACTGCACTTAACTCGTTCAACCTTGACTACGACCCGGATGACTGAGAATCTGCACAGATAGTCGGTTAGTCGACTCTTCGCTGCAGCTTCGGGTGAGAGGAGCGTGAACCTCCTTCACAACACAACCGAGTCATGGCGGGAGCAGCTCCAGCGTTAGTTAACATTAGAACAAGACGCTTCCGGTGACTGACAAACAGTCGAAATGACTAGAGTACATGAGAGAAGTTTTTGTTGTATCAGTGCTAAGCTAGCACACTTGCTAACTGTACTCTAAGCGTCTCTTTACCGGCGTCCAGCTCCACGTTGTAGGTCGGGATGGCGTCCAGAGATAACCGGTAACTCTCGAAGTTGGGGTCCAGCAGGTCTCTGTTGACCTTTAACGAGTAGTTGGACGAGGCCATGTCTTCCTTAATAAACGACCGGCTCGTTCACAAGTTGGTGACAGGCTGTGCAACGAGATGTTGACGGTGAAGACGTCGGCAGGACACGCGCTTCCTGTTTTGTCGAACTCGGCGCCACTTTACGGCGCACGTGACCTGCCCCCGGTGCTCATGGGAAGTGGAGTTCTCGTTGTGTCCTCTTCGTGACCCCCAACACAAAAATATAAATTTAATATTCACAACCCAGACGCTGTATACTGAAGATAAATTGTGGTTATAAAAGCAGATTCATTTCACAGCGACGCCTGGTCGGTCGGTGAATAACGAACCGCCGCCAAAAGCGGAACCTTCGCGTGTGGACGTTTCCGACGGTACGGTTGTGTGAAGGGACAGCGTCCCCCCCCCCAGCTGATCCATCCCGACAAAAGGTAGCGTCCACCTGATTGCTAGCTGAATGAGACAATATTTCCGACAGCGTCCTCGTATCGTCGCACCCAGACTGACGGATCCACTGTTTTGTTTTCGCTCCTCAGACGGATCATGAGCAAAGACTCCCAAATGAGGGCCGCAATAAACCAGAAGCTGATAGAAATGGGGGAGCGGGAGCGGTAAGCGAGCCTCTCTCTCTGCAGTCATTCGGCTTTGTGAGCGGTTTGCTCAGGTGTGCATTCACATAATGTCGACGAAATGTGTGGCCGGCAGGTTGAAAGAGTTGCTCAGGGCAAAGCTGGTGGAGTGTGGATGGAAGGATCAGCTGAAAGCACACTGCAAAGGTATTGTGTGTGTGTCTGTGTGTGTGCATTGCCTGGTGTACGCGTTGTGGTCCTATGAGACCGGATCTCTCAACTCACTGACTCTTGTGCGCAGATGTGATCAGAGAAAAGGGCCTGGAGCACGTTACAGTGGAGGACCTGGTCACAGAGGTCACGCCAAAGGGCAGAGGTATCGTTCAGACGCTCATAAAAGCACATAAATTATTTATTGTGCATAAAAAAAAATTACTTCTGGAGTCTGTCAGTGTAAATCCACAGCTGCCGCACAGTCAAACTTTAGTTAAACCCGCAGCACTTTGTTTTCAGTTCTGGCAGAGAGCACTTTATTAGGAACACCTGTGCAATTAACGCAGCCAATCAGGGGGCAGCAGTGCAGGTAAAGGTGAGGAGCTTCAGTTAATGTTCACACCAAACATCAGAAAGGTGGAGAAATTTGAATCGGTGACTGTGGCGTGATTGGTGCCACTCTCCTGGGATTATCAGGCACAACAACGCTCGCTAGAGTTTCCACTCAGCCTGATGAGAAAAACAAACAAACAAACAAACATCCAGTTCTGCAGACGGAAACCCCTTTTTGATGAGGGAGGAGGAGGAACAGGCAGAAAGTTGATGGTAACTCAGACAACCAGTCGTAGTACTTGAGAATTATGACGCACAAAGTCACAAAGCAAAATCGAATACAACACAGTAGAACCTTAGGGAGGTGGGAGAAAGGGACATTTTGTTAGTTACAACGTGCAGCTGAGAAATCTGCGGACGTTGTGTGATGCCGCCAAGTTTCTGACGTCTCGTGGAGTCCGGACCACGAAGAACTGAGGCTGTTTTTGAAAGCAAAGGAAGCGTCGACCCAGTATGAGTAAGGTGTTCCTAATAAAGTGCTCGGTGAGTGTATATTTCAAACGTTGATTATGTACAGAATGAAATGGGGGGAAAACTTATGCGCTTATATATTTACACAGCTGATGTTTTGGATTGTGTTTTGACTGACATCTCTCTGTGTTTCCTCTCCTGCAGCACTTGTACCAGACAGTGTGAAGAAAGAGCTGCTGCAGAGAATCAGAGCTTTTCTAGCTCAACACGCAACTTTGTGAACGAGGTGACTCGTGTCTAGTCAGTTTTTTTTTCTTTGTTTTTTTTTACTCACTGTAAATCCACAGTTAAAATGCAGACTGGTTTGTTCTCATTGTGTGCGTTGCTGAAGTGTTTTATTTTATATTGTTTTGGTATTGATTTTAGTTTTGTTATGCAGCGGTTTTGGAAAAAAAAATAAAATAGTCATGCCTATTTTGGTCATTGGGGTCCTCCTGCCTTGTCTCTTCTAATTGCTGCTGAAAACCTGTTTGTTTGCCTCATTTGTTTAAACTTAAAAAAACAAAGCACAGCTCTGCTTTCTTTCTTTTTTCCTCCTGAATGAGCAGGTTGTAGGATCTGTGCCTAAAATAAGATGGTAATTAATCTCCTTTAATGATAAACTTTACATTTGTTTAAAAAAAAAAAAAGATTAAAATGTAGACTTTCTATGTAACATGAGCAGAGAACTGTTGGCGGTTCTAAAATATTTTAATAAATCATCCAGTGGAGGCTTTTACTTTCTCAAAGGAAAAGTAATTTCCCTGGGAAAACAAACTCCGTCACTGCTGTTAGACCTGAATCTGGTTTTAATCTCACGTTGCAGCAGTTACGCAATTTTCCCTTTTAAGGAGTTTTGTTTTACTTCAGAGGAAGTCGAGCGAGATGCATCTTCGCATACGCCGCTGTCTGAACCTGCTGGACAGCATATGTTCTTTTTGTGTAACTTCTGACTTGATGGAAAGATCCTGTCAACTGAGCCTGCAGTCCTCAAATAACATACTGTACACGGTGACTCAGGCATTTACACTATTAGGGTTTTAAGTCTTGGTGCGTGGGAGCGCTTGTTTTGCAGTGGGTTGTCGGCGTGCGTGGCAGCTGTCAGTTCCTGCTCTTGCCGGCGCATCAGAACAGATACAGCACCGGGTGTCAGAAAACAAACGGGCAACTTTCACCATGTTCAGGCTGATTTCCATTCACGACGCCAGAGAAGTTTTGTTGTCCCAGTCCTGTCCTCGCCCCCCACACAGCTCTCATCACTCATCCTGTTAATTAATAATAATTTCTTTGTGGTAAAACCTCACAAAAGCCTTTTTATGTGAGACTTTTAAAGGAAAATCACTTGTTGCATCTTTTCTCACAGATTTTTTTTAAAAAATACTTACAGGTCTTGAGATGGGACTTTGTACTTTGGAGTTTCTGTCCAGTGTTTTCAACAAGAAGAATGTGATTTTATTTGTAATTAGTTATATATTTAGTTATAAGTTATAGTGGTTATTGATTTTTTTTCCACTTACTAATATTAAAAAAAACAATTACACATTTTTATACAGGATGTGATGAGTGAAAAACGTTTTAACAGCAAAGTTCACCTCCTGGACCAGCTCATTTGTGTCTCATCACCTCCTGATGTGCATGATTAGTGGTTTAAGTTAAAAATATCCGTAAAGGGAAGAATGACAGGACCACAATTATCATGTCACTGTAAACGCTTGTTGAAGCTCTGCTGTTGTTCTCAAGGAGATTATGTAAGAAAGCACAGCATTTCTTTTTGAACAGTTAGCTTAGAGGGTTTTGTTACAGTACTTCTTGCATACCAGCTCTTCATCCGTAAAACTTTGCATATCAAAAGAAAACAAAGGCCTCGTGCAACACGTTTGCTGGCTTGTTAAAAGCTACAGGCCAACTAATGGACATGTTTTAACAGAAGACCTGTCACAGCAGCTGTAAATCATAAACGTCATGACGGCTGCTTCAGGTTCAGGGTCATGGCTCCGGGTTATTAAGGTGTAGGCAGGACCATAGAAATATCTGACAGTATTATACAATTTAACATAAAAAAAAGTTAAACTAACAACGACCTTAGGATTTGTTTCTATTCCTGTTTTCCCCAGAATGTAATGTCTAAAACGGTCCGACTGGAGTCATGACTGGAGTCATGACCTGTCTGATAGGAATGTGACGTAATCCACTTATTTCTGTGTAACAGTCGTGTTTATTCTTGGGCCCGTAGATGCTGATCTGTTGTTTCTTGGTTGGATTTCCTCCATGGGCCTTTGTAGCCAATGCATCTCCATATATCAGTACTTATAAGGTTATTAAAAGGAAAGGAAAAGTTTTCATGCACATCTCACCTTTTATCGTCTGGTCCTGGAGAAACATTATGATGTGCCTTTTAAACCTGCAGTGACAATATGCACTTATACTTGAAACTGGAATTCCATAACATTGAACATTAAAAGTGTCACTTCAGTGCAGTTCATCAAACGTCTCTTGTCACCGTCTTCCTCTTTTTAAGGGTATTGAGTCTTTTCCTGTGCTGGGTTTCAGCGTGTACTTCAGGTTTATGTTTATATTTGCATTTATATGTTCTAATACTTTATTTACAGTCGCCATCCACCTGGATATCTCCACTCTGGGCTCTTTCCACTTTTCTCGTCCATGAGGCTGTTTACTCACCATCCTTCGGATCCAGTCCCGACTCTCCGGACGGGTTTTTACGCGCCGGCAGATCCGTTTGGTTTGATTTCATCAGCGGACTCAGACTGCGGTGAATTGCGCGGACGATCGGACTTTGCGCAGTTGCCTCCCAGTTTCAGGTGAGAGGCGGGAACACGGAGCGGCTTTATAAGGAGTTAGTGCACCTTTCTGTGCACAGGCTCTGTCTCTCTACATCTCACCTGTGACAGGTAAACCACGTTTTCTAACTGGCAACAGGTGAGTTCCAGCCCTCTTTAAATCCCGCTCTCAGCCGGAAATACATTATTTCTTAGCATTTCTTGTGACTGTTATACATTTTTATTATATGGATCGTTTTCTTCATCACACCTGACTCGCTCTTCTCTGTGTAGATTCTCTTAAATTCCTCCCCAGAAATAAAACCGCACCTGGACAGCTGACCGCAGGTGAGGCGGCGGGTTCTCTGGTAAATACCTCCAGGATGGAGTCCGATCTGAAGCGAGCTGCTCTTCTCCTCTTACTTTGGTGCTGCTGCTGTGTCAGTAAGTGGCTTCAGCTGTTAATTGTTCAATGATCTTAAATTGCGTTCATTTAGCGCCCCAACATGTCCCAAATTTCCAAATCGCCAGCTGACCCAGTTTCTCTCTTTCTCTTATTACGCTTTTTGTTTATTTCAGGTGCTCAGCGAGTTTACTATTCAAGTCCAAAGCAAGGGAGCAGCAATGGAGCAACACGACTGACCATTTTTGGAGAGGGTAAGAGATTCAGCCAAGAAATCAGGTTAGAGTAGCTGTAGTACCGTTTTAAGACGAGGTTTGTTTGTTTTTTATTGTTTCTGAACTGAGACAAAGGTTCAAATCCAAAATAAGTAAGTAAAGTTTATTTCAAAAGCACATTTGACCAAAGTGCTATACAACATACAGATGGCAGCAATAAATAAGTAGGGAACAATGCAGAATATCAAATACAGAATTCTGGATGTTGCATCATTAATCCAGTTTGCTCTATCGAAGTTTGCTTGTTTTTCCATATTTTGCAGGTTTTGCAGAGGAGGGGCAGTTTAATCCAGCAGACGACAGAAACAAATATCGAAACTTCGTGGCCCTGGTGTCAGCCACGCTGTCAGTGCCCTGCGATGTGGAGAGAGACTCAACACACAGCAACCAGATCATGTGTTACACCAGGTAACCAGCCTGCAGGCCAAACGGACACAGTTTTAAAAGTATGCGTGCCTCTTCACGAACATGTATAAGTGAAATTATCCATGTGTCCATCACAGGCCGATGCCCAGCGGTCACTACATTATCCATGTCAGTGTGAACGGTGTTCCTATCCCTGACAGCAAAAGCTGCCCCGGCAGGTACAGATATCACTACTGTGGCTTCTGGGTAAGTTACAACAGAAACCTCAGTTTTACCAGTGACTGGCTGATCAGCTGCAGTAAACTTTGGATTTTTCTCTTTACTTTCATGTTTTAGACTGTCTGGTACCGCACTCCGACTATCGCATCTATTAGTTCGTACAGCGGGCTCCCAGGTACGGTCTCTGCTCCTGCAGCATGCGGTGACTTTCCTAAGTCTGGTAGGAACTGTAAACTAAACGCACTTCACAAACTCTGCAGGCCGGGAGATAGAGGTGTGGGGACGGACCTTCGCAGATGTGTACGGGAGCAACACACGCAAAAGCACGAACGGACTCAATGTCAGATTTCTGAGGTATGAAATTATTGATTAAACGAAGTGTCAAAATATTCAGATCACTGTACTGTCATCAAAACTATAGTTCTTTAAATTATTTCTGACTGAAAGCTAAGTAATGAAACCTTTTAGACATTGAACTGCAGACTTGTTATAATAATCTTGTTTATTGCAGAGCCTATGTTGGAGGGATGCCTTGTGAGCTGCTTAAACCAAACTCAGATGAACTGTGAGTAGTTTGTGGATTAGAAATGAAATCAAACAGCAAAATGCATCATGCCGTGGACAGTAAAAAAAAAAAATAATAATAAAGTTCAGATCAATTTTAAAGTCTTATGAATGATGGGATTGCGATAAATGAAATGTATATGATAAAAATGATTCAGTAGCATGTGAAAAGTCTTTCAAATGTCTCTAAAGATACGGCCTAAAACTGGATACAGAAACATCTTTTACGGGATCCATGACCTGCAAGATGACAGGAAGCTATGTTGGTAAGCTGGTTCGGTTCCTACCTGATAAATTTACATATACTGTATATGAAGGTAAATTTAGAAACTGTCCTTTAACGTAACATGTTTCCAACAGGGCATCAAAACATGAGTTACATTCTTGACAGCGAGTTTGGAAGGTAAAACATTCTTAAAACTTCACGCGAACTTAAAACATTATCGTGAGAACAAGTGTAATAATGTTATTTATTTTCCACATAATCAATAGGAGTTTACCAGAGAAGAAAACAATGAGGATTTCTGGAACGGGGAAACTTGCCATGGTGCAGACTTATGCAGGTACATGAGACTGCAGGACACTTATTCACAATAAACCTGGCACATTTCATAAGTGGTTGCTCTGTAGGATTTCATTCTTGTGAAACTTTTGTCACTTGGCTCGCTCAGAGGTGACGGGGGTCTCTCCGTCCGAGGGTAGCGTCATGGGCGGCACCCTGCTGACCATCCGGGGCCGCTTCTTCGACCAAACTGATCAGCCGGCGCGGGTTCGTGTCGGAGGTAAGTGTCACGGCCAGAGTTTAAACTCGCCAGAAAGCTGCCGGCTGAGGCCACTTTCCAACACCATGCCAACTTTGCTTGCACTGTTCTCACAGGGTACAAACTGTTCGCCGTGAACAGATGAATGTGAATTGTTGGGGCCCGAAGTCACGCGATGGTGATAATGCTTTTCAACACAAAAGAATGTGCACATGCTTCACAACAAAAGGAAACTGTAGAGTTGTTGCACGGCAGAAGGCAGAAATCTTCTGAAGGCTTAGAGACACAACAGACCGTGACAAACAATCCAGTGTCTTTATGTCTCTTCTGACATTTCATGAGTCATTTAAGAAAAATTCATAAATTACAGTTAGCATGTGCAACTGTAACCAAGCAGAGAAATCCAAACACTGTAAAGATCCATCTCGTTTTACTTCCCTGCGTTAAAGTCAGAACACTTAAAAACATCCAGGTTAAACAGTTTTTATCACCTTATACACCTGAATATTAAGGCTTTGAGCAATTTCACCAAGATTTGAAATTCTTTACTCATCAACGTGACAGAAAATGAGACTCTTCTTCAGATTTTACCAGCTAACAGATCTCACAAAATCTCCCGCTTTTGTGAATATTTTTTTTTTTTAAAAAATTGTCGCCCTACAAAGATGCTCTTAATTGATCACACACAAAAGGAGGCACACAAAGAGACACAATACAGACAAAACAGAAGAGTACCCTATGAGAATAATAGAATAGTACAAGTTGTATATTGAGGAACACAGTGATCACATATAAGTAAAAGAATGAGGAAGTTGCAAATCTTGTACTTAAGTGAAGGGAGCTGAGTGTTTAGATCCATCATATACGTAAAAATAGCAAAAGCCCTGCAGTCCAAATTTTACTGAACAGTAAAAAAAGTTTACATATCAAGGGTTCATTAAGCTGTTGTAATTGGTCAACAGGTGCCGAGTGTCAAATATATTTGATATGATGATTATATGTGAAAATGTAATCTCCAAAGTAACTACATCTGTAAGTTACTATGGCTGATTAAAATACTTCCCTGGGAAATGGAGTGGACTGTAAGTATAAAGTTGCATAAAATAAAATCAAAATTGTATTTAAACATGGTACCAAAGTGAATCTTCTCAGATGATCGGGCAAAGTTCAGGCTTAGAAACTCTCAGTCACGTTTCAGCAGACGCACTTTGCAGTTCGTGCGAATGAAACACACGGTCTGGGTGGGTGGTGTTTCTTTTGTTTGTAAGGGGAAAAGTTATTGTGAGGTCTGACTCGCTGACACTTGACCCTTTTTGTCAGGTTTGCCTTGTGAGATCAAGAGCGTGTCTGATGACAGAATTACATGCAGGACGGCCCTGAACCAGATGAACAAAGACAAGAGAATCTACCCAGGTGAGAACCTGCCATCTCCTCTGCTGTGTTGTCGTCCTTAAATAGATCAACTGACATTTCTAGAAACATCTGGCTGATTTATTTCATGTCGTGTCGCCATCAATCTGCCTTACCTGTCAAGAGACCTGTTGTCCCGAAGATTAAATCTCAGGAGATTTTTGATTCGCTTTGTGATGTAACGAGAAAATGTCTTATCTGCACTCGTCTTTCATCGCACATCAAACAAAAAAGGTTTTTACTAAGTTGACGTCAAGGAAATATACAGCAACCGGTTTTTCTTTTTCTGCAGCCTTTCACAACAGGATTTCTTTCTCAACGTGGTTGTTTAAAACAGATGCCTTGCATTGCATCATTTCATTAGTAAAAACAGCATGTTTTAATATAGTATGGCGCATGGCAAAGAGTTCTCAAACAACAAAAACTCATGAATTCAACAGTTTTTCATTGTGAGAACATTTGGCTTCAAATGATTTCAATCAAATTAGGTTTTTTTTGTTATTTTGCTGTAAAGAATCAGAGTGTATCATAAATGGACCTTGTGTGTTTATTCATACTGTGTAAAAGTGCATTGTCTCAAAGGGTTAGAATTTTATTACCTGTTGGTTGACGTATTGATTAAGTGACTTTCAGTTTGGTACGTCAACACTAACTTCATTGTTGTCACATGTGCGTTCAGGTAGCAGAGGCTTGAAGATGGAGATGTGGAACGACACCCGACCCCGATATTTGACTGACATCTGGAAATACAATGAAAACAGAACGGGATACTCTCGACGGGACATCGACTCGTTCCCCATGACCTTCCCTCGTGAAATTGACTATTTCACCACGTTAACCAGGGGCTTCTTTGAGCCTCCAGTCAGCGGCAACTTCACGATGTACCTCCAGTGTGATGACCTCTGCGCCCTCTACATGAGCAACTCCAGCCGCCCAGAGGACAAGGCAAGAGAGTCAAATTCAAAATGAACAGACATTTTTGATACCTGATTTACCAAATTAAGAACTTATGCTATTTTAGCAAACACGGCCTGAGATTTACTGTAGATCTTGCTTGATGTTTGTGATTTCTTATTCCTTTACTTTCCAACATGTCACCTATTTTAACATCCTCCACTTCAGGTTAAAATTGCGCACCAGCCTTATTACGTCCCAGACTTTAGACTGAGTTCGCAAAAGTCTAAAGTGCTCACTCTGGAGAAAGGAAAACCGTAAGTATAGTAGTGTGGCCAAGAGTGAACAATTGCACCATATTTATAAGAGACGTGAACATATTCGTGAAGAGAAAAAACTAACAAATATATATTTTTTCCTGTAGCTACTACATGGAAATACTTCAACAAGAGTATGGCGTTTTAGCAGGTCTCAACCTCGCCTATTTCCACCCGGAGAGTGCGTTCACAGCGGCCCAGACAGACGACGCTGTCAATGAGATTCAGGACATCTTAGGTCAATATGTCGCGTACAGTGAGGAACAGGTACGTGGTGGCACACCTGATGCTAACACGTTAGCCGTACCGAAGAAAGCGAGTCACAGCTCACCTCCTTTTTAAAATAACTTGTTCAGCATTTATTATTCATTTTTTTTTGTAACATTTAGAGGGCATTTTTGTATCACTCATTTATCTTTATGCTACATGCTAAGCTACAGCCTATAGCGTAAAGACCAAAACAGGCTAGCCTCGCTGCTCCCGGCGGAGCAACAGCCAAGTGCGTAACTAAAGTTTTATAAAAAGTAAAACCACAACTTGTCTTCAGTTTTGTGTAGATTTAACACAGTGAGTAAAACAGAGGGCTTCAGAGGTGCTGGGGTTTGGACTGAGCTTTGGTAGCTTTGGACCGGGCCAGGCCGGGCTAACTGCTGCCCCCGTTTTCTAATCGTTATGCTAAGCTAGCAGCTACGGTCTCCTGGCTCCGACGTCATTGATTTAAAATGGCGGCAGCCATTTTAGCTTTAACCGCCAGTCTTCCAGTTAGCCTAAACTTTTTAAAATCAATATTCTGGCTAATTGTAGCTTTAATGCGTTAGTGCCAGATATGGACTCATATCGTTTGTCACAGCAAGGCAGGACTGAACTATATATAAGGTGGCGCTTTCTTTGTCGGGGAAAAAAAACCTTTGTAGTTAGTTTTCCCGCCGTAGCAATGTTAGCATCATTGCTAGCACTCATTCTCCACCTACATTATATGTTTATAAGTCGAATTTCCGCTCCAGAGTTTGTTAAATGTCATTGTGGAGAGTGAAGGGGACTGAGTGCGACATGAAAAAGTAACACGGCCCAGTCGGTTTATAACTTATTGTGTTCTCCACTTAACTGTGGCTGTGTCTCACCTGAGTTCACGTTCTCCGTCACCCAGTCGCTCACCTTTGACTCGTGGCCTACCAGCGTCGCTGTCGTCAAAGAGGTGCAGAAGGTGAGCGTCAGCAGCAGCTGCGCCAGCCACCTCTGTGGCACCACCTACTTCAGCCTGGGCTACGGAGCCGCAACAACAGGTAATGTGAAAAGAATGGGAAAAATTCACTCATTGTAAAGTTATTTATTTAGTCTCGGGTGCCTTTTGTTTCTTGCCCTTGCATTACATTTAAGGACGGCAGGTGATATGTATAGTTCAACGTCGGTAGCCAAAAGGACAGAAAAGAAAACCCTCAGGCTTTTGCTGTCATCTCATAAATTTTCATCGAGTCTGTGTTTTGTTTTCTTTAGGACAACTCCCAGTCGGCGCCTCAGCCGAGGTTGTGGCAGCAGCCTTGAACAACCTTTGGTCCATCAAGCCCGACACGGTTCAGGTTGTGAAGCAGGTTGACAGCCAAGGATCTCACTTCACAGTCACATTCAATTCTGACAGAGGTAAGAAGAGAAAAGTCGGGCTGACAAGATGTGAAGTGGATAGATATTGTTTGAAAAGTGGCTTAACAGACAATTATAGTCCACGATGTCACAGTTATGTTTTGAACTGGCAGCAAAAGTGTGACATTGATTGTCTGTGGGGGGGTTTTTTTTTTTTTTTTGACTGCAGGTGATTTCAAACCCCTTCACTATGTGGTTCTCGGCTCCAACACCAACGTCACTGTGGAGGAGGTTACCAAGGGGAGAAGCAACATGGCGACTTTCACTTTGCTCTGGGGGGGAATCCCGACAAAGCCCATCGCCTTCAACGCAACCGGGGCTCAGGTCTGTAATGTAAAAAACCCCATAACAGTCCAACAGCTGTCTCTCTTTGTCACATATGTATCTCTGATTCCTTTTATTCTCAGTAGGGATAATGTCTTTAACCGGAAATTCAGAAAATCGGCCCAAACCAAGCCTGCAAACTTAACATCTTTGTAAACAAAGAACTTGAAATAATGACTTATCATTCTCATTTTGGAAAGAACTCATTGCAAATCTGGCAGCTTCTCGAGCCAGCGCTGCAGAAACAATACTGACGCCCACCCCCGCGTGACTGTGAACAGGTGCAGTCGGCTCTGGAGGACATGATGAAAGCCGAGTGTCCCGGTGAAATCCTGACCTCCGAAGGCACCTACGTGAAATTCTTCAAAGATTTCGAAGGTGGCAACTCTGAGGTCAGTGTTTCTTTGTGTAGTTCCAAAAAGTATCTGTCGTCTGTCCAAGTGCGTGAGAAAACCAACTTCATACTAAAGAATAAAAGCATTTCTACCGTCTCTTTGCTTCACTAACTCACCGGACCGTGCTGTGAATCTTTGAAAGGTATCTGACTGTGGAGTCTCTCTTTTGGTCTCAATAGAAAGATAGTGCTGAGGTCGGGACCCGTGTGAAAAACTCTGGATTCTGTGGCCTGTGGTCGCTGAAGAACCCTGGGGTTCTGTTCAAGGAAAGCTACACCAAAGAGTCCGGTGGCAAATATGGGGAAATTTCTTTGGACCAGCACTCCATGGTACAACACAACAACTGCTTTATTTACTGTTGCTGATATTGTACACCCGACTGGTTGGACCCGGTCTGTAATTAAGTCTCTGCTCCTAAATTGCTGTGATTCACTTTATATTTTGAAACATTTTTTTTCCTTTCAGCTTTGCTTCGCCTACAAGGGAACGTTGAAGAATGAAGTCGGAATGAAATTTGGTTACGTCAACACCCAAGGCGAAACCAAGATAATGACCGCAAAGATCAGCACAGTCTTCAAAAAGGGCTACAAGTCAGTCAGAACCACAAAAATTATCTGGATTTGTCGGATACAGCACGTGCAAACACTGGTTGCACTCTGCAGCATGTAATGGGTGTGGTTCTGTCTTCACAGGTGGAGTTACAAGTGCATGGACCTGCAGAGTTCTCTGCAGACCGACTACATCGGCAGCAGATACAAACTGAAGGAGTTTTACCTCTACAAAGACGCCTCGGGTGCAGATTTCTACGTGGATGCTGTCCACATTGGAAAGAGAGCCACCACAAGTGATGAAAACGGTAGAGCGCAGGAGCACACAGACACTTTTCTGCGGTTTTAAATTTGACGTTGACGTGTCCTCTCACTCATACCAAGAACCTGAACGTCTGATTGTTTGACCCATCTGTGCTGTTTGTCTCAGCTGTCCCATACAAGAGGAGGCCCGCGCCTTTTGAGATGTCGGGCAGATACTTCACCACGATCGCCGTCAACAAACTCGCGTCCGCTTCTCAGCTCACCTACAATATTAAAGCCACACCGGCAGAATGCGCCTTTGGGTTCCCGCTGCTGGGAGTTGACTTCCTGCAGGTGACTGATGAACTGTGTGGTGACTGCAGGAAAACCGTTGTAGTGTCGCTCAACTTGAGATTCATCTTGTTATTCCAAACCAGGAAACCCAAATTTGGACAAGGGGCAACCACCTTTTAGTTAATCAAACACTCCCCAAAGCGTTAAGCTCTCTCCTTGTGACTCTTCTTATCATCACACATTTCAATAAATGGCAGTAACACGTGTTTTTAGCGATTAACATCCTTTTTGAGGAAAACTTCTCATTGTGTTAGCGTGAGTAGATGAGGGAAGACGGGTCTTTCCTGTTCTCCTCAGCACAGTCAGTCTGTTTTTGGCAGCCAGGTGGAGTCTCTGATGTGCCGGCTTTAGTGACATGGGAAGTGAAATCCACACAAATAAAAGGGCCACAAATCAAACGCGCAGCAAACGCCACTCAGAGCCTGGACTGATCCGATAAAACCTCGAAGTTGTCGGATTTTGTCAAACTGTGGCAGTGTTGAATACGACATCTTCTCTAGGATTGTGAGGACAGGCTTTTGTAAAAAAAAAAAAAAAAAATAAAAAAATCTTTATCTTACCTCTCCTCTGTCTCAATGTAATTTCAAAGCTGTCCAACAGCAGCGAGGACATGGCCGAGTACAGGGACGGAGCGGCCGCCGTCACCTTCACCCGCCGCTACAGAGCAACGCCACCTCTAAACGGCACCTTTGATGTGGAGATTTATGGAGGCCGTGCGAAAGGTAGGTCAGACATGGGTGTGTGTGTGTGTGTGTGGTCCATGTCTGTCCATCTTTGGTTTGAGAGGCAGTGAAACCCCCGGCGCTCCTTCTCAGGTTTGTCGGTGGACATCAGCGAGGAGGACATGAAATACGCCCTGGAGGGAATCCCGGGGATGGGAGAGGTCCGCGTCTCAAAGAGTGAAAACTGCAGACGGCCCAGGTGGAGGGTGGAGTGGCTGACGAAGCCCGGAGACCAGCCTCTGATGCAGGTCAGACTCCACCCGTTGCCAGCAGCTGCAATTTATTCACACTGAATCCCGTCTGCTTTGACCATTAAGTTTCACATAAGACGTACAGCAGCAGCTCCCGCACGTAAATTTCATTCTCATTCCAGATCGACAGCTCGTCAGTCGTTGGCAACAACGCAGTTGTTTCGGCACGCGAGAGGAAAAAGGGAGGAACGTTTGTCCGAGGCATGACAGGAGATCTGTTCCGTGTGGCCGAGTCCAGACCACAGGTACAGCTGTCACATCTGGCCTGCACACATCTGGTTTTGTGGTTTCAGGGTTCTTTATCCGTCAAGCTTGCGGCTTCATAGCTTATTATTACTGATTGTGCAGTGCTGGTGTGACTTTAGGTCCTGTGCCTCCAAGTAATTTCACATGAGTCCATTCCACTAATTTAACTGCTTTGTACTGAAGTGACTGACAGCCACAGTCTCCTGTTATTCTGTTTTTGTAATGACTCGAGCGGCGTTAACGCTACATATTTAGTGAGGAGACTTGTGCCGCTCTCCACAGGTGGAGGTTTACATCAATGGCATTCCCTCCAAGTGTTCCGGCGACTGTGGATTCGAGTGGTCTGAGGAGAAGACGCCGGTCGTGTCGGGGATCAGCCCGTCTCAAGGTGACCGTCTGAAGAAGTGTTGAACATTGAATAATTGGGGCTTCCTCGGAGATGACGGGGGCGATAGTGGATGTGACGTGTTGTAAAAATGCCTCCACCTTCCAGGATCTCATGGGACTCTCTTGACTGTGACTGGGACCGGCTTCAGCAGCGAGAACGCCTCCGTCATGGTGGGACCGGCCCGGTGCCACGTGGAACAGGTCGCAGGTGAAAGTCAAAGGCCTTTTGAGAAGTGAACAGATCTTTAATTTACTGGAAGGAATTTAATGTGACTCTTTTTGTTTTTTACGTTTCAGCGACCACCCTGATGTGCAGGCTGGGCAGCGCCAGCGCCGGCACCTACCCGGTGTCCATCAGCTTCCCGTCCCTGGGTGATTCACGCTACACAGGCGGCAACGCCTCGCACTTCACCTACCAGCTCATCGTTTCGTCGTTCTCCCCGCTGTCTGGAAGCCTGGCCGGTAGGTCATTAGTAAAAAAAAATAAAATAAAATCTGTATAACAGCTGCTGCGCTGAAATAAATCTCACGACAAAACCAAAAGCAGCATAATTGGAAACAGTATTTGCGAACTGTGAAAGTCTAACCATTATTATGGATGGTATTTTTTTTTCCCCAGGCGGCACAGTGCTGACGGTGAGAGGCTTCGGCTTCAGTCAGGACGCCGTGGTGACTGTTGGCTAGCGGGCGGTGCACAGCGGTTTACGCCAGCGACACCGAGCTGAAATGCAAAACGCCATCAGTAAGTGTTTGTGTGTTTTGGTATGGATTTTATGTTCCTGCCATGTGTCCTGCGCTCCAATAAAAAGGCACCACGGTCGCTCATTAGAATTTATTTTTTTTTGCTTTCAGGGAAGCGCAGGACCGGAGACGGTGACGGTGAGGGTGGGAAACATGAGTCAGACCGCCAGCAGCTCCTTCACCTACGATAACAACCTCACACCCCAGATCACAGGCCTGAGTCCCAACACCACCTCAGTCATTGGTGAGTCCACAAATTTAAAATATATATATATGTATGTATACGTACCTTTCACTGAGAATAGGACCAGTACGAAGAGTTACTGGGATTGAATGGTCTTTGTTTCATCACAAAGATAAATACAAAACAGGTCAATAGAAATCCTATCTGTCCATTGAACACAATACACACAATACACAGTTTGGTGACTTAAGGTTCAATTTCCCCGTCCCTCTGTTCTCCGACAAAACAAACCTAATCTGTAATCTGTAGTCAACTTGTCACCAGTGGATTACTGCCATGAAAACAACACTGTTAAAGAATAAAGTCATTTCTAATGTAGTAAAACTGGTTGCCGGGTGAAGTAACCAGGGTGGAGGGCGTGAGACTTCATGTTCACACATCATCTGAAGCGCTGTAGCGTGGCCCCGGCTTTACTTTTCACGTTTGACATGCGACACCATTGTCACCGGGAGCCTCAAGTGCGTGAAAAACCTTTTGTTATCGCTCACAATTCATTAGTCCTGTTCTTGCGTGGTGTAATGTCGATGTGCAGGTTTTCTCCGGTTTTGTCGCGCGTCGAAAAATCCGAGCTGAGGCCACTTAACGTGCCGTAATTACAGTAAACGACACACAGGCATCACCTGGTGCTCTCTTACAGCCAAAGAGCATAATTAGCGGATTATCTTGCCTCTTTGACTGACAGGATCTCAGTTATGGAGGGGGCTAAACCACGTTTTTTTTTTTTTGTTTCCTCTTTAGGATCTCGCCTCCTCACCGTCCTGGGTTCCAACCTGGGAGAGCGAGACAATGGCAGCGCCGTGTTCGTGGGCAAGAAGGAGTGCGCCGCCGTGCGCTGGACGGCGACGAACGTCACCTGCCGCCTGCCCGTGCTGCCGCCCGGCCTGTACGACGTGGACGTACAGGTCGGAAACAGCGGCTACTCCCGGATAAGGTACTGATTTGGAAATGTTCACTTCATGAACCAGAAAGATTGGGCCCCACTGGTTTAATGTTTGGCACTACTTCTTTTTTTAAAAATCTGAATTTGAAAGGTAACTAAAGGCAACGAGAAGAACTACTTCCCCACACACACACACACGCAAGTCAGCTATTAAACCAGATTATTTGCGACTTCACTGTACTCTGTGTTTTCTGTTACACAGCAACGGCGTGAGAGCCAAGATCGAATACATCCTGGAAGTCCACAGCGTCTCCCCGGCGTTTGGCTCGCTGATGGGAGGAACCCGCCTCACTGTGAGCGGCTTGGGTTTCAGCGACATCATCTCCGACAACAAAGTGTCCGTCGGTAAGCAACGCGTGGCCCCGGCAATTTAAAACCCCCACGACTACCGATCTGTAGAAACAATCTGTCACTGTGAGATTTGGTCGTCAGAATTTGGTGTTAAAATTTAGCTCGAGGAGTTTTTTTTTTTTTTAATCTCTCACGCGTATCGTGTGTCGGGTTTGTGGCTCGACAGGAGGAGCCGAGTGCAAGGTGACGGCCGCCTCCTCCACCCAGCTGGAGTGCCTGGTGCAGTCGGAGGAGAAGACCCACCTCGTCACCAATCAGGGCTCTCACCGCAGTACGTTCACATCCTGGTCCCTTTGTGCAGGTGTCACAGTTAATCTGAGCAGATTAGAGCTCAGCACAATGGCACGAGGGTTCGTTTAAGCAGAAACTGCTGCCGGCGGTTTTAGTATTTTCCACTACACGTTGCTTCACCTCACGCCGTGAATTTGTGTTATTCTGTGTGTGTTTGTTATAGTTTACGGACAGGGGTACGCGTGGAACCCCTCCTCCCTCACGGTGAAGGTCGGAGACAGCGTCCACTGGCGTTGGGAGACTCCGATGTTCCTGGGCCTCAAATACCTCGTCATCAGCACTTCCAGCCCGAGCGGCGCCACGTACGACGGGGGGCCGTTCACCAGCGGCGAGACCAGAACTGAAAAAGGTGGATTACTGAGTCGCAAAACCGTCATCGCAAGTTATGAGCACACCTCTGTCCAGCTGTTGTGACTCATATTTTATGCTCATTCTGTGGAATAAAGCCGCCTCTTCCATGTTGATGAACAGATCTCATATTTAAGTCTCTCTCTCGCTCTTCTCAGGGTTTTTCAGCTACCGCTTCACCACCCCCGGCAGCTTTTACTACAGCAGTGGCTACATAGACGCCAAACAGAGGAAGCTGCAGGGGCTCGTGATCGTCAAGCCCCGGGAGGACGAGAGCCGCAAGTTGTCTGTGAGAGTGCAGGGACTGGAGGCCAAACACGTGACGGGAGGTAAATGCACAAGCGCTTCGTCCTCCAGTTCATCTCAAAATTATTTATTTTTTTTGATAAAAGGCCAGTCAAAATAAAATCCAAGTTTGCAAATGATCTGAACGTCTCCCCTACAGGTTCACGCGATGTCGCAGCCGGGCGGTGCGCCGCCGCCGAGCAGTGCCCACACACCAACGGGACGTCAGACGCTCTTTCCTTCAGCACGTTGGCCTGCTCCACCCCAACGGTCCGCTCCATCTCCCCCAACCAAGGCTCGTACCACCAGGTCATCCGCATCCAGGGCCAAGGCTTCAGCGACACTGGCTGCGCCAACGAGGTCAGCGGAGGAGCTCTCGATGATCTCATGACGTTTTTACTCTTTAAAAAACCTGTTTAAATTATTTAAATCAAATTTAAATGTCTTATTTGACAAAATCACAGCATTCAGACTAGAAAATTGTCTTTATGCATCCCGTAGGTGACGGTGGGCGAGCAGCCCTGTCACGTGATCAACAGCTCTCGCTCTGAGGTCAGCTGCCATCTCGGCGCCGGCAGCAAGCTGCCCATCGGCGTCGCCCTCGCCGTAAACGTCAGAGTCAACAACCTGGGCGACGGCGTTGTCACCGTGGCGAAAGAGCTCGACCGGCGTTTCGTCGTCCTGCCCGTGGTCGACTCGGTCTGGCCCCCCGCCGGCAGCAACGCCGGCTACACCAGGCTCCACGTTCGAGGCTCCGGCTTCTCCGAGGGACGAGTGATGGCGGCCGGCGAGCCCTGCGCCCTCGTGTCGCTCAACTACACCTTGATCGTCTGCGACACCGCCCCCTCTCGGCCGCACAC
Source organism: Psettodes erumei (assembly GCA_016785225.1). Taxonomy (NCBI): domain Eukaryota; kingdom Metazoa; phylum Chordata; class Actinopteri; order Pleuronectiformes; family Psettodidae; genus Psettodes; species Psettodes erumei. The sequence continues at coordinate 2,606,861 of JAFBJZ010000898.1, read as the reverse complement.
CGGCGACGTCGTCCTTCACGTGGGCAGGATCCAGAGCTCCTGCCGCTCAAACTGCTCCTTCAAGTACTCCTCCTCCGTTAACGCCGCCGTGACTGGCATTTCCCCCGACGGCATCGACAACCGCACCGCCGTGACCGTCTCCGGCTCGGGGTTCGGCAGCCGCGTGGACGACGTGGCGGTTTTCGCCGGCAGCATCGAGCTGGAGGTCACCGAGGTCACCGACGGCAACATTGTCGTGATAGCGGACGCTCTGCCCGCAGGCCGCCACCCGGTCAAAGTGATCGTGAGGAGCAAAGGCCTCGCCGCCGGTCAGCTCGCCCTGAACAGCCTCGCCCAGGCCGTCCTGAGCCCCGGCGCCGGCAGCCTGGAGGGGGGAACCCTCCTCGTCCTCACGGGGAACGGCTTCGCCCCGGGGAACACCAGCGTGACGATCGGCGGCAAACCCTGCCAGATTCAGAAGGTGACGCCGGCTCTTCTCCGCTGCGTGACGCCCCCTCACGGCGAGGGGCCGGCGACCGTCAGCATCCGGGCTTTCTCCGTGGCGTACCCCAGCCTCAGCTTCAACTACACGGCAGCCCTCACTCCCGTCCTCAGCTCCATCAGCCCCGCCACCGGTAAGTGTCATCCTCAGCATCATGTAGTCATAGCAACAAGAGATAGTTAGATATTTGTCGCGTACACAACCCTGCATAACCCTTATTACCTCCCATAGGGCCGAGCGGTTCCGTCGTCACGCTGACGGGTTCCGGATTCGGCAGCGACGCTGAGCTCGTCTCTGTCACGATGAACCACGTGCCCTGCAACGTGTCCTCGGTGTCCGACACGCAGGTACGGTGCGCGGCGGGGGACAACCCGGGGGGGTCGTACCCGGTCGTGCTGCATCACCACGTCAAAGGTCGCGCCCGGTCCGACGTCATGTTCATGTACGAGCTGACCCTCAGCCACGTGCAGCCCAACCAGGGTAAGAGATGCAGCGAGCCAGTATCACTGCTTTATTTTTAATTTTTAAATATCATTCACTTTACAGACGATATATAACTATGAAGGTGCATTTAGCATATCAAACACAAACTGTATTGACGCAGAGGAACCTTTTTTAAATTTTCATTATCTCTCCTGGGTCGTGCTCTTCAGGCGGTTTCGGCGGCGGAGCTCTGCTCTCCATCCAGGGCTCCGGGTTCGACCCACACAACTCCACGGTGACGGTGTGCGGGGAGCAGTGCGCCGTCCACAGGGAGGCGTCGACGTCGACCCGTCTGCGCTGCTGGTCTCCAGCCAACAACAGTGAGTCGTCACGTGCCGGCGACGTGTCTCATCCGAAGCTTTCTCACGAGTGTAGCTCGAAGTTCAAGACGAGGGGGTTGAAGGTCGAGGGATCTTCAGGTCTTTCTTCAGAAAGAATGTGTTCCTACCGGTTTGCGATGTTTTTGGTTTTTAAAGGCGTTATGAAACTCGTGGATGCGGACCTCGTAGGAATGTCGTCCGGCTCTCAAAGTGACGGGCGCGTCAGGCCAGACAACATGTTGTCACGGATGATGAGACATCTTAGGCTGCCTCTTATCTCTGTGCACGCATCCATTCCTCTCGTCTTTTTGCTGTTTCGTCTGCCCGCCTGTCTGTCTGACTGACTGTGCGGACTTCCTGTCTCCTCTCAGGCTCTCGGTCGGAGCTGAGCTGCGTGGTTGCCGTCAGCAACCGGCTGGATGCCGTCAACATATCGAGCGGCTTCACCTACAGATCTGCGCTGACTCCGGTGATCACCGAGGTCTCCCCCCGCAGGGGGGGCACCGCCGGAGGAACCCGGCTCACAATCACCGGCTCCGGTTTCAGGTCTGACACAATAGAGAGACGCGCCCAGATTGTGGAAGAATTACACGCTCAGATTACATTTGTCACGGGAAAACCTTCTTTCACTGGCTTTTAATGTGAGGACAAACCAGTCCTCGATCATATTTTGGTGTAATGTACCTTTTTATATGTATACGCCCAAAATGACACCTGCCCATTTATACATAACACTGTGATGAAGAGTGTGTGCAATACTGTATGTCACATAGAATGGCCATGAAGTCATCGACATTTATATGAAATTGTAAATGTTGCATGATATTCTATTTTATTAAAATATAGTATATCATATATACAGTTAGAATTATTCTTATAATAAACTTTCCCACCTCACTGAATCTTCTCGCGTCTCGCAGCACCAACGTGAACGAAGTCAACGTGTCCATCGCGGGCTCCGTGTGCGACGTCCAGTCCTCCAACAACACGCACATCATCTGCGTGACGAGCTCTCAGAGGCGATCGCAGGAGGCCCAAGTGCGAGTCAGCGTCGGGGACCGAGGCGTCGCCAAAGGGGTGAGATGGCGTCGCCGGCGCAATCGCGCCTGACGAGAATTTTTTTTTTTCAAGCGTTTTGTCTTTCACTCCAGGACAACACCGACTTCTTCTACATCGACGTGTGGTCGTCCAGGTTCACGTGGGGCGGACTGTCTCCGCCTGGGAAGGACTCGTTCGCCGTCATCACTAAAGGCCAGACCATCCTGCTGGACACCAGCACCCCTGTGCTCAAAATGCTGCTCATCCAAGGTGCTTCACCTTTACCTTTCTCATATTTGCTTTGTCTCGTCATTTTAAAGACCTGAAATATATTGCATGGGTTTTGAACTCGCCGCTTTCTTTGCGCTCAGGAGGGACGCTGGTGTTCGACGAAGCGGACATCGAGTTGCAGGCGGTCAACATCCTGATCACGGACGGCGGGCGGCTCCAGGTCGGCCAGGAGGGGGCGCCGTTCCAGCACAAAGCCATCATCACGCTCCACGGGGACCTGTTCACGACTGAACTTCCTGTTTACGGAACCAAGTCGCTGGCTGTCAGAGAGGGGGTGCTGGACCTCCACGGTATGAACGCATGCAAATTCATTTTTATAAAAACCCTCGCTGCGGTGCAGTGATCTCCTGTAGATTGACAAAAACAAAAATACCCGTGACCCAGATAGTCCAAAAACCCGGATTACGTGTCATTATGTCATGTAACGCTGAGCTGAGAGAGCAATCTGAGCTGCGTGTCCCGCGGGGGATACCGTTGATATTAGCGCCACGGCGTCTGCCTCCCTCGAGCGTAAACAATTGATGACCTGTTTCCCCAGGCATCCCCGTTCCCGTCCCCTGGACCCACTTGGCCCAGACTGCGACCAAAGGCTCCGTCCAGCTGACGCTGAAGAAGGCCGTGACGTGGAAAGCCGGAGACGAGATCGTCATCGCCTCCACCGGCAACAGGTAGAGCCGAGTCTCCAGTACATGTTAACAGGGACTTGGTTTTAGTTAAAGACTTTCTGACTGCCGGTTGGGCCGTATAAAAAATATTTCTCAGTGGAAGAATAAAACCCGGACTGTGTGACAAGGCTTTGGGCCGGCCTATCATATTTACTTCCTCGTTTCCTATAGATTTCCTCTCATACAACAAGGTGCAGAGCTGCAGGCAATTCCTTTCTTTTGCAGGCACAGTCAGAGAGAAAACGAGATGAGGACGATCGCCTCCGTGTCGCCGGACGGGAAGACCCTCACCCTGACCCAACCGCTCAATTACACTCACCTGGGGGTGGCCGTCACGCTGCCCGACGGCACGGTGTTCGAGGGCCGAGCCGAGGTGGGACTCCTCACCAGGAACGTCGTGGTGCGAGGCTCCAAAAACATGGACTGGGCCTCGGATAAAATCAAAGCCTGCCCCACTGGCTTCAATACAGGTGCCGTGCTGATTTTTTTTTTTTTTGTTTTCATGTTACAAGGGTTACAGGCTTTGAAGCACATTTCAGCGACTAACGTTTCTCTCTCTTCGCTGCAGGTGAATTCACCACTCAAACCTGTTTCCAGGGCAGGTTCGGAGAACGGGTCGGCAGCGACGAGTTCGGAGCCGTCATCATGGTGCACACGCACACGCAAAATAAGAATCTCACCGTGGGCAGGCTGGAATACGTCGAGGTGACGCGCACGAAACCTTTTCCCGCTCAAACGTCTCGATGAATCGGAGCGATGAAGCTGACGGTGTTGGTGTTGTTGCGCCGCAGGTCACGCACGCCGGACAGGCCTTCAGGCTGGGCCGCTATCCCATCCACTGGCACCTGATGGGGGATCTCTACTACAAGTCGTACGTGAGGGGCTGCTCCATCCACCACACCTTCAACAGGGCCATCACCATCCACAACACGCACAGGCTGCTGGTGGAGCACAACGTGGTCTACGACGTCATGGGCGGGGCGCTGTTCATCGAGGACGGCATCGAGACCCGCAACGTCCTGCAGTACAACCTGGCCGTGTTCGTGAAGCAGAGCACCAGCCTGCTGAACGACGACATCACCCCCGCCGCCTACTGGGTCACCAACCCCGACAACATCATCCGCCACAACGCCGCCGCGGGGGGAACCCACTTCGGCTTCTGGTACCGCATGCACGATCACCCCGACGGCCCCTCCTTCGACAAGAACATCTGCCAGAAGAAGGCTAACCTCGGCGAGTTCTTTAACAACACCGTGCACTCTCAGGGCTGGTTCGGCCTCTGGATCTTCGCGGACTTTTTCCCCATGAAGGGCGGACGCTGCAACTCCAGAACCCCGGAACCGGCCGTCTTCAAGTCCCTCACCACCTGGAACTGCGAGAAGGGCGCCGAGTGGGTCAACGTGGGTGCCGTGCAGTTCTCCGACTTCGTCATGGTCAATAACGAGAAGGCCGGCATCGAAGCCAAGAGGATCATCCAGTCGAGCGTGGCGGGCTTCGGGGAGGAGGGCGGCGCCTTGGTGTCCAACAGCACGATCGTCGGCCACGTGGACGAGTTGGGGCTGGGGAGTTCCTTCTGCACGCAGCGAGGGGTCATCACGCCGTTCGACGACGGCATGAGCGTCCTCCACACCAAGTTCATCAACTTCGACCGCGGCTCCTGCGCCGCCATCGGGGTGACCAAAATCGACGGGAAGTGCGTGAGCCTGTGCGGCGGCTGGGCCGTCAGGTTCGCCGGCATCAATTACGTGAACTCGCCCAACAAGGGCGCCTTCAGGTGGGAGCACGAGGTGCAGCTGGTGGACATGGACGGCTCACTGACAGGTTCTTTTAACATCCTACTGCTATTTCTTAATGAAATTAATTATCATATTAATATTCAGTCTGTCATTTAACCTTCTCAAACTACATGGAAGTTGTCTTTAAGGTTGTTGTTGTTGTTGTTTTCAGGAAACAGAAACTACAAAGTCGTGCCCAAGAGCGCCTTGCTGGACCCCGCCCACTGCATGCCGAGCGCCGAGTGGAGCGTGGCGTTCCCCGCCGCCGTGTGCGACCACACCGTCTCCTTCCACCGCCTGGCGTTCAACAATCCGTCGCCGAGCTCCCTGAGGGCCAAGGACGTCATCCTAACGAACTCGCACGGTATGAAAACACGCAGCTCTTTGTGGACCTCTGCTGGTGGTTAGTGGGAACTGCGCCGCCGACTGCAGGATTAAACGACGAACACACAAACACATTTAGAAGATACAAATTCAGTTCAAAATGGGACCAATGCATAAATAGTAGATGACAAAGAATGAATCAATGATTCATCGTTGCGTCGCCGCCGCAGGCTCCTCTATCATCTCCTACGTGAAGAAGAGGCTGACTCATCCGCTGGGCTGGATGGCCATGTTGCCGTCCGGGCAGATCTACAACTGGTACTTCAAAGACGTGGACCAGCTCACCAACATCACCTACAAAGCAAAGTTCTACAGCTTTGCGGTAAAAACCAACGTGTCTCTCTCCTCTCTTGCTCTCTCTCTCTCTCTCTCTCTCTGTTCGCTGACGTGTGTCGCCCTGTTTCTCCTCCTCCAGTCTGACCAGTACCTGATCATCAACCACAACTTCACCCAGAGGCCCGACCGGGTCCAAGTCGTGGACGTGAGGAACGGCTCGTCGGCGCCGCTGAACTTCACCAGCAACCGCAACGGAGACTGGTACCTGGACGACCGCTCCAACAACCTCTACTACATGGGTCAGACGCATATTTAATATTGATCAATATTAATTTGATTGGTACATGCCTCATTATTGTAATGTGTTACAAGTATAACACTTTGCCCCCTGTCCCAGTGTCTGGAAAGAACAGCCAGCGCAGGCGTCGCAACAGCGCCGACCGCTCCATGAGCGACGTCACGGTGAACTTCGCCGCCTCCCGCTGCTACTTCCCCAAGTGCATCCGCCCGCCGCCGCCGCCTCCGGCCACGCTCGCCCCCTTACCCAGCCGCCGGCCGGATGACTTTGTGTACGTTCGCTGACCCGCACTGCAACTTTTCTGAAACCGATTCAAACCCGCTAGCTGAAGTCAGACAGCAGCCGTGATTTTCTTTTTTTTTAATAAAGCTCGTACATGCAGCCCCGTCATCAGACATCCATATTTAAAAGTGGTTTGGTACCGGACGAATTTATTTAACATCCAGAACCGAGACTAGGCGTGAATAAAACCTCTGCTTTGGCCTTTCTGAGGCGAAACTCGTCCTCTCTGTGCGTTTCTCTCCAGCGTGTGGTCCAACGCCTCTTTCTGGAAGAGTTCAGCTGAGAATAACTTCAGTGTTCCAGCAGAGGGCGCCAATGTCGTCATCCCATCAGGTAAAAAAAACAAAAAACGTCTTAGATGAACTAAAGGAGAACTGAAGGAGAACTTCTCACGGTCGGTGTAAACCCTTCACAGGCAAGTGGGTGGTTCTGGACAGCAGCACCCCTCCCCTCAACAAGCTGACGGTCGTCGGGGTCCTGGAGATATCCGACGCCGCGAACAGCTCGTCCGCCAGGCAGGCTCGCTCGACGCCCACGTACAGGACGGTGGAGATCGACGCCGTCTACATCTCCATCCAGGTGAGCGGCCATCGTCTCGCCCCGTTAGATTTGAGAAAGCTTGCGAGAGGACAGCCGGTTCACGAGGGGAGCCGACGGGACGATTTGCGAGGTGACGTCTCGTGCTGTTCTCAGGGCGGGCGGCTGATCGCGGGATGGGCCGACGAGCCGTTCAGAGGTCAGCTGCACATCAAGCTGAGGGGGAACCACCGCACGCCGGACTGGCTTCTGCCCAACGGGCCCAACCAGGGGTCCAAAGTCCTGGGTAAGAGAGCGGCATCGGGATCCAGGTCAGGTGATCACCTTCACACACTTCCTGCTGTAACAGAAAACAACATTGTCGTGCAACAGGTGTGTTTGGGACACTGGAGCTGTATGGAAAACCCCACAACATTTCCCACACCAAACTCTCCGCCACCGCCGCCGCCGGCTCCACCACGCTGACCCTGGCGCGAAGTCCGTGGACTGGCAGGTCTGCAGGATTTTTACAGCTGCCGTTGCTTTTTAGTCTGGAGATCCACGCTTGAGTTAACGTTGTTTTTGCACGTGCGTCTGCAGGTGGGAGACGAGGTCGTCATCTCCACCACCAGCTACAGCGCGAGGGAGACGGAGAAGCGCCGGATCGCCGCCGTGTCGGCAGACGGCCGCGTCCTCACCCTGAACCAGCCGCTGACCCACACCCACATCGGTGCGGCACGTCTGCCTGACCGCTTTATGAATTAATACTATTAATAACTGCTTCTACAACCAGGCTAAGCTAAACCCGGAGCTGACGTGTCCCCGGTCTCCGTCCAGGTGGGACTCACTCTGTCTCAGGGACGTCTCTGTCCTACACGCTGGCTGCCGACGTGGGCCTGCTGAGCAGAAACATCAAGATCATCGGTCAGGAGTACCCCAGCATGATGAAGGACTCGTACGGAGCCCGGCTGCTGGTCGGCACCTTCTCCTCGGGTGGAGTCGACTACAAAGGTCAGTAGAGGGTTTTTTTTGTGTTGTTGCTGAGAACCTTTGACCTTCTCTTCAGCTCATTCACGTCGTCGTTGACGTTCTCCTCCTGAAGGCAAAGCTCAGATCAGGAACGTGGAGTTCTTCCGCTCCGGTCAGCAGGGCTGGACCGACTACACCGACCCGCGCTACTCTGTGGCCTTCCTCAACCTGGGAGAGGTACGGACACACACACACACACACACACACACACACACACTAAAACCTTAAAATCCAGCTTGGAAGAGGAGAACTGAAGAGAACATTGTCTCTCTCTGCGTTTGAAGGTTTCTAAAGAAGACACCTACATCCAGAGCTGCGCCTTCCACGACGGCTTCTCTCCGGCCATCGGCGTCTTCGGGACCAAAGGGCTGTACGTGGACGACAACGTCGTCCACCACACCGTCGGAGAGGGTAAACGCACCGTCACGCCACACGGGAGTCTGCGCCGTACGGCTCGGCGCTCGCTTAAACAGATTTCACGTGTTTTTCCGCAGGCATCAGAATCTGGGGCGACAGCACGACGGTGAGGGGGAACCTGGTGACGATGGCGCTGTGGCCCGGCTCGTACCAGGACAGGGAGGAGGTCTTCAACTACGAGTGGAACGCCGGCATCGAGGTCCGTCTTGTCAGGATACGAGAGAGGAAAAACGCGGGTCCTTTTTATGGCGTGTTCCCGCTTTGGTGACCTGTCCCGTTTCTCCTGCTACACCAGGTCAACGAGGGGACCAACGTCGTCCTGCAGAACAACATCGTGGCGGGTTACGAGAGGGTGGCGTATCGCATCGATGGCGAGCCGTGCCCAGGTAACGCCGCGCACCACCAACCTTGTAAATTCAGTTCAGCGGCAAAACATGGTCATCCCAGGTGTTCTTCTTCTGCCCGTCCAGGTTTCTCCAACCAAAACAAGAAGTGGATGCACAACGAGGCGCACGGCGGCTTGTTCGGAGTCTTCATGAACAAGGACGGTTTGCCTGGCTGCAGCCTCATCCAGGGCTTCCACATCTGGAGGAACTTCGACTACGGCATCTACTTCCAGGTTTGAAAACACTTTTCCCACTGTTTCTGTTTCAAAAAAAGCAGCTGCCGCCCTCACCGTCTTCCCCCTCCCCCGCAGACCTCCATGAGTATAGTCATTTCTGACGTGACCCTGGTGGATAACGGGATGGGCGTCATGCCGATGATCTTCAGTCCTCCCTCTCTCTCCCACATGTACGCCAATAAAACAGTGCACATCCAGGTGAGACGGTTTGTTTTGGCGTGCTGCGTCTTCGTTCCCGTGCGCCTCTGCGGTTTGTTTTTCCCGTAATCCTGACGTTCCCTCTTTTCCCCAGAATGCCCTGATCGTCGGCAGCAGCCCGAACTTCAACTGCTCGGACACTTTGCCCACCAGTGACTTCAACATGGCCGGCAGCTCCTCACATCGAGCGCCCAGACCTGTGACAGGTGCAGTGCCACCTCTTTGTCGGAGATTTGATTTTGACTGCTGGGTTTGGATCAGATTAACTGGAAATGTTCCTGCGTGACGCTGTTTTCACTCTGTGCAGGCGGCAGATCTGGAATCTGCTGGCCGACTTTTGCCTCCTCGCACAACACTGGTCCTAAGAAGCCCTTTCACACCAACAACAACTACAACGGCATCGCAGGGACTGATGACGGTCAAGGGTGAGTTGTGGGTCTGTGTTTCCTGACCCCGTAGTTGTTGTTGTTGTAATTGTAATGACGTGATGCTGCTTTTCTTCTTCTTCTTCTTCTTCTTATTATTCTCTCTCTTTCCAGACACGACGTTCGTCAATTTCCATAAAGTCTGCACCAGCGAGACAAACATCATGTTCATCACCAACCCGCTCAACGAGGACCTGCAGCACCCCGTGCACGTTTCAGGCATCCGGACGTCCAACAGCAGCAAGGACGCCAAGGTCTTCATTCACCGGGCCGATCTGGGGTAAGTGCAGGACCAGATGCCGGGTTTCACGTCTCTGGATGTGTGTCTGGGGCTAACGGGCGTGTCCGTGCCTCAGTAAAGTGAACCCGTCCGACTGCGTGGACATGGAGTGCGACGCCAAGAAGAAGTCCTTGCTGAAGGACTTGGACGGATCCTTCCTGGGCGCGGTTGGAACCGTGGTGCCCCATTCCGAGTACGCGTGGGGCGGCGATCCCAGAAGGGGGCTGGGCGACTACCGCATCCCCAAAGTGATGCTCACTTACCCCAACAGCAGCCGCATCCCCGTCAACCGGATCGCGCCGCACAAAGGTGAGGAGGGAGGAAAATAAAACGACCAATTCAAATGAGACGCGCAGACGCTCAGCATGAGTACGGCTCAGTTTAGGGTTTGCCAGGAATATCAGCAAATAAACTAGTTTCCAAAAACGCTTCCATTTGTCCGCAGGTGTGATCAGGAAAAACTGCACATACATGTCGGCCTGGCAGAGCTACAGGTGCTACGGGCTGAACCACAGGATGCTGGTGATCGAGAGCCTCGACGACGACACGGAGACCAGGCGGCTGTCCCCCGTCGCCGTCCTCGGAGACGGCTACCTGGACCTCCTCAACGGTGGGACGAGCTCTGGCGTCGCGACGCGCCGCGAACGATCCGATCTGAAATGAGTAACGGGAAGAACGCGTCTGTGTTTGCAGGCCCTCAGGATCAGGGCTGGTGCTCGGGCTACACCTGCCAGAAGAGGTTGTCTACGTTCCACAGCATCGTAGCCACCAACCGCTCCTTCGACGTCTACTTCACCAGCGTCAGCCCTCAGAAGCTCCGCCTCATGATGCTCAACGCCGACCCGTCCGAGGTCAGCGCGCGGCCTGGAGAACGCTGCCCCAAGCGTGGCCTCAAACTAACTGCATGGGTCAATGTATGTTTGTGCTTTCGTTGGTGCAGAGCGTCAGGGTGTCGGTCTTCTACTCCAAGCCTCAGCGGTTGGACGTGTACGTCGACAACGCGCTCATGGCGCCGACAAACGCCGAGTGGAACGCCGACAAAACTGACTACACCCTGAAGCCGACCATCTACGCAGGTACTGACGTCATTTGTTACGCAGAAATACAGGTTTCATTGACGGACCTGTAATCTTTGTTCTCCTTCTTCTTTCTCTGATCTCCTCAGGTCAGTTCGTCCCTCAGCTCAACGCCCCCGCGGGCACCAACTTCTTCGACCAGGACTACAAGATGCTGAGGGTCGTCGTGAGAGGCTCCAAACCGGTGGAGATCCGAACCGCCCCGGTCCTCTTCATCGCCTTCGAGCTGCCGGCCATGACCGAAGACGAGTTCTATGGAGACAACCTGGTCCGGAACCTGGCCCTGTTCCTCAAAGTGCCTCCGAACATGATCCGAATCACCAAGATCATCCGGGAGGACGGGGGCGCGCGGCGCAGGAAGAGATCGACGGGCCTGACGGTGGAGGTGGAGATCAAGAAACCGCCGGTCCAGCAGACCACCAACAGCACCAGCAGTAAGTGGGGAGACGTGGCGCCTTCAGGTGTCGACTCAGACCCCGCCCTGCCATAAAAATGCAAACCTGTGTCTTTTCAGACGAGGAGGACTTTACACTGCTGAAGAACATCGCCGACAACCTCGGCCAGGTAGCGGTTTCCGGAAACCTCAGCCAGTCCATCGGCTTCAACGTGTCCTCGATTGGCGTCGTCGCGCCTCCTCCCCCGTCCTCTGACCCCGAATGGAACCAGGTGAGGCTCGGGACCGCGGCGATAACGAATCGGCCGGTCGCGACGCCAGCGTGTCGGGCGCTCACCTCTGCTGCGAATCTCAGGTGGCCACGGAGGAAGTGAAGCGGGTCGAGACCGTGAACTACTTGTCCAGCGTGTCCAACCTGGTTCTGGTGCTGGAGCCCATCGCCGGGGTGTTCGTGGGTCCCCTGTCCCAGCAGCCCAGTCTGATGGCCGTGGATGAGCAGGTGAGGCGCCGCTGCAGGTCTGACGTCTGCAGGTAACGTCGGACTTTTACTGCACAGGAGCCGTTGGTTCGCTTTTTGAGGGAGGTTCCGGTTTATTGGACTAACCCACGGAAATGACACTGAGCTGCGTTGTGGTCGCCCGCAGGGGAACTGCGTCTCGGTGGGGGTGACGACCCTCGCCGTCACGGCCAGCCTGAAGGACGCCGCCGGGAGCGGCACCGGCGGACTCGAGGGAAACACCACCATCCTGTTCAGCTCCTGTTGGGCCAACTTCACCGACCTGTCCGTTCAGAACAGCGGTACGTGACCGGTCCAGAGCTCAAACAGAAAGTAAAACAGAAACCTTTCTGATGATTTGATGTTTGCTCCGCCCCCCCACCCCCCACCCCCGCAGGTGAGAACCTGACGATGGTCTTCACCCTGAAGGAGTGGGGCGCTCAGTCGCGCGCCTTCACCGTCATGAACACCCCGACCACGCTGACCCCGAAGACCACCAGCAACGTCACGGAGTCCACGAGCGAAGAGCCGACGTCCACGCCTGTCCCGGAAGAAAGGACGACCGCCGACGACTCCGTCTTCGGCTCCGGCGCCACCACGTCGGCTGCCGGCAGCCTGTGCCTGGTCAGCGTCATCTACACGGTGGCCTGCTGCTCTGAAGCCATCCCCCTGTGTTAGACGCTGAGGGTCTCCACGCACTATCTGTGTTCTGCTACGCTTTAGAGGTTTAAACAAAATGATTGGGACGGGGTCGACACAGAAAACCAATAAGCAAGTACAAATTTATATATACAAAGACGACAGTTATTGTGTGTAAGCGTGTGTTTAATATACATCAGGTGGAAGATGCATATGGACCTCATGTTTTAAAACGGGTGCAATAACGTTCAAATCTGAAGGATGACATGAAGTTTTGCTGTTAAATTATATTCTCTTTCCAATAAATTCTATTTTTCGTTGTTGATTACACTTCTTCGCTGTACGAGTGTTTTTACTTTATTAAGATAATTAGTTGTTTTATTTGAGTGACGGCTCTGTCCATGGTGCTGAAGGAAGCTGATTGGCTGCACGTTTGTAACGTCCCGCCGCGTTTGTTTACCGCTAGAGGGCGCGAGACACCGCGGCAAACCCGCAAACCCACGGTGCGCAAAAGCCGCACATCCTCACTGATACTTTTAAACTCCCGTTCGCACCGAGAGAAAACTTGCAACCTGAAAACTCAACGCGGGGAAGCCACGTGTGACGTCGTGCAGCTGGTTTTTGCGTCAAAAACCACAAGTGGGCGTCCGCAAAAGTGCACCAAAAGTGGACGCGCGTCTTTTCAGCGCGCATCTGCCTCCCCGGGGGAAGAAGGGGTGGCGACGGCCGACAGAGGAACAATTAGTTTTACAGCCTTAATTTGCGCCCTCCATTTACCCCCGGACGATAACGGCGCAATGTGGGCGTGTTCTCGCCCCCTTCTTTTTAAAACTTTGCGCCGCCTGTCCTCCCGGTAGCTGCGCGCACTTTGCGGAGCAGCTGCGGAGTGGATGCAGAGTTCAGCCCCCGGTCCCCAGGCCAGCTCAGGCTCCGGCTCCGGCTCCGGCTCCGCGTCAGGACACAGGGCAGAGGATGGAGCTCCATCGCCTCGCTTTGCTCTGCGGGGCTCTTGCGCTCGTCTGGGGCGTCCCCTGTTTTTGCGCTCTCGCTATTTCCCCCCCGGGCGCTCCCCCGAGGAGCGGCGGCAAGGTGGCCAAGGTTTTCGACGGGCAAGAGGCGTCAAGGTATTTCAAGGAGTTTTCGTCCAAAGACCTGGTGGAGCCTCACGACTACATGCTGTCCATATACAAGACCTTCTCCACGGCGGAGAAACTGGGACTCAACGCCAGTTTTTTTCGCTCTTCAAAAGCTGCAAACACTATTGCAAGTTTTGTGGACAGCGGTCAAGGTATGTGGAGTTGTGTGTGTGTGTGTGTGTGTGTGTGTGTGTGTGTGCAGGTTGCATTGACTGAACACCCATGACTCATATAGCTTGTCTCCCAGATTAATTCAGTGCAGACAATAGTGGGATTTTTTTTTTCCTGTCAGATTCCACATCTCTGTGGTATGCACATCATCTCCGTGAGAATGCGTCTGACCCCGGCGTTTTAATGCTTTCCACAGATGACCTCCCACTCTCGCCTCTGAGGAGACAGCAGTATCTGTTCGACGTCTCAACCCTCTCCGAAAAAGCGGAGGTGCTGGGAGCCGAGCTGAGGATATACACCAAAGTGTCTGGGAATTTCAGGATATCTGAGACGGAGCCCGTCGACGTCCAGCTCCTCTCCTGCCACGACCAGCAGCTGCTGGACTCCAAAACGCTGGACCTGCAGGATTCCCACCGGCCGAAGTGGGAGGTGCTGGACGTGTGGGAAATTTTCAAGGAGCGGCAGCACCTGAGCCAGGGGAAGCCCTTCTGCCTGGAGCTCAGGGCCATGCTGGACAACCCCGAGAGGGAGCTGGACCTGCACCTGCTGGGCTTGCACAGGCACGGCCGGCCTCAGCAGAAGAAAGCCATCTTAGTGGTCTTCACCAGGTCCAAGAAGAGGCAGACCCTCTTCAGCGAGAGGAGGGAGGGCAGGGCCTTGCTGGGCCTGGAGAGGAAGGCCAGAGAGAGCGGCCCGGGCATCGGAGCCAGCAGCAGCAGGAGGAGGAGGAGGACGGCCGCGTCCAAAACCCGCCACGGGAAGAGGCACGGCAAGAAGTCCAAATCCAGGTGCAGCAAGAAGCCGCTGCACGTCAACTTCCGGGACCTGGGCTGGGACGACTGGATCATCGCCCCGCTGGATTACGAGGCGTACCACTGCGAGGGCGTGTGCGACTTCCCCCTGCGTTCCCACCTGGAGCCCACCAACCACGCCATCATCCAAACCCTGATGAACTCCATGAACCCCAGCAACATGCCGCCCAGCTGCTGCGCCCCCTCCAAGCTCAGCCCCATCAGCATCCTCTACATCGACTCAGGAAACAACGTGGTCTACAAGCAGTACGAGGACATGGTGGTGGAGTCCTGCGGCTGCAGGTAGTGGGGCTGACGGGTGGAGCTCGCGGGGCTGCACCTGACGTGGGCAGAACTTAAGCAAGATGGAGACTTGTGATGCTTTTCAGAAACCACAGTCAGACTCGATACCTCAAACTTTATAGTTTTCTCGCTTTTTCTCCTGGTCGCCTTAAACTCCGCAGTGCCTGCAAATTCATGGATGTGTGTGTATGATCAATATTTTTTCTATACAGATATGTGAGCCGGTATCCATCTCCTCATGTGACTCATGGCAAGACAAGAATATTCTGCCTTTACTGTCAGTGCAAAACTTCACTTTTCCCATTTAAAAAAAAAAAAGTCTTTTTCCCGCCCATCTCTCTGCCCTTTGGACACGAGCACGGCGAGTACGAGGGAAAAAAGTAAAATTGTGAATGTGTGAAATGTGGCTGGTGAGTTAGAAAGAAAATATCCAGATATAGTCCCAAATGTTTGTCCAAAAGTCATCAGAAGGATCCAACAATCAAAAATTAATCGATTTGTTTTCAGGTAATAACTTTCAATGACTGATTACAGTCATTATTATTATGTTTTGTTTTGTTTTTTGCCCCCCATAGTAGTGGACGTCTGAAGCGACGTCATCTCTGCCAGGATTAAAAAGCAGATTTTCAGCACCTGACTCGGCCGATGACTCAGGGAGGAGAACGTGAAGATGTGAAGAAGAAAAAAAAAAAAACGGTCCACCCAGAAACCACAGCCGGGTTCTCTCACTGATGAGGAGATGCATAATGTTGTCTGTAATGCACTGATGTTCAAAGGTACCATGTGTAAATATTTGATATGGAAATGATAATTTATGTTCGATGAATAAGTTATTGCATTTTTTTTTTTTTTTTTTTTATTGTCCGCTTTGTTCCGTTACAACTTCCAGATGGCATGAGTCACACATCTGGACGTTGGGATCCAAATAAACACATATGGGTAATGTTTAGGTAACGAAACGTGACAGCTACGTTCTGCTCACACACTGTGAAATATGGGAGCGTTATCTGTGCTTTTTGATGTATATATAAATAGGAAATAATTAATCACCAGAGAGAAGAGGTTGTTTTTGTTTGGTGAACTCTCTTTGTTTTTAGGCTATGCTGTTAGTAGTCGCACATTTTAGCCCATCTTTATTTTGTTTTGCAGTATTTACTGGAATCTGAAAATAATATATAATTTACTGATTGATATGGAAAAGATGCCACAGTATGTTTAGATGGTAGCATTTTTTTTTTTACAGAGGAAAATAATCATTTAAATTGTTTAACCAAATTAATCTATTCTTATAAACTGTGTGAAATGTAAAATATCTAGAATAACGGAGAAATTAAATGTCTTGAGCTACGCTTTCTGGTGTTAAATTTGCTGATGCAACATTTGCTTCATATTCATTTTACAGTCACTAAAAAGGCCAATTTTCATTTCTTTAATCTTAATTTTTCCTGGTCGTGACTCGCAGCTTCTGTCAGAGGCGAATTGGTCTGAAGATTTGGCGGCCTGCACCTTTAAATCATCTTTCTTTCACTTTTTAATGTCCCACATGTCTGAATTAGACACTTTTTTTTAAAAGGTCCATTACACCTAATTCCTCCCAGCACAGACTTCCGATCAATACAAACAAGTGATCAGGAACTTATTGACCTGTCATTAGTTTTCCTCTGTGGTGGTGAAGGTGGTGAGCGAGGCCAGGGTGAACACGGGGTCAGCAGACGAGCGGAAAGAGCGCCATCTTCCCTGGGTGGGCTGTATGGAGGGGGCAATATATGACAAACAAATTGGTGGGCAGATGTAGTGACCCCCCCCTTTTCAGTCTAGAGCCACATTGGATCCCCTGCTTCCCAGACAATGGCAGTGGAGGAGCTCAACATCAGATTAAGCCTGCCTTTTCCTCACTGGGGTCAAAGGTCAAGTGGGCCATTGTCTCCGGGAGAAGGGGGGGGCTACGGACATTAAACAACGTGCACGTCCTCTAAGAAAAAGGGCGGCAATCAAGAGGGCATGGGAGGGAGGCTGAGGGGGAGGAATGTGTGCGACGCTCTCCCCAAACAACAAGGTGAGATATAAAAAAAAAAAAAAAAAAAAAAGGGGGTGGGGGGGTGCAGCAGCTGCTCGGGGCAGCCAGCGGAGGACAAAAGACTGGAATGTGGCGTCTCTATAGCGGCGAACGGAGGCGTTTCTGCGCCGTGTCGCCCTGTGGCAGATTTGCTGTGAGATGGAGGAAAAAATATTTGCCGGGGAAACAAAGACGGGTGTAAATCCAGTGCAGGATTCAGCTGCTGGGATCAGATTGGGGGTGGTGGTGGTGGTGTAACTGGGAGCTCATGTGGTGGTGGTGGTGTAACTGGGAGCTCATGTTCTTCTGGGTTCTTCAATGTTAAACGTTTCACGCACGTCCGGAGGACAAGAAACCGCAGCGAGCGAGATCTGGGGGAGATTAGCGTACGGGAAATCAGACGGAGGAAGACGTTCTCCCCTGCAGCGTTTGCACAACATAATCCAAACGCGTGTCGCTCCGGGCCTGCTTGCCCTGTCGTCTTGACCCCCCCTGCTCGTGTTAGCGCCGGTAAACACGGCCCTCGGCGTGGAGATCCTGCACGGTGGCAGCAGACTCACAACGCCGACTGATGATGAGGTTATTTCCTCCACATCCAGAGGGAAAATAACGGCTTAATTTAACCGACTGTCTGAAAAAAACTTTGACTGGTTCCCAAAACTGTGTCACACATCAGAGAACTCGGCGAAGCGTTGAACATGCTAGCAGCAGTTTAACGTCGCGGCCGGTGCAGGTGGAACTTATTAACGGCTTTACTGTCTTTGTAGGAATCTGACAGTAAAAGTCAATAAGACACTCAGTGGGCAGTTTATTAGGTACACCTGGCCCAACAGCCCTGCTTTAAATCCAAACTCCTTTCTGCTTACAGTGTCCGGCGTGTGTTGGATCGAGGACGGCTGACGTTGCGTTACGTTATTTAACCCACCTTGATGGAATAATAGAAGCACCTGTTTAACATGCAAACATTTGATTCAGCAGAATTACTCGATAAAGCGCGATGGAAGATTAGTCTTCATGGATGCGGACTCCGGCGACACCTCCTTTTGTTTTGACGATGCAGAAACTGAACGTTAAGAATGAAAAATCTGCGCGGTGACATCTGGTATTCACGGCGACCTTCAATCCTACAGCTTGGATGAAACCCTTCGCTGACAGTGATCCACTAAGATATTTACAAGACATTTGTTGAGCTCAGCGGGGAATATTTTTGGAAGCAAAAAAAGCAATGTGAAAAAAATTGGGTTTTTTTTTTTGTTGTGGTGGTGGTGGTGTTGGTGGTGGGGAGGGTAAATGTGTTTCTTCACTTTCTCAGCAAGAGTCCGATGAGAGGCGTAAAGACCTCGCTCCATCCAAAGGTAAGAAAATGCACCTTCCACAGAAATGCTTTATAAGGGAATACTGAGATTCCTTTGACAATATTTTCCATAAGGGAAATTAACAAGGGTACAACACTTTTACTAAAATCCTGTCTACTTTAATTCTTACGAGTGATTTTAGCAAACACGAGAGAAGAAACAGCAGCAGCAGCGTGGAGGAGGAGGAGGAGACAGGTGTGTCAGCGCTGCAGGTAAACCTTAGTGAGCCGCAACCTGTTCCAACAGGAAGTCAAAATTGAGATGCAGAGAAACCCCGCCTCTCTCAAAATTTTAAATCTTTGACCAGCGTTTCCCTGCAGCTGGTTGCACCTCAATTTGTCGTAATCTGCGTCAGCTGTGACGGTGATTGTAGCCAGAGACGGTTTAGCTGGTCTCACCACACACAGCTCGAACCTCCACCTTCATGGTGGATGCAGGATGAACCACACCTGTGCCGGCTGCTCCTCCTCTGCTCCACAGGTTGGTGGAGCGACTCCGTCTCTTTCACTGCGTCAGGCATGTTTTGCATGGAAGAAAAGACGAGAATGAGCGGTCCACGCTCGGTGGGTGTAGCGTAACACTCCACTGCTGGTAAGGTAGGAATATATTTGTGTGTGTGTCAGCGGCCCATCTGTCAGGCCTCCTGGCAGCAGAACAAACCCGGCTGCGTCGCTCTTTAGCGGGTGTTCCCCTCCTCTCGTCTCCTCGGCCTTTTACTGTCATACGGGGATCTAAATGATGAGGACACGCAGAACGCACAGATGTTTGCAATATCTCTCTAATATGAACTCTCTCATCCGGACACACCTGGCTCTGATTTGTCTGAGATATAGCATGTAGCGTGTGCACTTGACATCAGGGTTTTTCTTTTTTTTTTTTTTTACGCGCGCAGAAAGATACTCAAAGGGGAAGAGAGGAGGAAGAGGAGGCCGAGGAAGAGGGAGGGAGGGAGGGGGGGGGGCGTAAGTAAAAACAGAGCAACTGTCGCTCACATGCCTGACACAGAATGATAATCAGGGCCCAGGCCGCTTTTGTACATGAGCAGCTTTGGTTTTGGGTGACAGCGCTGGTAGTGTTGTTTTACAGTCAGTCTGCAGTTGGAAATAAAAACCAGACCGTGTGGGCTCCGGGGCCAGAATCAGTCCCCCCGGTAATTAAAAGTGCCTGCTGAGAGCTCTTTACTACACGCAGCCAGATCACTGATCATCACTGCCCGATCACATCAAAAGGAAATGACACAGGACACAAGGCGAGCCATTAGTGGGTCGATCCCCCCCCCACACCCCAAAAAAAAAAAGATCACAGGCAGTCATTGGGGGCTTGATTACCTACAGATTGTCTGTTCTTTCTCCACCTCTCCACCCACAGGGGGAGATGTTCCCTATTGATAACCTCTCCCCCCCCCAACAGTGGCAAACTTTCATACAGGTGGACAATTTTATGCCAGAGCGGTTTGATCTGAAGCATCACCAAGTCTCACCTTCGGACGATTTTTCAGGTTTATTCAAATCTTTTTTTTTGTCTTGCAGAACAGCGCCCGCTGTGGTCACAGGTTGTAACTGCAGGAGACAGGCTCCCCCGGCCTCACGGCTGTTAGCTTAGCTTAGCACAAAGACTAAGAACAGGGGGATACAGCTAGCGCGGCCGTGTCCAACGGCAGCCGAGCGTCCATTCAGTGTTTTATCTGGGGTTTGCTAACGTTAGCAGCATGAGCTACACTGCTACCAACCAGATTAAGAAGACCTCCAGAGTGTTGGATTATACTAATGTGTCTTTTATCACGTAATAATCCAATGTTAGTATGGAAGAGTATGTTTGTACCTATGTAAACATGTCATTTTTTCAGTTTGCATATTTCAAACTGAAATATACAGACTCACACCGTGATAAAAAGTTTTTTCATCCAGAGGAGGTTAAGGGAGGTCAGAATTGTAGAAGAACAAAAGAGAGGAGAAAAAGGAGGAGGCAGGAAGACCGGCGCTTTAGTACAGGTCGACTGCATTTTTTGAAACCGTTCAGATAAAGTCGTTGCGTCATCGAACTAAAACGAGTCTGTTTTACAGAGTTCCTGAAGCACTGACCTTTTCTGAGATAAAAGATTTTTTTTTTTTTTAACTTTACAAGAGACAACCGATATTTTACGAGCCCTTCATATGTGAATGTAAAAACCTAAATCTGCAGAGTAACCCCAGCCGTCAGATAAATACAGCGGGGTATATTTCAGGTTCGTGACAAGCTGAACAAACTCTTCAGTTTCTCTTCAGAGGATTTTGTTTTGTCTTATTTTCACCATTAATCTCCCCAAACGTTTCCTCCATCAACTTTTACTAAATGTGCTCAGTTAGTTCATGTCGCTAGTAAATAAAGTTTTAGCCTGGTTTTCTCAGTAGCCGTCAGACGTTCAGGGATCCTCCGAGGTGCTGAAGGCCGGACATTTCTGAACACCTTGTTAAATGAGTTGCAGGTGCAATCAGCGAGACAACACCACTTTCAGACCTCGGCACAATCGCCCTCCTTACTGTAATTTATTCCCCTTAAAGAAATGTGGGGGTGAGTGGCATTTGGATAGAGAGGAAGAGGAGTGGGAGGAGGGGGGGGGGGAGTCTTTGGGTCAATAAAAATCAAAAAAGCAGTTATTGACTTTGAAGCCCTTTGCCGTTTGAGGGAAACCCAAAACCGGGCCGATTGCGGCGAGCCGGCCTGGTTGAGGCTGGAGAGGAAATGCAGTGTGACACTAACAGGCTGAAGGAGGAAGTGTTGATGGACTGAATTAAACAAGGAGGGGGGAGGGGGACGCGGCTGAGGGGGTGGCGGGTGGGTTTGTGGGGGCATGACACTAATGTTTTCCATTGACAAGACGGAAAAGCCCCGCTGCTATGCCACACACACACACA
Organism: Psettodes erumei; assembly: GCA_016785225.1. Classification (NCBI taxonomy): domain Eukaryota; kingdom Metazoa; phylum Chordata; class Actinopteri; order Pleuronectiformes; family Psettodidae; genus Psettodes; species Psettodes erumei. The sequence goes on along the minus strand of JAFBJZ010000898.1, from coordinate 2,585,770 downwards.
CACACACACACACACACACACACTCATAAATTCATGCATGTATTCTCAGGGACCGTTCGCCCGGAGCCGGCAGCGGGGGCACTTTCCCATGCATACTTAGAAATACATACACAAACATTTGGTTTAAACCGAAGCTTGAAGTCGGATTGAAGAGTGACAGATCGCTCCAATCAACATTTACCAAATCGCTTTTCCCACAGCAGTTTGATTAAAGTCTAAAATGTCCATCATTCGCCCCAAAATGAAGGAAAATAAAGATTTCAACATATTTCAGGCTACTGTGACTCGAGACACACAAAAGCTGCTTCCAATTATGGCCCGTAAGCCGTTCTGAGGAAATGTGTGGCAACTTCAAGAGGAAATATTTTACATGTCATGGGTGTAATAGAGGAGCATTGTGCGCCGTATAAACTGTTGGATCTGGGTTTTATCTGCACACAGAAAAACAGAGCAGTGAAAACAAAAGAAGTCGTAAACGTGGAGGGAGGGTCGAGGAGGGAAACAAGCGGAGGCCGAACAAAACAGAAGCGCAAATATGTGGAAATGAGGGTCTCTGCCTCTAAAAGTTGTTATTTTATGTATTTAACAAATGGAAGTAAAAGTGACCGAATAGCTGAAACAGTTTGGAGAATAAGTGTCACATGCACAGGTCAAAGGTCAAGGTTTCAGTAAAGATATGATGATGATTAAACTCGTCTTTAACTCATGTGAAAGACGAGAGCTCAGGCTACAAATGGCTGTGAAACATCTATAAATACACGTCCAAAATGAGAGCCCAAAGTCGCTGTGTATCTAGTAAGCATTGGATATTTAATTTCAATCTTAAACATAATTAAAAAATTAAAATATGACTCCAGACCCTGAGCCTGCAACTGCATTTGTTCAATTAAAGAAAAAAACACAACCCTAAATCATACAAACCCTTAAACATAACCCTGTAATCCTTAAATGTGCGACCCACAGCAGCTAAGATAATAAGCTAATTGTATTTTGTATTTTATTTTAAACCTCCTGGGTTTTGTTTGATCTGCTGCAGTTTTATCATTGTACTGTATGAAACAGGTCTTTTTGAAGGGCTGTTTCCATACATGCAACACGTGGATGGAGTGAAGAGTTCAGAACTGAAACCTTTAGTTAATTATTGATTAGTCAGCTGAGGGAAAGCTAACTGATAGTGGTTTGATTATCTTAATCATTAAGTCATCAATCAGGCTTTTATGTATGTGGGTTTTGGACAAAACAAGACGTCACTGATGGATTCTCACAGTCTCATATCTACTGTATGTCTGGAGAAATTTCCATCTGAACATTATCACATTCTTCTGACTCATTTCTCTCATACAAGCCTGTTTTGCCTTTTGACATTTTATGTAGTTGCTCGTCTGCTTATAAAAAAATCCTGTTTCTATATTCCGGCTACTTATTTTTTCGTCCGCCGCCTCTCTGCCTTTATCTCTGTGAGCAGTGCGATGAAAGCATATTTTGATATGTAAGCCACTTTTCATATCTGGATTTGGGAGGCACATGGCATGGGAGAGGTCAGCGTTTATGGGCATTAACACCAAGTCAGACGGACCTCCCACCGCGTGTGCATTCATCTCAGAAGGCAGGTTTGCTCAGGGTCCTTCGCTCTTCGGGCCTCGATGAGGTTGTCAATCAGCCGCGCATTTCTGGAGGTCCGGCAGGAAGTGGCGGCGGCGTTTCTGAGGGCAGATCAGGTAATCAGAAACTAAAGTATTAACCGAATTTTGAGATCAAAATCTTTTATTAAGTCTTTTATCCAGCTTCTCTTTTAAGTCGTGGATTTTCTCAGTGTTATTCTTTGCTTTAATTAACAGGATTAAAGTGAACTTTGATCAGTATCATTTGAAACAATGTCTTGTTGTCAAACCTCTGTTAATCCCTCCGCACTGTCAGTCTGGATCACATCTGCAGAGACGGACCGGACCGGAGTGGATTTTAGAAGTGGCCCAGAGTCACACGCTGAGGCTCTGCAGCCAAAAATGCAACGTGTTGAGGTGTTTTCAGATGTTTGTGTAACCGTGCTACCATGAGGAATGGAACGGTGTAATTTCACAAAGCAGAGTTGCTGTTTCTGTGCGTGTTAGTGTGAGTCGTCAGGTTTAGGTGCGTTTTACAAAGTGTAGTTTGCAATTAAATATGTGATCAAGACTTGAAGAGACATGAAAAGGAGTCGAGTTGTTGCTGACTTTCTGTAATTCCCAAATCCATTCCATTTTTTTAAACAGACAGGTAAAAGGTTTGTTAAAGGTTTGTGTACAGAGTTGACAGGTGAAGAACCAGCTCCTGTTTGTTACCGTTGTATTTGAGTCACAGAGCTGAGCGTTCCAGCCGCTCTGTCGATATTTCCAGAATCCTCGACGATGTCTCGAACCATCTGGATGAGAAAATGATTCTGTTGGCAGCACAATAAAAAAAAGATTTTAAACACATTTCTCAAGATGCACCTCCTTTTCCTAATCCAATAAAGATGGTAGCCGGAAATTATATATGTCTGCCTGCAAAATGTACGATCTGGGATGAGTTTTGAAGTTTTATCGTCAGTAGAACTCATGTATCCTTTCACATATTTACATTAATGTTTTTTATATTATTCTTTTCCCATACAAAACAAACTGGAAGATATGATGTGTTGAGATACTTCAGGATACTACAGCCACACAACATGTGTGAAATCTGGTAAAATTCTTTTTTTATTGAGCTGCAAACAGAATATTCTTTTCATACAGACAGAAATCTGTAGACACTGGAAATGAATTCACAACAGCGGCCAAGTGTTGTTTATTAATTTTTAGTTATTCATTTTATGAGATGCTAACAGAACAGAAACAGAAAGTGTGCAGCATTAACCTTTGAAACACTACTGTAAGTATTTTAATCCCAAAACCGGACATGGATTATTATGGAAGTGAAGCCCCGCGTTGTTTTGCAGATAAAGCGTGTTTGTGCGTTTGTGATCATCGTTGCCCCCCCCACTGGATCAGAGTGATCTGGTGGCAGTGACCCTGGCTCCCCTCTTTCACCTTTAGGTGTTGATTGCTTTTAGAGCCTTAAGTCTAGATTGAGGGCTTTTCCCATGGAGATTAGACGATCTGGTTTAAAGCTGTTTCAACAGGTCGCTTGTGAGGGGTCAAAGGTCAATTACATAGTAGTGCCTAATGGTAGCAAATAACGTCAATCACCTTAAACAGACCAGCGGCGAGACTTGTGCCTGACTTTGGGCTGGAATGTGGGGAATCCAGGGGTTAAGCTGGTGGCATGGAGCGGCTGACCGGACACACACACACACACACACACACACACACACACACACACAGTTCGTTGACTTGAAGCTGGCCGGGCTCAGTCACCATCTCCTCCTATGCCATGCCATCAATCATTCAATCTGACAAACAACACGTCCCTGCACTGTGGAAATCAAATACATTCCCAATCTATTGATCAGTGGACAGAAAGAAAATCAGTCGACAAATATCTTGATAATCGATTCCAGCAAAAATGGCAAATATTTGCTGCTTGTTTTTAATCAGTTACCACAGTAAGCCATGTGAAATGCTTTGAGTTTGGGAAACGTGCTAATTTTAGCATGGTAACATACTCGCTGTGAGCTTGTTAGCATGCTAACATTAGCGTATGTAGCTGAAAGCGATGCAGCTTCACGCGGAGCGGCTAGCATGGCTGTAAAAGTAAAAGTGTGTGCATTCTGGATACTTTAGAGTTTTTAATGTAAATTTGTGAAGCCTGGAGTGAAAATGGACGTTTTCTGAAGTGAAACGTTTCGGTGGGATCCAGCGTTTTTTTATTAGACGGCTCCTCCTCCTGCTGAGGTGAAATATCCGTCCCCACATCCCCCGTGAATGAGAGCTGTGTTGGCACAAACGCCTGCCAGTCACATTTACTGCATGATTCGCTAAAGCTGTCCCTCATTGACTCTGTAATTAATGAGCTGGCCCGAGGCAGACAAACAGATGACGATGCTGGGTAACCACGACAACAGAGGTGACTCATACCCACAGCGAGCCCTCACCTGGCCCGCGATCTGCAGTCTCCTGCCAGATGTAGCTTTTCCTGTCCGTACGTTACACACTGCCAGAAACACACACCGACACGCAGTGATGTGTAACCATTTTGTTTGCACTACCGAGGAATAATAGGCGAGGGTTGACTTGATATTTTTATTTTATTTTTTTTACATATGATCATCGGAGGGGACGATTGATGAGCAGAGAAACTGAGTTAGCCTGGAGACTGCGGGACTTTTTAAAACCTTTTCTTTTACTGTCACCTCTAACCAATAGATTTCCTTGTGTCCTCAGCTGTTCCCCAGTCACCTGTATCTCATTCTCCTTAGTCAGCCATTCCTTATACTGCTCACTAACACAGCGTCTTTACTCTTTCTCAATTCAGGCCTTCATCTGGAATACTATACTGGAATCAGCTTATAAAATATCCAAGGCCAAATGTTGGTTTTTATCTAACTGCAGAATAAAAAACTCCCCTGATGTTTTTAAAACTACGAAAAAAAACACGGAGGATGTGACCCCGTGTCCTAAACTGTGGCTGTGACCCTTTTTAAGAGCGTACTCCAAGTTTACATTATGTTTCTCTAATTTCATCCATCTGTCTCGCGTAATCCATCACAAATATTTACAGGACAAATGATTTTTGAATGACAAGACTGATAAATAAATGAATAATTTCCGCACAGTATCTTACAATGTGGCACGGTTCACGTTGTCCCCACACACACTGTTTGTATCCGCCGGGTTTTGTTTCCATGCCTCCCTTGGCCTGGAAACTCTCCCGCTGGGAACAGCACACTGCAATCAGGCCCGCTTTATGGCAGCCAATCTGCCATTCACCGAAGACCAAGATTGATGACGCCTGTCTTGACTGACTGGTGCTCGGCGAGAGAAAATACCGCTGTCCAACATGCACCGCACACGCTCATAAAACCTCCGTCCATCTGGTCGCGGACAAACGAGGAAATTCGTCCATAAATTCTTAGCTGCTTGAGAAATCTGAATGTTGGACGAGCGAAGAAAGACAAACAACGTGGCACTCCCCGTCCGGAAGATCACACCGGCGGTGTTTAACTCAAATAGCTGGAAACGGCTGCACCTCCTCATGTCCTTCAGCGATGTTGCCCTTTTGACCTGCTGACCAGACTCCTTACATTAACTAGACACAATGTATTCTCCCATGAATGCAGCGTTAACCACCACAGGCTCCCATTGACACTCAAACGGAAGTATTTTTACGGCCTCCAAGCACCACTGAACAAGTTTAAAGCAGCTTAATTGCAGCGTTGACCTGATTGGCAGCTACATGAATGTGTCTTGGTGGGGAAGAGGCCACAGACTGTTAACTGCAGCGAGGTGCTAAGAAAAAAAAAAAAAAAAAAAAAAAAGGTTAATGAGCTAAACGCTGCACTGCCAGGCCAGCTTTCAAGTCGGGATTCATTTCTTTATACACACGCTCATAAAGGTGTCTTATGAGAAACATGCAGTGGCCCCGAGGTGCAAAACACAACAACGTGAACAAAAACACATGAACAAAACAGGAAACATGAAAAACACAACAAAGGTTTGAGCAAAGATTCCACGTGTGGTTCTGTCCCATCACATGTGAGAAGTGACTTTCTGTTGTGTCTTGTTTCTGTGACTTCTCCAAAGACAAGCTCAACTTATTCTTACTTTAATATGCTGCACCGTCTGTGACAGGCAGTGCCAACGTTGCACGGCCAAACCCGTGAGATCCAAACGCTTGTCCGGTACAGTAGTAACAGGAAATGAGGTAATGAGGGCCTCTCAGGGAGTGCACAGCATGGAGAGCGACGCACTGACCCGTGGCAACCCAGACAGGTCCACTGAACTTTAAAGGTGAATTGGATCAGGGCCCCTGCCCGGCCGCTCAGCCAAAAGCCTGCTGATGAGGGGCTTAGCGGCGGCAGTGAAAGCAACCTAATGAGTGACAGGTAATCAACACTATTACCGGGCCTCGCCAAGCGCGCCCGAGCTTCAAGCGTGTTCACAGCCAGACCTACAGGCCGAATACCGGGGGAGTTAATGGCTTTAGTATAACGCTTTGCCATTTCTTTACCAAAAGGGGGGAAAAAATTCTTTGATTAATGAGCTGAAGTGGATTTTTCGCCCAGGTCTGTAACCATCTGGGGGCTCTACCTAAACTGATGACCTCACTGCGTTTCACTGGCTGCAGTCCATCCTGCAGCATGTCCCCGGCAATCAAAGAGCAGCGCCAAAAACAAAGGCCGAGTCAGGAGAAAAAGCTTCAGGGTCGCACTGGAGGAAGACGCTACGTCATGCCAGAGCGTGGGCTTTTATTGTTATGAACCATGAATCCAGTCCAGCGTCCTACATCGAAAAGGTTGTGACCCTGAAAACACCAGTTCGGTAAAAAGGTTAGTAGATTATAAATTTGAGATTTATTTTTTTTTTTTAAGCCAAAAGCCAAAAAGCAGGACTTAATGTCAGCTCAGAAATGCTTCAGGAATCCAGTGGGAGCAAGAGAAATACAAAACTGACAGATACAGTCTTCAGGAGAAGATTTTAGTATTCAGCAACCGTCTGCTGTCGGTTTATCAGCGCTTTCTGCTGAGAGCTCAGTGAGACTGAACTGTACAGTACAGTAAATTTGCAAAAGAAAGCTGAAGTGTTAGTTAACAGACATTAATGGGCACGAACAGACTCTTTGGCCACTCGGGGGCCTGAAAACGGTTTCAAACGGGAGCTGCAGCAGCTGTAACTCCAGGTTCCAGTATGTTCTGTGCATCGTGGTCTCCGGGCCTCCTGCGCCCAACAGAGTTCAAAAGTTTAAACTCGGGCAGGATCCGCTGTCGTGACACTTTAAGCAACTTATGGACTTACGGAGCCGTAATCCTTTGTGTGTAACTGATTTAATGAACAAAGTAAAAACAGAGGGATGATCTGCTAATCCCTCGAATAGTACAAGCTACTTGAAATACTAGTGTACTACGTGTCTTTCCCTTGATGTTAATCGGGACTGTAAATCCGCAGATTTGAAGATTCTGACTTATCAATCTCTCCGGGCCGAATGAAACAAAAGCAAACTGTTTGAGGAGTATCTGTGATATATCATGCCGCATACTTTTAGATGGAATCTCTGTTAAGTGGTGTGTGGGTTGGCTTGTGTGTGTGTGTGTGTGTGTGTGTGTGCGCTGAATTCTCTGGCATGTGAAAGAGATTGAGTTTCATAAGAAGCTCTGGTCGTTAATTCGCCTGTTTATCTCGATGCAGAGCTCTGGACTAAATTTGAGTGAAATATATGATTCTCTCCGACACATTTTATCTTTGCCGACTTCTCTGTCCACCTCCTGTTTTTTTTTTTCCTCCGCAGCCTCACCCCCTCTCCTCCCACCTCACCCCAGCGCACACACTTATCCTCTTCCTTGCCAAATACTTTCCATTCAAAAAGAAAAAAAAGATCCCACCGTATTCTGCCGGTTATCAGTCTAATGCATCATCACTCCCACCTCTCATGTTAGCCGAGCTGAAGCTAATCCATGTTTATCCGTGCATTCAGCACTGCTACCCCCTGCTAAAAAGTTTTATAGGTGCTTTGAAGCAGTTTGTCATATTTACTTCTACAAAACAAGACATCGCTTTGATTCCAGGCATTACTCTGGATCGGGAGGAAGTGTTGATGCTCTGCAGCTGCTGCAGATGTAATGGACCAGGAAGAGCCGTGCCAGGTCTGGTTTCAGCCCAAGCTAAAGGTTTATGTTGGCCCCTGGATCGGGATCCAGAGTTCCCCGTGTTTTTTTTTTTTACAGTGCACTGGTTTGACTTCTTCCTCACTCAGCACAAATACTAAATTAAAAAGGTGTCACAACCTGAAAAACACTGCTGTAGCAAACATGTTATGGCTTTACAGTTTTTTTTTTTCCCTCCTGTAGTTAACATGAAATGGCTTCGCTCCAGCTTTGGCTATTTAAAAGCTTGTAGTGCCACCCTGTGGTAGAAGTCAGTAGCTTGATTACATTTTGACCAATGCCCACAGGAAGTGGGAATACATACACAAGTAATAACATAAAACTGCTGTGCAAACAAATGATTTACATATTACAAGTCTGAAAAAAAAAGATATGCATAATCATAGCTGCTCCATACCACATTCACACGGCAATGCAGCTGCAAGCAGGGACTGCTTTGAAAAAAAATGCAAATGCTTTGCTTTTGATCGTGGCATCTGATTGTCGAACATTTGAACCTCAATGAAACCCCCTTCTAAAAGAAAACAGAAAAGTTTTCTCATCACTGAAAAAACATGAAGGCCACAACTTGTTCATGGTAAAGGATCACTAGCTGCTGCTCTCAGTGAGCATTAATTTAGTGATTCACAGGTTTAACTTTTGATTTAAGATTATATTAAGACCGTATGTAATGTAGACTTCCAAAGAACCAAACTCAGCTGAAGTATAAAATCCAAATCCACATTGATTCCTGCTGGTTTTTCTCAGGATCCAAACAGTTATTTTGTCTTACAGTACATGTGAATGCACAGTGTCGTCTTTCAGTGCAGTTTTACAGCTGGAGATCCCACAGGCGTTCTCACAGTCTCAGTCTGGCGTCAGCCGTTAGGGGCCAGGGTTACACCATAGTCATCCTCAGATGAAGGGCTTCAGTCTGGGCTCACCGGGGAGTAGACAGGGCCTTCATCTTCATCACCTATCAGACAAAGATCATCCAACATGTCACACGTCTTGTTTATCCACGAGTTGACATCTTTTTTTTTTTTTTAAACATGTGTCATTTACTTGAACTGGTTGTTTGTCCAGAGGAAACTGCCTGGTAACTGCCTGGAGGCCCAGAGGGATTCTCTGTCATTTGTGAGAGCACAGAAATTCATTCAGGTAAGAGTCGCTTTAGTGGGTCACATTCTCCCCCGAACAAGTGGAATAACACACACACACACACACACACACACACACACACACACACACACACACACACACACACACACACACACACACACACACACACACACACACACACACACACACACACACACACACACACGCTGAACTTCCTGTCCTCATTTTCGTTTTCCCGCGCTTGTGGTTGTTTGCCCCGCCCTCATGCGTTTCACCTGTTCCCAGTAATGAGCCCAGCCGCCGCTGTGTTCAGTCAGTTGGTCAAGTTTAGCTTCCTGGTGTTTTCCGCTTTGTTCTTTGTTCCTGACTTCACTTGAGTTGTGTGTTCTCAGTGTTAGTAACTGCCTGCAGAAAACACCTGTAAGTCTTTTTCTTGTTTTATCTTGGTCCCTTCCTGTCGTAGCTTTTGTCTGCATTTAGCTCCAGCTAGCTTTAGCGCAGCTTGAAGATTAGCCTACTTAAATACGGCAAATATGACAAATGTATTTCTTTAAACTCAAGGAGGCAACCGTCTGTTGTGATTTTCAAATGTTAAGGGACACGTTTTGATGAAGACTGGTAGCTACTCGTGTTTGTACCTCAAAGATAAGGCTACAGTTAGCGGCTAGTTAGCTTATGTTACCGTAGCATGTAGCTTAGCGGGGGAACGCGGGGGACTTGCTAGCGAGTAGCGCTAGCTTCGTATTTCACGCACACACGCGGGGCGGGTGAAGGACGTGGACAGACCGGGAGTGACCGTGATGTAGCCGGCCTCGACGTTTTGGTAGCACTCCCCGGAAGAGGTGCTGGACGTGTCGAAAGAGTCCGTGGAGATCTTGGACGCTCGGGCGTGCACAGCTTCCTGGGGGCCCCCGTTGTGATTTGCGGCGGCACCCGTCCCTTCGTGGCCTGACAACAATGTAGGAAAAGTAAATAAGTTGCGGTCAAGCAGATGATGGAGCCCTGTGGCTCAAGGAAGTTGACAACCTGAGGAAAATGCACAGAAAATGTTATATGGGACTATGACTGTGCATGTGATTTATGATTCAAGCAGCAGCATGCATGTTTTTTTACGGTTATTGCATTTCAAACACATGGCTTTTCGACTACAGGTTGCATATATACACTATTTGAGAGATAGGATTGTAATTGTCATTTTTTTTTAAGTAAATTTAAATAGGAACATTTTTGTTTTTTCTTTCCCAAGATGACCAGAAATGGAACTCCACATTTGATCAGCAACAACAGTCCAACAATCAGCTGCTGAGGTAGGAACATATTTGTGTGTGTGTGTGTGTGTGTGTGTGTGTGTGTGTGTGTGTGTGTGTGTGTGTGTGTTACTGTATGTGTGGGTTTTGTCATGACAGACCTAATTAATCCAATGTAAATGCAAGGACTAAAGATTTCCTCGTTGAATCTAAGACGATTTAACACTTATTTCTAGCTGTGATTAAACTCCCCTCGCCTCTGAAGTGCTTCAAGACAACAAGATGATGTGTTGTGTTGTGATGTATTTTCAAAGTGTAACATCTTACCAAACTAAATGGTGACTCACCTTCCTCAGAGAGGCTGTTGAGACCCGAAGGCCTCATCAAAGGGTTTTTGTCCGGTCTGTACCGTTGTGAATCTGGGTTTAAAAAAAAAAAGGCACACGATGAAGGATTTCAGTTGCAATCCGTCTTGCAAACCCACAGTGCAAATGGCATCGAAACACACACGTCAAAGCAGCTTTGACCGCAAAATTCACAAACAGCGAGAGAGCAACTTGAGATGCAAACATTGAGAAATGCACAAGGATGCATTCAAATGGAGAGGAAATGAAAGAACGTCGCTCACTGTGAAAGGTTGATAAAGGGACAGACGGGTCATTGCTCGGGTCATACTGCTCATAGTCGGTATCTACTGACGTGCTGTCAACACTACTAAGCTGGGTCCAGAGGTGCCTGGGATCGGGGGGGGCTTTTTGAGACAAACGCACAACAAAAAATGAAACGACTTGATGAGACGACAACTAGTTTGTTTTTAGATGCTGCGTGCTCATGCAGCACCACAATTCTGCAACCGTACCTCTATACAAACACACATTGTGGATATGTGAGAAGAGAAGGGGCAGTTTTATTTAGACTTATTCTTGTGAAATGTTCAGCCACTGACCGTCAGCCTGCAGCTGGATGCTGGTGACTTTGACGAGATCGACGGGGCCTTCGTAGTTGTTGTGCGGTGCAGGAGGAAGTCGTGTACTGGTGCGCGTCTGCTGCAGCAGGAAGGCTGCAGACATAGAAGACATCTTTTTTTTGTTTGTTTGTTTTGTTAACATGCTCGCTGAAAGCCAGGCACAGCTGGGTGGTGACGCTCAGGCTGAGGTGAGGGGAACCCACCGTGTCGCCTCCTGTAGTGGCAGCAGAGCACCGTGTTCGTGATCAGGATCACCAGGAGCACGAGAGAGGCCGTCATGGTGGTGAGAAGCTCGGCAGACACAGGGAAAGGTCGCGCGATGGCGGCGGTTGTGATCGGTGCTGGGATGGACGGTTCAGAAAGGAGAATGAACTGGTTATGCACTGGTTTGTGTGTACAAATACCAGTCTGTGTCTCTCTTTTTTTCCCAGAAGATAAAACATGTAATACTCACCGGTCGTCCACGTGGTCACTGCAGTTGCATTAACTGTGGTGGTTGTAAGAAATCCGAGGGAATCTGCAGGATGCAAAGTATGTTTTATGTTAAAAAAACTTTTATAGTTGAGATGGGAGCTGACAAAGTGCAGAGATTTGAAGGATCACAGCTTCACAGTTATAGACGCAACATGAAATTCATCTTTCAACAAGAAGAAAATGTTATTTGGGCAGTATAATCGCTTGTCCCAACTGTTTGAACATGAAATACTCAACAACCACAGAAACAGTCGCTCACTGCTGCAGATGACGCCAGACGCTTTTGAGCCGACGCACAAGTGTTTTCGATTCACGATCTCGCGGCACTGCCACAGGCTCCGCTGCCCCGGGCCACACGCGTAGTACCACAGCGTGCCGTTGTTGTGGGGAGCGCGGGAACAAACTGGGTGAACTTCTGCGGCACGGCGCCGCACCCCAGCATGGAGCACACCATGGCGGCCATGTCTCTGTTCCAGCAGTTGTCGCACACAGTGCCCCAGCTGCCGTTCCGGTGGACCTCCAGTTTACCAGAGCAGCGGTCCACACCGCCGGTGAGTCTGATCGCTCTCATCTCTGCACAGACGCACACACACACACAAACACAAACTGTGAAGCTAGGTATGTCAATGTTTGAGATTATTTATGACATCACCACAGAGCACTGTAGTGTCATCGTTACAGTTCTCCCATGTTTTAGTTCCAACTAAAATGCTGAATATGGATAAGGTTAGCATTAGCATGCTAACATTGTCACTGTGAGCCTGTTAGCATTTAGCTCAGAGTTATTAACATGACTGCAGACTTGTAATGTTTTTGCACTTGTGCCAAACAAAATGCCATAGAAATATTATTTTTTTTTCTTTATGACAAGTCTCAACTCAAGTTCCACTTACTATCTGATTCTGAAGCTTTCAACTGCTCCAGAAATCTAGCAAGCAAACTTGATGTTAAGTGTTTTGGTCGTTAAGGTCAAGAATTGACGCAAGTTTTTGACTTGACGGCGACCTGAGCATATGACCCCAGCATCTTCTTTGTGTCCACAGTCGGACTCCCTCTGCACGGCGGGACAGGTCCACAGATTCTCCTCTCCGCCCGTGCAGTTCAGCTCGTCCAGGTGGATGGGTCCTCTGCCCGGGGCGAAGGAGCCGCCCTGTCCCGTCACGTTGAGGGCGTAGCCGCAGCCGAGCTGGGCGCACACCACGTTGGCGTCCCTGAGGTCCCACTGGTCGTCACACACCGTGCCCCAACCGCCGTTTCTCCATAGCTCCACCCGTCCGGCGCAGCGGTCCGGACCGTCTGCCAGCCGTGCAACCTGGTGGCCTGATAATTATTTATAAATAAAAGAATTTTATCCAATTAAGATGAGCAATAGATGAAAGAGCATTACTAAAACAGTTAATGCAGGCATGAACAAAAATAGATTTAAAATCTTTGTAAATCAACATGTATTAAGCTTTTTAATTGGATTAACAATGGTATGAAAAAACTAAATTAAAATGAGTTGTATCACTGATTTCATTCTGCTGTTTTTATTCAGTGCAGATGGCCAAGTCAAGGAAGTGCCTCGTCCCTGTGGGACAGTTTCTTTGTGGTCATTTAAAGAGTTCAGTGTCACAAAAGTCCCAAGATATTTTTTTAAAAATGTGAATGTGTATATATGAAACAGCTCAGACATTCTCTCCTGTAGGTTAATCTCATGCTTAGGTGACAAATCAAAATCTAACAAGTGAGAAGTAGATTATGCTGTTTACTGTCATCAGGCCAATATGTTTCTTCTCACTGCTATTTTGTCAAACTTCACAGGTTCAACTGCAACAGGCTCATTCTGTGTAAAAATATGACGGTGTGTGAAGACCACCTTACCACAAACCACTCCAGTAATCGTGGTGCATTGACTTCCCACATTCTGCGAACAGTTCTGCAAACGGCCGCCCTCGTACAAACAGTTTTGAAAGCAGGTGGTGTTTGGGGGCGAGCCGGTTTTGTCCAGGTGATAGACGCCGCCACAGTCCAGGGCGCGACAGATGCGGTCGGCCAGCACGTCCGTGGCGTGTGATGACAGCGCGAGCGCCACCGCCTCGCCGCTCCTGTTTCCAGGCAGCCTGAGAGTCCAACTGCATTTGCCTGCAAGCTGGTGCACGTGAGGGTCACCTGAGGGGACGCAGAGGACCAACAGTGTGTTACTCTCATCTCTCTCTAATCTCTAATTTTCCTTCCATCTGTGGCACTCAACTCCAACTTTCATTTCACGCTGCTGCAGAGAGAAATCTTTAAAGTCAGGTCCCATCAGGTAGTTTAATTTCTTTAAACTTTGCACAAACAGAAGGAAACTGTGCATTGGTGCACTTTTGATGCTCCAGTGAGAATTTCCAGGATCAGTGTGGTTAATGTGGGACTCGGTCAGACCAAAGCACCAACTTTGTTATAGTACCTTACTCAGCTCACCACCTCAAACACTTCTAACCACGTGCAGTGTTTTTCATATTTAAGAAAAAGTCTTTAAACTTCAAATTTTTCATCTCTGGTGCAATTAGTAAATTGTATGAATGCAGATCATTTTTTAAAATTCTGTAGCCAGTGTTATTTTGGCAAATGAACATTTTTGCCATCTCGAATGTGAACATATTGCAACGCAGTGTTTCTGGGACAGAAGGTGCTTTGCAGAAAGAAACTGCAGTGAAAGTAGTTTGCAGAGCCAAACAGAATCTGCGTGGGAGAGCTGCTTTTGCAGTTTTAGTTTGATATGCACCTGCAAAATTCACAGCAGCCCAGCCCACATCCTGCCACAGTAAGAGCATCAATATTCATGCAGGGTTGGCATCAAGTGCTAATCCTGATCCTTGTTAGGCCTAATAAGTAGTCCATGATATATTAGTATAAATTTGATTATGTATGAAAAAGAGAGAGTAAGCTTATTGTTGTTATTAATAACTTGCGCTGCTGAAAAAATATCTAACTTACTGTTAAATTCCTCTTGTATAATTCCTCGTGTGTCGTTTCCCTCTTGTTTCAGCTGGGCATCAGTTGGGTCTGAAGTGGATGAGTTTTGAAAAGCTGAAACAAAGAGGTGAAAAGAATTGACATCCAACTCACTGACCACGGAGCAGTGTGGATGAACCACGCCACCTGCCATGTGCTAGTCACAAAATTTCCCACTTGCTCTTTTATTTTCTTCAGATCTAATCTATGATTTGCCTCAATCCATTTTTAAATCTGACTTTATGCCCCCCCCGCGACTGAATCTTTAAGTAGCCACATCATGGGATTAAATGATGAAGGTGGATTCAGAGGTTTCGTCACAGTAGTGAAATAAAAGACTAGTATGAAAAGGTGAAATATAAAAGAAAAGTTCAAGATGAAAAGCTACGATATCTATGCTATAAATATTTAGAGAAGGTAAAATGTAAATGAAATATGCATGATTCATATCAACTCAGTTCTCTTTTCTGTTTTTAACCATTTAATTAGTTTTAAACTCACATTTTTATCAAGGAAAAAAACATCAGAATTAAAATGATGCACTTGTAAAATTAAAAAGAAAAAAAAATCCAGCTTGTATAACTGGACCACAAGATATTTTAGTTTAACCAAAAAAATATACACAAGTATTTCTTCTAAAACATACAGGTGCCTTTACATTGTGTTTGGCAGGGTGCATAGAAAAGAAATCTACTCATCAAGTATCAGTGTGTGATACTTACATTATTCACGTTATGTTTGTGGTGTTAGAGCAAAATAGAAGAAAAAATCTGCATTTACAATTTTACTGGCAATAATGTAATAATTTCTTTTCAGTTTATAATTTCAATTCAAAATGTAATTCCAAAATCAAACTGAATTGTTACTGACAGCCACTAATTATGTTAACATGTTATAACAATTATATAATAATAGCCAAAGTTCATGGCTGTAAATCCACTTGAACTAAAATGTTAGTAAATGTATAAAACCGTTAATATTACCTTGACAAAGCCAGCTCAGGTGAATGATTAAAACGTATTTCACCGGCCTCATGTTGCCTTCACAGACTCACGCAGCTTTTCTCTGTTCAGAGCTGAAGCTCAAACTGACGCCGTGTTCACAAGGTGCGGCTTCCTCTTTTCCTCTGATGTTTGGGGAACCCAATCTTCCCGTTCACAGCAGCGTTTTGTGACAGAAAGCGAAGCCCATGGCTTTGTCACAATAAACAAATATCAGTGCCCAAACCTCAGTCGTGATGCAGAAACCCTCCCCATTAAATTACCTCATATCAGTCCATTAGTTTATTACATCAGAAGCTTTTTTAAACTCATAATTAACATTATTCTGTCTTTAATCTGTACTTCATAATCAGTACTGTTGCCTCGTCCTTAGTGCCAAAGACATATTTACTGTATTCCAGTAAATTAACCATGTGCAGAGAATTAACTTATAAAAATATGTAGTTACAGTAACATAATGTCTGCTGTGAAGTATTACAGTATTTTGAAATCGCTTATCTTAGAATGACCAAAGTACTCATAGTGCACTTAACTTGTAAAATCCTATTGGATAAAATCAATGAAATCTAATTATGGCCAAAGGTTGTTGCTTTTTTGTTGTGTTTTTCCTGTGAATGTGTAATCAGTCTTGTAGCCGTATTAACTGCAGGATTTGAGGTCTGTTTGACACCGCATCAGCCACGTGAACTAATTTTACTACCTTGAACTAGTTCAGGGCGACATGACCACATCCACCGCGCAGCATCGTTTACTTAACTCTTATTTTCCACTTTCTCCTCATCATCATTCATATGCGTTTAATCTGCATTTAATGGATTAATTTTATTGTACTTAATTAAAATCTTTAATTTAATCTTTCTCTCTCTCTTTCTCTCGCTCTCCTGCTTTGTTTACATCCTGCTGCAGGAGCACGCGCTCAACTCGACCCGCTCTCTTATTGGCTAACCGGTTCTGTAGCCCCGCCCTTCGCCGCCCGCTCTGAAATTCAACAAAATAAAAGCCTCCAAAAAACGAGAAGAACTTACCGACTGTAAGATTTATGTTATTTCCATCCGTTTTACAGCAGCGGCAAAGACGTATTAAGATTTAAACCAAACATATAATTCAGACAGACTGAATTTACGCTTTGAGAATGAAGCTTTCTCTGTTTAGCTCCTGGTTTAGTATCTTCTTACCGTTGAGAAGGCGGTCGAAACTAAAACAATGTGGATTAATTTTAAAATGAAAATATATATATATGGAAACACAACCACAATCGACTGTCTTTGAGTAAAGTCGTGTTTGTTTGTTTTTTTTAATGAAACTATTTTAAGGTTGGCAGTATTCATACACATGCGCATTGTGACGCAGACGCCCATTTGTTGGCGCCAGCGGCAACTGGAGGCAAGTTTGATTTGGACTCCGGACCGAGCAGGGTAACTCCTTTTAATATCTGAGTTATGTCGTCTCTCTTCACCTCGGTACTTCATCTTTTAAAAGCGGCTGAGCCGTGGCTGGCTGTTCGCCGTTTTTAATGGCGGGTCGGTGAACTCGGTGGCTCCTGCTTGTGTTTTAAAGTAGCTAACGTTAGCTAGCCTAAGTTGTTTAGACTAACTGTTGTGTGAAACGTGTCGTTTACCCTCAGGTTATATTAGCGCTCTGCTCCAGGTGTAATACATAATGTAATAATTACTGCACTAACTGGTGCTGGTGATTAGAAACCATGATGGATGCGGTGTTAGCGCTTCATCACTGGTTCTTGGTACAAGATGTCCTCGCTGGGCCTTTGTGTTGTTGCTGCACAGCTTCAGGAGGTTTTTGTCCACAAATGTCCCACCATGATACGTCATAACGCGTCTCAATCCGACGTTTCCGCGCGCGCTCGGCTCACGCGCTTATCTGTGATATTGGCGCGGAATATTTCATATTCGTGGAGGGACGCGGTTTTTATTTGTGGTTTTCATATCAGGCTCCACTTAGTGTGTGTGTGTGTGTGTGTGTGTGTGTTTTTTACGCAATGCTGCACAGCTGCAGCTGGTGGTTAACGTCCGAGGTCCAACTTCCTGATTTGGTTTTGAACAAACACTAACTTCCGAAACGTTTTCTGTTTCACAGGCAGGAGCAGCCACAGCCATGACCCGACGAAGGTAATCCCCTCCGTTACTGCTTTCACGAGTTATTAATTATTATTATTATTATTACTGGACTGGTTGTTGGCAAATCTCAGGCTCCGTGTTGAATTCAGTTTAATGTCTCTGCAGTGGTCGCCTGCACAAAAGATCGGAAAATGCTCCGGGGCAGAAAGGCAAAGTTACCAAGGTAAGAGTTCATATAAACTGTAACTCAAAAAGCATATTAAATGGTTTTAATCTGTGATTGTGCTGACAGGTATTCTTTAAATAGGCCTTACATTCATTTATATCAACTGTTCTTTGCAGCAAAGCAACAGGAAAAAGGTTGAGCCCCTGTCGAAGCTGCAGCTTGAGAAGGTATTTTCCTTTTTTATTATTTCCCAATGTTCTGTCAGCTGGTTTTTCACCAGCAGAGCAATGCGGTCCAGGAAATCAATAAATCTGTCAACTGTGCAGGTCACATGAGGAGAAAAGAGCGGTTTCAAAACTTCCCATAGCAAAAATGTTTATAAATGAACGTCCCACAGAGGCAGAACTGTGTCATGAGCATAACATAAAGTAACGGTGAATTATATTTTCTGCTTCAGAACCAGCTGGTCCTCCAAGGTGTCACAAAAACTCGTGTTCAAATCGAGACTCCTGAGAAGTGGGTCGGGATCGAGCGCGATGAGCCCGGAGTTCTCGCTGCCAGAGATCCTTCGGCCCGGCCGTCCCCTCTGCCTCATCTCAGGTAATGAGCGCACATCGCCCGGCCTCGGTCGGCTGATTTCTTCTCCTCGACAGTTAAAAACATTTATATTTATTTGCATGTGGCAGCTGGGGCTGTTCTGAAGACGTGTGGGTGAAGATGGTTGGCAAGGAGCAGAACTACAGACACAGCAAGAGCTTCCTGCAGAAGCACCCGGGGCTGCAACCCAGAATGAGATCGATCCTCCTCGACTGGCTGATTGAGGCGAGTCTCCGGCCATTTTCCCCCCTTTTCTTTGTGGTCAACACGTGATTTGAATGTTCTCGCTGGCTTTGGCAGGTGAGCGAGGCGTACGCCCTCCACCGGCAGACCTTCTACCTGGCTCAGGACTACTTCGACCGCTTCATGCTGACGCAGAGCGACGTCGAAAAGGGTTTGCTGCAGCTCATCGGGATCACCTGTCTTTTCATAGCATCAAAGATGGAGGTGAGGAGGAACTGAGGGCGACGCGGGCTGTTGGCACTGACGTTTAGCGCGCTCACACATTTTCAGCGGTGGCTTGTGAATTGTATTTCCTTGCAGGAAGCGTATCCTCCAAAGCTCTCGCAGATGGCGTACGTAACTGCAGGGACCTACTACGAGGACGAGATTCTTCATATGGAGTTAATCATTTTGAAGGTACGACTGATACGAGCGTGTCACCGTTTCTTATTTGTTCTTGTCGATCAGCTGTGGGTAAGAAGAGCGTCTGTCGTTTCCAGGCGTTGCACTGGAACCTCTGTCCTGAAACAGCCGTGTCCTGGCTGAAGCTTTACTTGCAGGTGGCCTCCATGGACGCCAGCTCGGACCCGCTGCAGCCGCAGCTTCCGCGGGACGACTACGTCCGGATGACGCGGGTAGGCGTCGGGACGGGGGTTCGCCCTCGGTCGGTGAAAACCGGCTGGTCGCTCACGCCTCCTGCTTCTGCTCTGTTGTCTCTGCCAGCTGTTAGATCTGTGTATCCTCAACGTGAACTCGCTGGACTTCCAGTATCGCGTGCTGGCTGCAGCGGTCCTGTGTCACTTCCTTCAGCAGGAAGCCGTCGAGAAGCTTTCGGGTGAGAACTGACTTTGTCGATTTGATGGGCGGGTGGTTCTTGTGATGCTTCTCTTCACGTTCCAAAAAAAAAAAAAGAAATGCAGCAGGGAAACCGCGTCACCGACACGTATGTTTGGCGGGTTCAGGTCTGTCGAGAGACGCCCTCCAGCCGTGCGTGAACTGGATGGCTCCGTTTGTTGAGTCGGCGGGCCGGTGCGGCCGAGCGACGCCGCCGGATTGCGCCACGATAACAGAAGACGGGCACAACATCCAGACGCACGCCGACTACATGAGCATGCTGGTGGGTGTTCGCCTCTTCTGACAGCTCATGAGAAGTTGTTGGTAATGGCGTCTCAAACCCGTTCCCGGCGTTTCTAACTGCTAACCGTTTGGATTTTCAGGACGAGGCGAGCGGCCCGTTCCCCACTCCTCCCAGCAGCGCGGAGAAAACCCGAACACACTGAAGCTACGGGACGACGACTCGGACGTGAACAAAGAGGACGCGGGGTCCGCGACCCGCACGCAGAGATCGGATCCCGTTTACCGGACACGGGATCGCAGAGTCCGCCGCTGAATTCTTCATCCAGCGTGACGTGCGTGACGTTTTTAGCTGTTTCTAGCAACACGGGCGCTTTCGATTCAGGGAAAGTAAAAATGTCGTTTGCTGTAAGTTATGTCATTTCTGCTGAGTGTGCAATCGTTTAAACTGTGTCGCATATTTAACATGTTGAGAGCCAACAGGTAGAAACACAACTTCAGGGTCAGTTTAAATGAGGAATCCAGTGTAAACGCAGATGAACGCCGAGTTTGCACTTTACCGTCAACCCTGGCGAAAGCCACAAACCCTGCGAGCATTAGACGAATAAAGTGCCGACTCATCAGTTCACTTGTATGACTCAGGGCGTTGAATGATCACCACTGACAAATGAGCTGTATTTATTTAGAAGTTTATTTTCTACCACAAAATAAAAAAAATCTACATCCCCACCCCCCACCTCAGTCTGACAGTGGTTGACGTGTCTGTTAGAAATAAAGTTTGGCCATGGCCTGCAGGAACCTCTTCTTCCTCTTCTGAGCCGCCAGCTGCAGCACTTCCTCCGGGTTGCTGGTGTTCAGCTCCGTCTGCCCGATCGCCTTGATCTGAGGAGAGAGGTCAGGGGTCAGGGGTCAGTGAGCCTCAGGTACTCAGGAACTCGCCGTTCCAAAACGACTTACCGCGATCTGTCTCTTCTCCGTCTCGCCCCGTTTGTGGTGGATGTCTGCGCGCACGTTAAGGCTTGAAGACTCGCTGTGGACTGGAGAAAGCTGTGAGGAGACGCAGCAGGAAAGGATACGCGTGAGGTACTCCAGGATGGTGACGTCCCAGATGTAGTCGTAGAACGAGTCCATGGCGTCGTGGCTGCGGCGACACAACATACGACAGGTGTTAGGAGCCGCTCTGCCGGCGTGGGGACGCCCGTCGCGCTGAGCCGTACCTGTTCTGCTCTTGAAGAGCTTTGAACGCCGTCATGTAATCCACCTCCCGCAGAAACTGGCAGAGGACGGCGACCTGAGGGCCGGAGGTGACGTGAGTTAACTAACGAGTGCGTTATAAAAAAAGGTGTGAACTGTCTGGTCTGAGTCCCACCTGTGTGTGGCAGTTCATCATGGAGCAGCACTTGATCATCCTCTTCAGAACCTGCACAGACACAGAGCGTGTTGATTGAGACCGAGCCACTGACACACGTTTGTAGCTCCAGATGTGATGAGAAGAAGTCAGTGAGTAACACTCATTGGTTGGTGTTAACTGCAGTGGTTGTGGTGCGTTTGTGCGAGCGGCCTGAGAGACGGACCTGGTCCGTGTAGACGTCAGGGGGCACAGCTTTGGTGAAGAAGTCGGAGCACACGGCTCCGGCCTGGAGGTACAGGTTCAGGGCAGCAGAGTATTGATTGGTCACTGGAGAGAGAGAGAGCGAGAGCACAAACAACTTTTGTGATGTTGTTTTACTAAAGATCAGCGAGCGCACGAGCGGCTTCGCTCTTCTTACCGAAGTAGATGTCGGCCTGCGTGACGAGCCACGACTGGTTGTTGGGGTTCAGGGTGAGGGCGTAGGACACCAGCTCTTTGACCGTCACCGCCACGGCCTCCACGTCCACCGCCTGGATGCTGCTCCGGACAGCGCAGCAGTTAGTGGGATTTAACCCGCTGGAATTCGTTTTGTACGTTAAGGAGCGTGGGTCTTACTTTGGAAGAGAAGACGGCCAGATGGAGAGGTGCTCTGCCGTCACTTCGTTAACGATGTCGTCCTAGAAGAAGCGGGAAACGTCCGACTTTGTCAGATCAGACCAACGGCAGATTTACTGTACGGTCGGGGTTTTTTTTTTTCGGACGTACCCGCACGATGCTGTGCAGCCTCACGAACAGTGAAATGAGGGTCGTCAGCACCAGCGGCTCCTGTGACAGTTAAGATGAAGCTCGTCATCAGCTCACCTCCTTCTAAGTTGGATGTTTCCGCTGTCTTGTTTTATACTCACGCGAAGCTTCTTGATGAAAGTGATGAATTTGCTCCTGAACAATGACAACACAGCAGAATCAGACTCGTGAGAACGCGCCGCTGACCCCCGGCGAGCGAGCGAGCGAGTCCTACCTGTGCAGGATGCCCATGGAGGACTCCCTCTGTTTGATGAGGCCGACCCGGCCGTCGCTGCTCCTCTTGTGCTGCAGGGACACGCTGCAGATCTGCACCACCACGTCCCACAGCTCCTTGGCCGTGCGCCGGCTCTCTTTGGGACCCGGGAGCTCTTTGCACGTGGACGCCAGGAGCTGGCCGAGCTGTCGGAGGGAGACGGACGCGATGAGCGAAAACCGATGAGCGTTTGAGCCCACAGAGGCTTCTGAACATTCGTGCAGATGTTTCTGCAGCTGCCAAACTGTATGTATCGTAGATGATGTGCAGTACATGAAGATGTACTGTTGTCTGACGTCTTGAACGTCACGTGACAACCGTGGCGTTTTTTACCTTGATGTATGGGTTGTTCATGACCAGCGACGGCGGCACCTGCAGAGTCAGGTAGTCATTCTCCCTCCAGTTCAACATGAAGGCCACGCACTCCTCGCCCACCACCTGACGCAGAGGCAGGTCTGCAGGTGAAAAACGCATTCAGTCGTTCAGTGCTTCTGGTTGGTCACGGCGGCGGGTGCGTTCCATTTCCTGTACGCCCCCTTTAATCCACTGCAGTGTGCGCCCGCTCACCGTGTATCCTCATCTCCAGGTAACCCCTGACCCTGCTGACCAGGTCGGGCGGCGGCCGCTCCTTGCTGCCCTCGGCCGCCATCGTCTCGTGCGCGGACCTCCAGCAGCAGCATCTCGTTCAGCATCACCTGCCGCAGCTTCGGGGAGAACTCGGTGACCAGCTCCAGGCAGGCGGAGAAAAGCTGCCGCGCGTGGGCGAAGTCCTGAGGCCGGCGGGAAAACACGTGGGCGCAGATTTACAGCCGGGAACTTCCTTCAACTGTAACATTATTGTTTTTATGTGATCAGACCTTTATTGATATGCAGTGGAGTCCTTTGGCCATCAGGATGTACACCAGGTCCCTGGTCAGGTTGTCTTTAATCCCGAGGATCACGTTAATGTAGTCTGGAGGAACCTCCCACTGTACACGCACACAAAGGAGTATTTGAATCAGTACAGTGTGTATTTTTCATACCATTAACGTTAGTAGATTTCCGAGTTTGTTGTTTGACCTCTGACCTTGCTGTTGACCCTCCAGAAGGGTCGCTCGGCCATGCCGTGGAGCTCGATGAGAATCTGCCTGATCCTGCGCGGCTCCAGGGAGAGGATGAGCTGCTGCTCCAGCTGCCCGACGTTCACGCTCGCCGAGGCTGCGGGCGGACGAAGCGCAACACGGTGAGACGCCAGCTCGGCTGCCGAGCGGCGAAACCAGAGAGGATCCCAGCCGCTCACCTGGAATGTCGTAGAAGGAAGGCAGAGGCTTGGCGCTGAGGTTGATCGTGGCCGACCTCTTCCTCATCTGCTCCACCAGGACCTTCCTCTCCTCCTCCCTCAGCAGCTCCATGAAGAGCTTATGAGACGACACCACGAACACCAGCGGCAGCTCCTCCAGGCTTTCGCACAGAGTCCTGCAGAGCATCGGTGCCGTTCAGTCAGACGCTGATGAAGTGATCGGTCTAATCTGTCAGTACTTGACAGGGGAATCGACCGATCCCACCGTGTCTCACTCACTTCATGAACATGGCCATGTTCCTCCTGGACGTCTCAGAGGGACGATCCTTCTCCAGTGAGCGTGTGCACACCTGCAGGACAGAGACAACAGATCATGTCTGTTCTAACGTTTGGATGACGGCGTGAGGCGATGAGGGACAGCACAGATGTTTGTTAGTGAAGCACTTCTGAGCGTGATCACCTCTAAAATGAAGTCCACCATTCGTTTGCTGGGCTTGAGGAGCAGCTGCTGGAAGCGCACGCTGAGGACTTCTCCTTCCAGAGCGTCTCGGACGGCGTTGCAGACGCACAGCTTGTGGCAGACGTCGTCCAGGCCCGTTTCCCTGCAGGGGACGTAGTTGTTCCGTTTGCAGGTTCTAACACGTGTACACGACCTCGGTTCCGTCTCGGACTGAATCGTGGTCTCACCCTTGTTGGACTTTGTAGAGGAACTCCCTGAGAACGGAGCGTCTGAAATGGTTGGGCAGACTGCGGGTCACGTTGTCTCTGATGAAGGCTTCGATGACGGCCTGTAAGAGCGGTCACAGGTTCTGCATCAGTCGGGCCGGACGTCTGTACGACCCGACTCATCACGCGGTCGCACCTGAGCGCCTGACCTGGTGGTTGTGGGCCCGGATCAGGCTGTTGATCTGGTCGTAGGGCGTGGTCTGGGAGTCGGACGGGTCGCAGTCTCCGGTCAGAGCTCTGCAGGCGTTCCAGTAGCCGGCCAGACGCTTCTCGTCCAGGTGAACGTGAACCGTCAAGTCCAGCTGACAAATTCAAATATGTCCGCATTACTGGAAGTGTTGTCGTAGCAACCACGACGACTCTTAACAACGAACAGGTGAATCTACCTTCTTCAGCAGCTCCTTTGTCTGTCTGAAGTGATCCCTGGCTTTCTCGAAGGCCGGTTGGTCAGTGCAGCCCTGCTGGAAGAAAATGCCTCCCAGGTCATAATGCACCTGAAACACAAAATACAGAAACAGCATGTTGAAATTAAACACGAGATGCCCGCCACTTTCAGCCTCAGTCCCAGACGCGTTCCAGCAGGACGGACCTGACAGTGCAGCTCGTCGGCGCTGATGCGGAGCCCGGCGGTCGAGGATTCGGTCTCTCCGTTGGCAGCAGCGTCAGCGGCCAGCAGGTCCAGAGTCCTCAGGGTGTGGACGTAGAAGTCTTTCTTCAGCCGCAGCGCTCCCTGCAGGACGCTGATGGAGTCGGTCCGCCTGCTCCTTCAGCTGAGGGCACAGCGGCACGTTTCTCACACAGTCAAGTAATCATTGCACAGCCGTGTTTTTCAGGGTTTCCACTTCATACAAAAAAAAAAGGTGTAAACTCACAACGGTGAGGATGTTTTCAGTCATTTCTTTCTCCTGCTGCACAATGCTTAACCTGGGACGAAACAGAAGAAAAAAAGGTGCAAGTTAATTACATCCATACAGAATGTGCAGCTGAGCCTGGAGTACGAGTAAGATTATTTTTTTTTCAGAAGGTTCAAATTCACAGGCTGTCACTGGAAGAGGGAGGACTTACATGTTCATCTGGTGAGGTCCTGGTTTGGTCTGTTTCTCTGGGAAGCTGCTCAACACGATGGTTCTGATGGCCCTTTTGAAAAGTTACAAGAACTGGACATAAGAGTCAATGCGAAAACTTCTTTAATCTCTCCTAGCGCGTCAGCTGCCGGTTTGTCCTGTGTCTTTTATGTCGCTCACCAGCGGTTGTAGATGATCACAGCCATGGCGGTGGTAGGAGGCAGGGTGGAGAGGTCCAGGTCCACGTGTTTCACCCCCGGTGGCACTTTGCTCACACACAGGAGCTCGTTCAGTAACATGTTCAGCACTGGGATGGTCAAGCTGGGAGGGAAGAAGAAGAGACACATTTCCAAGATTTGTTGAATTAAGACATATTGTTTTTATATAAAAAAACACACCCTTACCCCTTTTCAAGGACTTCCAGATCCCACTTCATGTGGGCGGCGACTTTCAGTGCCAGCAGCTTCAGGGTGCGGTTGCGACGGTTGTCTGCTGGAGGCTGCACTTGATTCTGTTCATTCACTGAGGGCTTTGACGCCTGCTCCAGGAACTGGATGATCAGCTGCACCGGCGGCGGGTCTGTGGAAAGACTTTCTTGGTTTAGACTATAGCTCAACACCCACAGTTAGATTCTCCTCAGATTCATAAATGTACAGTATGTGAGTGAGCGGACCTGGGTTTGATTTCTGCAGGTGTTTCTCCAGCAGGCTGCCGTCCAGGAGGAACTCGAACCATGAAGTCTGAAGAGGCGTGCTGGGCCGACCGCCGGCCACAGCAGCCACCCGGTCCGCTGCTTCAGCACTCATCCTCCCCTGGTGACGGTAAGACGCAATAATAATAATAATAATAATAATAATAATAATCCTTATATTTGATAATGGACATGATGTCATTTCTTACATTATACCTTCTTGGACTTATTCCATGATGACAAAAAAAAATTCTGGTAATGTGAGGGATTTTTAATAATAATTACATTGAAATGAATAGAATAGAATTATTGTCACCTTAAAACATTTAAATAAGAGATTTAAAACAATCTGACAGTTGCTGTTACTTTTTATAGATGGTAGTAAACTGAACATTTCCTGGGTTTGTTGTATTGATGGAATGATTCTTTTGACTTTAACGAGCATTTCCCGCTATTTTCTGATTTTATTTTTTGACAATGACTAATCAACACAGGAAATTCGTCGTTACGTACGTAGAAGTCTAATGTTTTAATTTCTGTTCGGGCCAGGGTAGCTTTAATTTTATTTCCGTGTTGACCCGACTGGGTGGTGATTTCGACTTTGCCCCACAAAAGAACCGCAGGACTATAATCGAATCTCAACGTGAGGGCTGCAGTTGTGTACAAATCAAGCGCACCCTCCCGCCCCGTTCTCTGTTGTGTCCGCAGCTAGCGCAGCTTGGGTTCGTGTTTTAGCTAACCGGTGAGACGCAGACGCCCCGCCCGCACACATGACGACGGCTGGTCTTACCTCCACAGGCCAGAATGAACAAGCAGCGGGTTTAAGCGCTAAACGTGGAAACAAACGAGGAAACAAAGTGCTGGGACAGCGACGCGGACTGTTTGGTTCTCACATAATTCATTCTGCGCTTCGCCATCGCTCCGCCGTAGTTCCGGTTCCTGTACGTCGCCAAGGAGACACACGGCGCGCAACATTTGCGCATATTTATACCCTGCGCGTCAAAGACAGGACGTGTCAATTAGTTACTGACGATTCATTTTATGGAGAATCAGTTTACACCGAAATAAACATTAATTTAAATTAGAATTAGAAGAACTTATGGTGAATTATTAGTTTAATTTGCATATACTGATAAAGGTAAACAAATCCTTTCTCCATATTGCAATTTATTTATTTTATTTTTTCCATTTGGCTCTTAAGTTTGTGTGCAAACAATGAGGCATGGCCTGGAGAGAGGCAGGATGACTTGTGGCACCTAAAACCAAACGTATGACAACATTAAAATAGACATTCAATGCAACACATAAAAAGCAAAAAAAAAAAAAAAATTATCGATAAAATGCTGAGACCAACTCATACACACTTTTAATTTCAATCAGTAGCTCAATAAAACTTAATAATCATTGCATGGCCTTTCAGAGAGGGACAGACCTACATGATAGCACCAGGAGGAACTTATCACTGAATACTGAGGGTGGGAGATGAAAACAGTCCAAAGAGTGAAACACACCAGCTCCCACCTGAACGTAAGGCTTCCAGCTGCGAGGAATGAGAAAGCAACTGACACCAGCAGCTTCACAACCAGTTCACAGACACCGTTTCTATCGTCCTGGGTCGTTCAATCCATATTTGAAGACGAGAGCACGCCCTCACGCCAGGCACCTTGTGACATTATGTTTTAAAGCACAGCAGGTCTGTTGTGTTATTTTCACATGCTGTATATTCAGGCTGACACCAGCCATCTTGTAAGGACACCCATATTTCACATGTACTACACGAGTATTTCTCTTGTGAAGAACCAAACAGCAGCAGCGACTGCCAGTGATTTTTTTTTTTTTAGGTCAACTCGTTAGCTATTCTTGATGTAAATTCGAGGCTTTATCATGGCTCACGACTTCAAATCAAGCCGTTTGCTCTAATGGAAGTTGTAATAACCTCATAATTGAATTCTTAAAAATTTTGGTCTAATTGTTTTATCCTTTTGCTTTGGTTTTCCTGGAAACCTTTTTTCTCCTCAGCCAACAAGGCCAACTTCTTCGAGGGTCAACCAAGCTGTGCAGACCACGATTATATAAAGGTCATGGGACATTTAAGACATGACTTAAAAACCTGACTTGTTATTTCACGACAACAGTATCAAGTCATTAACACAGACCGACAGTCTTAAAAATATCCAGAAAGGCAAAATATGTCTGCGGATGACAACAGAAGTCGTGATCGCAGGAACCTCGGCTGCTGTGAACCGGCCCCTTCATTACATCAATCACAGTAACAGTACAGAGCTTAGAAAACTACAGTACTGCGATTAATATGGCAGACTCCATATTCAACAGGGTCCATTCATGTTGTCTGCAAACACAACAAAGTCGATCCCCACACACACTGCAGAGACAGTGTCAGCGGGGGCGGGGCAGCTGTCAGTACTGAAAAGAGATGACCGAGTTCACTTTGTAGACGTGGTAGGAGCGATTCCAGAAAACCCTGGTGAAGTAGTTGGTGTAGGGCGAGTAGTTCATCTTTATTTCGTGGCAGAACCGTCCGTGTTTGGCGAACGAGTAGATCTCTCCTTTGTCGTACACAACCTGAACGGGACGAGAGGGTGCAGAGCATTCACGACACAGGAGCCAGGTGTTTGCATACGTACGCGCTACGAGATCAAACTCACGTGTCCGTTGGAGATGTCGAGCAGGTCTTTGATCCTGCAGCCCTTGTTGAGGCTGACCTCAGTACAAATGGATTCCTCCACGATCACGTAGTTTGTCTTCTGAGACGTCAGGATCTTGTAGATGTCCTCTGCAGATCTCATCGCATACACCTGATAAGTCTTCAAAAGAGAAAACATTAAAGGTTCAATTTGAATTCAGCCGCCAAGAGACAAGCGTGCTGCAGTCGCTCACATCTTCACTCCTCTTCAACAGGCCGATGTCCGAGTACAGCGGTAAACTGGTCACAGCTGAACCCGAGCACAGCTTCACCGTTCCCAGCAGCTGAGGGCTTCCTGCAAACACGGCCGCCGCCGGCACCTGAGACCTGCAGGAGGAGACGTGCGATGCTGCAGGTGAGACTGAACAGACTTCTCTGAAAACACACTCAAGACAAACCTCACCTGATCCAGCTGATCAGCTCCACCGTGTCCGGGTCGTAGAACTCCTGCAGATCAGCCAACTCGGCTAAGACGCGTGGACAGTACTGCGAGACAGAGGAGGGCGTCATGTGACGCGTTCGGCGTGTGAGCACTGAAAGATAAAGAGCTGGACATCTCACCTCTCTCCATAAACTGAAGCCGATGATGGTGGGAACGGCCGTGCTCAGGATCAGAGACTGCAGGACAAGTCAGCAAGTTAGGTCCATTTTAAAATATCCAGTTTTAAAGGTGCTACTCTCACGGATGGAGATCGATGTTTGCATCAGAGGCCACTCACCAGCACCACAGGGTGAATGGACCTCAGTTTGAGCCACTTAAAAACCGTCATCCAGAGCTCCGGAGAACACACCCCGAAGGCCGTTAGCATGCAGACGTACGGCGTCCATAAATACTTCATCCTGCGTTAAGGACAGAACGCAGCCGACGTCTGGATTCGGCCACAACCAGAGAGGAAGTCACACAAATCCAAACTGTAACCCCGGCAAACTCACCCGTCAAACAGCAGAGCCAGGCCTCCGAACAGCAACGTGTGGAAAACGTGATAGATGACCGCGGGCTGCTCTCCTATTTGTCCGTCTTCAAGTCGGAGGTTCGTCCTCATTGGCTGACCGCTGAAAGGAAGTGAACATGGTTTCAGCATCACGGTGTCAGGCACAGCAGTGACGACTGGTTAAAGAATCAAAAGACACCACACAGCAGTGTAATATCTGTAATATTAGCGTGAGCGGCATAAACCTGAGTCTTCTGTAAATAGTCTGCAGGGTGGACAGCAGGCAGACGGCGAGCACCAGGAAGTAAAAGGGAAGGACTGAGGCCTGCGTCAGCCGCAGGAACAAGTCCTGCCCCGGTCTCTGGAAACTCTCTTGGCACAGGAGGAAGTTGGTGATAAAGTCCCTGATACAGAAGCAAAGAAAAGCAAACAATGCCATGAGATCACATTATGCAGAGCAGAAAGAGAATATTAAATAACAGGGATGCTGCTCAGAACCACAAAAGATAATACACAATGTCAAAGTTTATTAAAGTCCACGCTGCATGAGAACAGGGAACTCTGAATGAGGCCGCTGTGACTCACGTGGTCGTGTTGAGCCCAAATTTTACTTCGAGGAACTTCAATATGAAGTCGCCTTCACTAACAGGTATAAGTTTCTGTAAATGGGAAACATTTGTTATTACTCAATAACTCAAAAAGCCAACACTGAATGATCCTGAAAACCGGACCAATGGAGTTCTGGCAGCTTTACCTTGACCAAATAACTGAAGGTGATCCCTGTGGTGAAGACCAGGTGGAAGTGCAGGAAGAGCTTCATCACTCTGGCCACGAGAGGACCCATCTTCATCTTTTGCTGGGAGAGGAAAACAGAAAGCAGCCATCTTTACTGGATACAGTGAAGAGCAGGAAATCCTCACGTTTGAGAGGCCAAACCACAACAGATGCCTGGAATGTGCCGACGTGACCGGACTCGAGGCGAGGGAGCAGCTAACTCTACCTGGAAGTACCTCGCGAGCACTGAGCCAATCAGGAGGCTGAGCAGCGGCGAGCTGAGCAGCGTCGGATTCTGAAACTGGAACAAGTAGGCCAGGAACAGGGAGCTGAGGTACACTTTGTGGATGTCGGCCATCTGCACACGGCGGAGGAGAGAGGACAGCGGAGAAAAAGCTGTAAACAGCTGTTTGCTGTCAGATACTGACTTTCTGGAGCTGTTGGGTAAAGCCAGCTAGCTCTTTGCTTCTGCTTCCAGTCTTTATGCTAAGCTAAGCTAACACCACTTGGCTGCAGCTTCATATTTAGCGTACCCACGTTACCTTGCGCGACGGCACCAGGTCAAAAGAGTCGAGCAGGAAGAGACAGAGGCCCTGGATGAAGAGGACGTAGTGGCTGTGTTCCCAGATCAGCAGGAAGGTGAAGGTGGTGGCACTCATGGTGAGATAGCAAAACATCTGCGGGGAGACACGGACCCATCAGCGTGTGCGCACCCAGCCGGGATTCTGCGCCGGATCACGAGAGGCTCACCTCGGTGGCAGAGCTGATGTTGTTACTCAGGAAGCCAGTCAGAGCTGCCACCTGACAGGAGAAGTAGGGCAGGGCCCAGTTGTCCCGCAGAGGGATTGCGTCGTCCACTTTGGTCGTGTCCGGTCTGCGGGAGAAGCCGGAGAACAGGTCACAGTGAAGCAGAATGAAAGAGAGAGATTGGGGGTTGGTCGACCTCTGTGGAAATGAATGTCATGTTAAACTATACGACAAAATCAGTCTCACCTGTTGATCACATACCAGGCCACGGCCAACATGCCGGCCACCCAGGTGCCGCTCATCACCCAGCTACACACAAACAGGGCGGTGACGTAGACCGCCTGGAGGCCGAACACCGCGCCGACGTAGAAGTAGATCGGCTCCAAGAAATCCTGAAGGGACGGAAACAGCATTTTTTATTTTTGTATTATTTGTATTAACCTTCAAACCATCTGATACCAGCATGGTCCAAAGTGACAATGTCCTCATTGTACTTGATTCAGAAGTCGGTCAAACGGCAAAATCCCTGACCTGGCTCCCTGTGAGTCTGTACACGAAGCTTGTGATGAGCTCTGGATACAGAGACAGACGCTCCACTGCATTGATGGTCTGACCTGAAACCGTCCTGTTGTCCATCATCAGCTCGTAAAACCCTGGAGCCCACGGGAGCACATATGGATTAGAGTGGAAGAGAGCGGGAGTTCCAGTTTAATTTTCTCGAAGCAGAAAGGACACGTACCTCTTTCAAAGGACGGAGCTGCCAGCATGTGCTTGTAGTAGTAGTAATAGAGCCCGCTGCCTGCTTGGAAGGTGATTTCGCGTTCCAGCTCCTGAGAACACGTTAAAGTGCATTATAGAAACGGATGTTCTGTGGCAGCGAGGTGGAAACGTAATGGGGGTTGCCGCTCGTGAAAAACTAAGTCACCCACCTGCCTGGTTGAAAACCAGAACTTCCTGTCGTGATACGTGGAGAGATAGATGGCGTAAAGCATGCCGCAGGCCACCGCTGCCAGACATCCAAAGAACACCCTCACCAGATGCTGCAGGAAGTTCACTGAGGAGCACAAACACAACAACACGCTGAGAACATGCACTTTTTCCACTGTATGACGGGTTCTGTATAATGGCTGCAAGTTGTTGATTCACAGAACTATTGTTCTGCTCATACATATGTGGACCACGTGGGTAAATATGGAAACAAATGCAAAAATGATATTCTAGGTTTCTCAGGGTTTGACCAGGTTCTGCAGGAGTAGCACTAAAATATCCATCATACAAATCAAAGAGCTTTAACAGATTATTGTAATCTTATATATTTATTAACTTTTCCAGAAGGTCCTGCATGTTTGTGTTGAACTAGGCGCACAGTAGTTATTACTGTATGGACAGATCTGTTCGGATAAACTCACAAGTGGAGGAACTCTTGGATCTTTTGACAGAGGTTCCGGGTGTGTTCGATTCCTCCTCCTGCTGATGGTCACCGTCATCTTCGCCTTTCTGCTGCTGGGCGGCATCACCTCCTCCGCCCCCCTCTGCGCTCACCGGCTCCTTCATGTCTGCTGTCAGGTGTCACAGGATCGATACCGACGTGAGACTTCGCGCTTCTCTCAGAAAACTTCTGTGGACTCGCGGGACGTTTCTGCACGCGCAGCTAGCCGGCGTTCCGTTAGCAAACCGCTGAGTTAGCTCGACTTACGCTCGGTCTGCAGGTCCGGCTCGGTTCGGCGCTCCTCTCCTTCTGCGTCTCCTCCCAGAGCGTCCGTTCTCCGGCATCTTATCTCAGTCATGACGAGATGAAGTTAATCCGACAGGAGTTGTGCGATGGGATGAGACAGCAGCATGCTAGCTAACCAGCAGTTAGCTAGCCGCCGCTGCCGGTCCACACTTCGCTCTGCGGTTCGCCGGGACCGTGACGGTCCGGGCCGCAGGTTCCGCCTCTCCGGATGGGCTTTGCTTGCACGGAGTTGCAAAAAACAATATCGAGGCGGTTGCTGTTTAGTGCGATGTTGACTGTGCTGGAGGACTGAAACGAGCGATGGTGCTGGGCTGTGACCGAGACATAGCGGAAGTTGCTGCAGAAAGAGCAGCGAAGAAGAGCGACCGAACTTCGCTGCGAATTCGTGCGATTTAAGAAAACCGGTCAAATTTGCACTGCAATATCACGCCGGTACAAGATCAATGCGTGATTTTTTTTTTTTTTTAGTTTATCTATTATCCTACCGTGTTCACACATTTATTTGTTCATGGAATAAGTTTTTAGTTTTCAAACAATTAATCTACAGACAGAAAATTAACCGAAAATATGTTGTCAGTTTCTCATATTCTTTTTAAATCGGAAATATACGTTTAATTAAATCATTTTAGCAGGTACTATATCTGAATATGACAGGCAACTTAGTAGGTAATGCCTATGATTTTTTAATTAAAATTTTATTTCATACAAGTTAATTCAAAATGTCCTGCAGTATGTACCAGCTGAGCTGTTGCTGCGCCCATTATTACAGCTGATGGTACAATCCTACTGGAATGGAAATGACAGACACAGATGAAGAACAATAATTATGGGTGAATGGCAAGTCGACAAAAATAGACACTGACTCATCTGCTATGAAGTGAAAGCAGTTTAATCCAAACACTGATGCATGCTGAGCGTACACATAATATGGCAGCAGAAATACACTGAGTGCTAAAAAATTGAAAGCACAGGAGCAGCCAATGCAAACAACAGGCACACGTATTAGAATAACATTAAATACTGCATAAAACCTTTCAGGAGCCTGCAAAACTTGGTCCCAAACCTAAAAACTGGAGTAAAAATACTTAAATTAACATGTATGTATATAAAACACACTGTATCTGTATATGAACACTACATGTGACCTTTAAGATGTGTTTCTTAAGAGATGGAGCCACTAAGTGGTTTGGACTTCCCGGTCCAGATGTTGAGAGGTGACGACACAGAACCATTCATTCACACTGTTACATCTTTATGATTCTTCTGCTTATTCTTCTTCTGACGATTTCTCTGAACCTTCTGATTTTTGCTTCCTGGGCTCTTCAGCAATCCCTGTTTCTTTTTTTGGAGAATAAGAATAATGTTACTTTTGATTTTGAGATGTAAACACAGCAGCAGCAACCAGTCTGTTGTGTAGTCAGTACCTGCTCTGGTTTTGCTCAGGCTTCCCTTCGCCCCAGTTTCTTCACTGTCACACCTCTCTAGTATTATTCTCAGGATTTTGGTCACTTGTGGGTGTTTAGCTGCTTCAACAGAGGGTTCATCACCTGAACTGTTTGTTGACAACCCTGAAAAGATCCAGCCATATACAGTATATGAACTATAATGATGTTGTGACAATGACAATGATGTTGTGATGTGGATGTTGATGTGTGTCCCCTTGACCAGTCTTTACCTGGCTCAAGCTGCTGTCTTGACTTTTTGGGAGTTTTGTCCTCCTTCTTCAGAGCTGAGGTTTTCGTTTTTGTTGGTTTGTCTGACTGGTTCTTTTTCACAAGGTTGATCAAGGGTTCATCATCTGAGCTTTCATCAGACGGTCCTGCCAAACAACAGTATGTAAGATCATTTCCTTGCACTGTATTGGAGGGAAAGACATATACTGTTTGGTTGGTGTCAGAATTGCTGCTGGGGCACCTCGTCTCTTTCTTGAGCCGCCGCCCTGTGGTACAGTTGTCTTCTTAGTGTTTTTCTTCACTGGTTTCTTCTTGGTGGCAGTGAGGTTCACCAGGGGTTCGTCATCATCATCCATGCTGCTGTCTGAGTCTTTTGAAATCCAGCAGTTAAGTACCTGACCTACTTGGAGGTAAACAAAATAAATTTAGTGTTGCCTACCTTTTAGTGATTTGTCTGTATGTTTTGCTTTTGTCTTGTTTGTTGAAGTCTTCGGCTCTTTAGCAGCCTTTGTCCTCTTCTTCTTTATTGACACCAGTGGTTCATCATCTGCGCTGTCACTGGAAGACTCTGCATAGTTAACTAAAACATACAAAAAATATTTTTGGTACAGGTGGTTGGAGAAAAACATTTAGAGGTGTTCAAATGTCCATGCTTTCCCACACTCACCCTTTTTACTTGCTGTGTTCCTTTTTGATTTTGTAGCCGGGGTTTCTTTTCTGGATGACTTGACAGACGCTTTCCTCTGATGTTTGGATTTAAGTCTCTTGGCAATTTCACTCAGAGGCTCATCATCCAAACTATCATTGTCAACTGGTGATTCTGTGTAATAACATAAAATGAAGCATAAATATCTGCTACAGAGAACAGCAGACCGGTGATGCTGCAGGTCCGCGGAGAGAAAACGATCTCACCTTTTTTCTTTGTATCCACAGATTTTTTGGGAGTCGCTGACAGAGGCTTCTTCACAGCTCTGGATGACACTTTGGCGATCTTACTCAGAGGCTCATTGTCAGAGCTGTCATCTGTGTTTCAATATGTAACAGTTACACATAGCAAACAATTCAAAACCATTCATTCCAGATACAAATCAGAAAACACTGTTGAAATATGGCTGATGACGTGGTGGTGTAACCACCTGTGTCCTGGTTATTTGTGCCATTAGATCTGGATGATGTGTTTTCTTTTTTATCTGCTTTCTTGGCAGCTGCACTGGTTGTTTTCAGTTTTATCAGTGGCTCATCCTCTGAGGAGTCATCAGAAGCTACAACAGGAGAGGATATAAACATACACGTTTAGCATTACTGCTGCAGAGAACAGTCTGTTGATGCTGCAGGTTTGTGAAGGGAAAACGATCTAACCTTCTTTCTTTGTCTTAGCAGAGTCTTCTGGAGACGCTGACAGAGGCGTCTTCGCAGCCTTGGAGGAAACTTTGGCGATCTTAATCCGAGGCTCGTGGTCAGAGCCATCATCTGTGTTCAGAGCTGAAAAAGATGCGTTGAGCAAAAACATGAGCTACTCACTCCAGACACAGCTCAATAGATTGCCTCTGCATTTTAGTTGATCACATATAATAATCACCTGCATTCTTATTTTTGCCATTAGATCTGGATGATGCTTTTTGTACTTCCTCTAAGTTTGCTTTCACCTTCATCAGCGGCTCATCATCTGAGGAGTGATCAGACGCTACAACAGGAGAAGATATAGAGAGAGGATGATCATGATGACCCTGATCAGACGGATACACAGCTGGATTAATAGTAACGTTAGTAAATAGCACAACTCAAGGTTGGACTGGTGAAGTGGTCATACAAGCTGAATGGACCCGATAAACTAAAGTCTCTTTTCCTAGTTTATTTGACATTACTATACAGAGGCTGTGCAGTATTTCCAGGAGAGTGATGAGTACGCTAAAGGAAAAGTAGTGTACCAGAGATATGAAGTACCAAAACATGGAGGTACAAGTACATTACTTAGTAATGAAGCTGAGCTACTTTCACCACTGTTTATTACTAATAGGCTACCACTTGTACAACGCTGGGTATTTTAAAATGACCTTGCTGCAGACCAACTGAAGCTCGCACCCACGTTGAATGTAACTGTATTAGACAAGTGTAAACTCCCCCATCCACACTCATTTAAATGGAGGCTAGCAGCAGCAGCAGCAGACATCGATGCTTTATGAACTTAGCTTGTAGCTACACCAGCCCGCAGTGCGTGCTCAGCTAAAAATTAACAACAGCATTGCTAATCTAACTACCTGGGGAGTCATGCACCACAGCAGTGGGCGGGTCGGCTGTGCTGAGATCCATTTTGTCGGTCAGTGTGAATCGATTATGCTCCTCATTCGGAAGTTGTTCCGCTGCTGTTAGCCGCCGCCTCGCCTCCTGTCAGGGTAAATGTTAGCTGACTTTGTTTTGAGCTGCTTGTTGGCCCGCCCACAGACACACGGTGTCATTCAGCCAGTTTAAAAACAACTTCCTCCCGTGCGAGCTGCGAGACGCTGCCGCTTCACGTTTGCTGCCCTGTCTTCCGTCCCGTGTTTGGAGATAGGCGCTCGGGCGAGCGCTGATGACGTCGGGCGACGTCATTGGTTGACTGACTCCAGTAATCGCCTAGCAACAAAACCGGGGATGTTGCTGATCTTAAACCTGAAGTCAAACTAATCCCGGTCGAGTTAAATACGATGTGGCGGTGGCAGTTGATTGCTCGGTTTATTACACATGTACATGATAAATACATAAGCACAGTAATGTCAGACAAACATGAACTGATTCGCACAGAGATATGAACCGATCAGTCACCGTTGATCAAAAGGAAGTGAGGACTCCAAACAAAAAAAGTGTTCAGGGGCCAATACGAGACGAATGTGGAGGATTGTTTTCCTCCTTTGTCAAATCCCATTATTTTTTATTTTTTCTGTCCTTTTTCTGCTTGGTGGTGTAATCCTGATCAAATCCCTGAGAAAGTAAGGGGACAAACTGGTTCTGATCCTTCTCATCCACAAGGGGAATTCAACAAACACATCAACTACTCTTTTCTTTTGTTCTCTTTTAAATCAAATTGGTGTTCTAAATTAAAAGTGCTATTGCAGAAGGACTAACAGTATATATATATATATATAACCTTTCATCCATTTCAATACACCATTTGTACCAACACATTAATCACATGTAATACAATGCAAATTCATGACAGTTGTATAAAACATTGGTAGGTAACTCTCAAAGAAGCTATTTTTAAATAGTGCTATGATATCATCTCTTAAAGGTTGATCCCAGGAGATTAAATCTTATTTTGCTTAATTCATAATTAGATGGCTGAGAGTTTACCAATGTTTCATGCAGCCTAATCTCTCAAAATTAACATCTATGACCAGTTCCTGATGGATGTAGTAAGTACGCCAAATCCAAGAACCAGCTACAAAATGATCTTTTTTTTTTTTTTTTTTTTTTTTTATATCGTTACCAACAAAAACCCTTTACCAGCTGGATCTTTGATATAAATAAAAAGCAGTTTCCACTCTCTCATGTTAAATAGGTGGAGCCGGGCCCCTGAAGAGCTCCACTTGCTTTTTTGGGAAGCGATAACGGCGTCTTGCTGATCAGACATGTCACAGTATGGTGAAACTTCATTTCAAGTGTAGCAACTAAGGTAACACAGCCCAAGATGATCAACGGTCTGGTGCTCAGTGCAACCTGTGTGTCCATGCTGGTGTTTCAGAGTGCTCTGCGATCTGACAGTTTACATGACAGCCATCTTGCTGGCCTCTCGGACCCCGCTGAGGTAGGCTCCTGTCACCGTCTGAGGGAAGTGTCTGTTGGTGGCCTGGTAACAAAGAACGAATCCATCAAAAAGGGTGAGTGAAAATGTCTGCTCGAAAAAAAAAGCTCACAAAACAAACAAATCTGGTAAAAATGACGTTACCTCGCCAGCAAAGAACACTTTTCCCTGAATGTCCTCAGCAAGGATGTCGTAAGCCTCTCCACTTCCCCCCGTCTTCACAAAACTGTAGGACATCTGGGACCACATGTCTTTGCTCCAATGTGTCACAAAGAAATTCAGGGGTTCTGGGATCTCCTGTCAGTGATGACAAGGAGATAATAACTAAAGTAACCAGATGTCATGTCATGCAGCAGTAAATTTCAACTCTATGAAAATTGCAAAAAAGCAGAGTGTTGTGGATTAGTGTGTCAAAAGAAGTTGCCATCTTATCTTAAATTGAAGTGTCAGCAACAAGTCAAACATTTCAGTGCGAGTGTGACTGGTCTTTGTAGAATATGACAGCGTTACCTGTTCCTTGAAAAGTTCACGCAAAACCTTCATGCACTTGTCCACCACCTCCTTGTCCTCCATGTCCCGAACGGCAGGCACAGCGTCGCCGGTGATGACGGACATGAGGATGGCCTGCTTTCCCTACAGATACACACACACAGAGTTCCAGGCACGAATGAGGTGATTTCAGCCAGGAGAATATGGAATGATAAGAGCAGAACTTCAGAGCAGGTGCCTTTGTCTTGCAGGTGAAAAGAGAGAAGACGAACCTGTGGATCCATGTCATAGA
This sequence comes from Psettodes erumei, assembly GCA_016785225.1. Classification (NCBI taxonomy): domain Eukaryota; kingdom Metazoa; phylum Chordata; class Actinopteri; order Pleuronectiformes; family Psettodidae; genus Psettodes; species Psettodes erumei. Next base: position 2,546,798 of record JAFBJZ010000898.1, on the reverse strand, counting down.
AGACGCTGAACATGCCTCTCTTATCAGGACCTGGTGGGATGTGACCAAAGTAGTCTGCCCCTTGGATTTTACTGTCCCAGAATCGGTACGGGAACAGAAGCGCGATCTGCAGGATGGAAATAAAGGAGTTTTATTGCTTACCTACATATACATAACTGATGGAGCCGTTAACAGATACAAATTCAGCAAATTGTCATGACCTTTTCTATGATACCAGCCCCAAGACTGTGGATTGCTTTCAGTTTCCTTTCTGGAAGCGGAGGGTTGAACTGAATCATGTTCCTCTGAAGTAAAGTCAACGGGACTGTGACGAGAACCTAAAAAAGGAAAAGCACGTTCATCTGAAACGTCCCAACACAAAGACGCAGTTTCATGACAGTTTTCAGTTATTTACTATTTCCTCTCACGTTTTTACCTTCTGTGCTGTCCACTGGGACCCAGTGGAGGAGGTAACTTTGACAAGGTCACCTGAGTAGTCAATGGCCTGAACCTAAAATAACAAAAACAAAGATGTGCATTTAACTTGTCAGGGTTAGATTCCTTTATGTAGCATAGGACTTCATGCTGTGCAGGTAAAGGCCAAATCTGGAACTGAAAAACCAACCGGACACTTTGTGCGGACGTCGAGGCCCTCAGCCAGTTTGTGGAGTAAAGCAGAGTAGCCCTTGGTGAGTAAAGTGTGGTCTCCTGAGAACTGGGCAAAAAACTCATTGTGGTCCCAGGATCTTGCCGATACCTGCAAACAAATAAAGTGAGAACATTTTCACCTAATAAACGTATCAGAACTCACACAAACAAGCCCTCCAGTCTCCAGGTTTCAGACCTGGTCTAATGTGCTTCCACAGGCGAACTCCAGGTTGCTGAGATGAAACTGAAGCACTTTCTCCTCCAACTCACTGAACTGGATCCCAGACTCCTGCAGAAAGTTCTTCTTCACCTCCTGGACTTTTTCTGCAGAGATAAAACACACACAAATATCTGTGAGACCTGATGAGATTCACTTTTTATATGTTTTGTCTGTTTTCAGCAGGTCAGCACCTCCCAGCGGCGTGTCCTGGTGCTGCGACTTGTCCTTCCTCCATTCCGACACCACATCCAGGATGGCGTTGAAGTGGAAGTCCATGCGCTTGTCGATGGCCGGGTCAGTGACCTGCCCTCCCTCCTGAAACAGGTCGCACCGCTCTCCCAGCTTGTGCATCTTGATGCCCATCTGCAACACAAGAAGAAGAAACAGATCAAATTATGAACGTAAAAAATAAGCACACGTCGCCTGCTCGTACACGAACGTGTTACCTGCTCACACATCAGAGCGATGGGGTTATTTACACAGCCGTTGATGATTTGAGCTCCTCGACCCACGGTGACGCCCAGAGAAGTATCATCCCACACTCGACCTCCAATCCTCTCCCTCGCCTCGAGCACCATCACCTGCGGACGAGTGGAAATAAAGAGTGTGACGGGACAGATGAGAGGTGCAACAGGAGCCAAGCTCAGTCGAGTGTTTTCACCTGAGTGCCAAAGTTTTGTAACTGCCGTGCAGCAGCCAGCCCTGAAGCCCCGGCACCGACGACGATAACGTTCTTCTGCGAGAAGGACAGAATGTTGGAGGAACCAAATAAATCATCAAGGAAGAACTTTAACGTGAAGACATAAAGATGTGCGCTGTTGTGTCACGATCAAGTGAAGCTGAGGGTGCTCACTGAGCGATATCTTTCAGGGAGGAGAGGCTGTTTGACTGCCAGCACGCCCGTGTTGATCAGACCCTTCCTGGTCATGAAGTTCAGCACCCGGTCCATCTCCTGCACGCAGCGTACACGCACCAGCCCCCGGACGATGATGTGCTGTGCACACTTCTGAGAGGTCAGCATCTCCTGTAGAGAAAAAAAAAAAAATTATTATTTTGACTGCTTGCTGTTTTGTGGCAGAAAAACACAAGAAAGGATTTTATTTCCTGGCTCAAAACCCAAAAGGTGAAAAACATGCCATGTTTGAAGCTCACAGTGTACCTTGCAGTTCTTGTGCCAGGAGGCCAGAATGAGGTTCCGCAGAGCCAAATACATGGTGGGATCGCGGGAAAATTCTGGAAACTCGTAGAGCTCATCCAGCTCCATCATATCCGGCCGCACGCACAGAGCCTTGCCGCACTCGTTCGGCTGGTAGAAGGGCTGGAAGTACGGACACAGACCTGGAACTGAGGGATGCAGTTATGATTACTGAACCTCTAAATCTCTGCACATGGAGTCATTGTGTGTATGTCACAGTGCAGGAAGCAGCAGCTGCTGAGCTCCTGCACTCACTCTGCGGCTGCACAGCTCTGCAGTGATCTGCCCTCAGCTCAGACAGGGACATGTGGCTGGGAGAGCCGGACGGACTCATCCCCACGCAGTCGGGGTAGTAAGCGGCGAGGAACGGGGTGGCTGGACTTTCTTTAAACAGTGGAGGCAAAATCAGCATCGAATGCCACCAGCTGTCGGTCACCTCCACCACTCTCTGTGGGAATCAAACGGCTTGGGGTTAAAGAGGAGGCGCCGTATTGTAGTATTTTCAATGAGGCACCTAGTTTAATTATTCCATTTCATGTTGGGATAACTGCTGGGATACTGTAACTGGTCACAGCGTCACCATCTTACCAAGTCCTCTGGTTGGGAGCACTGGTCGGGTCCCTCAGTCTGGAGGCAAACAAACAAAAATGATCATCACAAATCAAAGGTCAATGAGCGAATGGCGAATTTTCCCGTTTCCTGCTCACCTTAATATTGTTGAATTTCATTCCGCAGCGATATGTCGCCGCGAGGGACGCGGTGAGTTGGATCTCCTTGGTCAGCTGACGCCACTTCCTGCAGTCTGGTTTGGTGCACTGAACCTGAAGAGATACAGTACATGACACGGGGAACGTTGCATCACCACATACGGCTGTTTAACAGGAAGCAGGAAAGCTGCCGGCTCTCACCCAGAACGGCAGCTGCTGATCTGCCATGAAGGCTTTAAGACTGGGCTCGCTTTTCCCATTACTGGTCCACACCTTCTTCCACGATGCAAAGATCTCATAACCATCTTTGTGACTGACGAGGGAAAAAAGAAATACACTTATCAGATGCACCAAACTAAAACGTCCTCCTTGCATTTTAATGAACATCAGCGTGGGCGTCAGCGTTACCTTCTGTAGTAGTGATCGAAACATTCGTTGCAAAAGTGCTCGCCACACGACAGGTGATACCAGCGAGACGTGTATCCGTTTTTAGCACACCTGAGAGGAGACGGAACAACTACCATCTATTAGTGCGTCTCGACGGGAGGTGTGAGTCGGTTTCTGCCGCGCCGACAAACACGCTACCTTTCAGATGCACTCGCAAAGCAGACGGGGTAGGTGGCGGAGCAGCCGGCCTTCTCACACTTTCTGTACTTCTTCTCGGACTGATCGTCCTCCTCCTCCGTGTCTGTGGCTTTCCTTTTGCTCTGGAAGAGACAACTGGAGGAGTTTGTACAGAACCAAACTCAACTCTGTTCAAAAGTGATTCGATGCAGACCTACTAAATACAAAACAAAGTCATAGAAATGGAGAATATAGAGCTGCACTATGCTATGTTAAATGAAACAGGTAACGCAGCAAGACACTAAGATGCATACACTGTACACCTGTGTGATTCTCAAATACGTACAATGAATGAAAGTCAAGAATAAATCGTGTACAGGACCGCGAAGAACAAATGAGAGCCATAACGGTGCGGGGCGGGAGGGCGCACGCCTCACCTGTCCAGGTGGGGGGTTGTTGGTGCGCTTCACCCGGACGTTGATCTGCCTCCCGGAGGAGCGCAGGGTCTGGCCGTCCCCCGGCGACTCCCCGGAGCTCCTCTTCTTAGCTCGCCGCGCCCCAGACGCGGTCCCCGAATAGTCTGCACACGAATGACAGCATTCCGTCTTTCAACACATCTGGCACGAAGCGGCGCGCGGCTCGGCGCGGCTCGGCTCGGCTCGGCTCGGCTCGGTTCGGTTCGGTTCGGTTCGGCCGAGGCCTTTCACGGATAACAGCAGCGTCGGAGTGAACGCGATTAACCGACCCGAGCGAACGGACAGCGAGGCTGGAGCGGCGACGAAGCGTGCACGCACATCACATACATACAAACAAACAGTGTCAGCCTGTCACGTTTAGCATGTAGCCAACAGCACCAGGGCGCATTTAAACAACTGACCTGCGTCCGACAGCATGGCTGCCTGCGCTGCTCTTTAAAAAACCCGGGGCTTTTGGACGTTAATGTGAGTTTCTGAGACGTTCTGTTAAAAAAAATGTTCAATCTCTCTCCCTTTTATTGTTGTGGGAGGAGGAGAAGGGGAGAATCAACGCGTTGTCGTTGCCAGAATACCACTTCCCGTTCTGAGGAGGAAATGGGCGTTCCGTGTCGGCTCCGGTTTGACCCGCGCCGCTCGCCGTACTACACGGTAACCATAGCGACGGGAGTACGCCTCCTGACGCGGGACTACGCGGTAGTCCGGAGAAAGATGTTTGACGATTAACGTTGTTATTATTTCTTCTTAAACTATTTATTCAGACTTTCTGACTAAAAAAAAAACGGCGCTCACGTTATGTTTAGGCTAGGTGTTAGCCTGTTGTCATTAGCCGCAGATAGAAGTGAAATAGAGCAGTTTGTGAATGTTTAAAAACATTTACCTCAACTAATTTGGACGGAGGCAAAAAAAAAATCTATCGTTTGATGCTAAAGTAAGAATTTCCCAAGACTGCTGCAAATGGATTCAGGCAAAGTTGTGCAGAGAAGAAAAGCGGATATTCCTCTCATGAGAGCAAGAGCTGGAAACAGGAGCCAACACGTTCAGGAGGTAAACGGACATGTGTGTTTGTCAATCTTTACAGATTATTTGGTGCCGTTAAACTACAAGACAATACAGAGTGCGGGTGTTAAAGTGGGTCCAGAGTTCTAATCTCGGCAGGACACAGTGCACTGAGAGATACAAACACCTCACTGTTTACATGGACGTGTAGTGAGCTCACAATTTAAATATTATTTTAATCCCTCAAAATGGAGCGATAAAGTCACATTGAAAAGGTTCAGATGATCCCATAAAAGTGAGTTCAGTAGCAATGATGCATGTGAATTATATGGGCTATATGTGAGATGTATGCATATTCTGATTTCCACGATTTTGTAAAATATCATTTTTGACAGGTCAGCACAAAAAGTCTTGAGCTCTGTAAGGTGATTCGTCTTCTCACAGATCCTTTGACAGTGAGTAAAAGTGGCATGTCATATGTCTTTTATTCTGTTTGAAGTGATTTTATTTGTAATCAGACTGTACATTGTGTGTGTGTTTTTACTGAAGGCTAACTTGAAGGAGAGGCACATCTTTGTCCTGAGGAAACTCCTGAAGAGAAGCGAGATCGGCTTCGTATCCTTTCTTCTGGGTTTAATGTCCTGCCAAGGTCTGATTTACGAGAAGACGCTATCTTGTGCAAGATAATATCTCTCAGGTGTCACACGCTGCCGCAGATTGTCAGATTTCCCTCGTTAAAGTTCCCTGGTGTCGTGATGGAAATAGATTTGCGTTGGTGCAACCAGAACACGAAGCCAAACATTGTTCCCCAGGCTCTAATTTACTGCCGCGTCGCTGCGTGTCAGCGTTTTCCTCAGTTAACACTATGACACTTCGCCCCCTCACTTCCCCTCCCTCGCCGGGATTCATCTGTGTGCACGAGCAAACTCTCTGCACCTGAAAGTGAATTCTTCCTAAGCTGTGTGCAGCTGCTGAAGGACCTGAAGGGCATCGCCAAAATCCTCAACATCTGTGCTGAGAAAGTGAAGGATCAGCCCGAGTTTGTGCCCGTGTTGTGTGAGGCGCTTAAAATTTGTAGGTGAGAAACAGCAGCGTTTTTAAGAAGGAAGCAGCTTCTCTTTGTCTCCCATGTGATCATCTGAACATCAGCGTTGCTCTGCTTCACCTCAGGCTTCCCTTCCTGAAGGAGAAAGCGTCTGATGAGCTGAACTACGCTCAGGACGTCGTGGAGTTCCTCTCCCACATGGGTGCACTTATCAATCAGTCCCTTGGTTTTGCATGACATCAGGACACATTTACAAAGAAGTGGACTATTATATTCTGTTCCTTTTAAAGGAGAAGTTGTGACTGGCAGCTGCGTCTCTGTTGGCAGGGTGTCTGATGAGGGTGTCAGACGGAGACGTGAAGCAGCAGATCATCGAGTCCGTGAGATCGTTCTACAGCTGCGTGACCCCCAAACAGCCGCCCGACGGTACGGACCGGGCCGCCAAGCCGAAGCCTGGGACTTTGCACTCTAGCAGATTTTCTAGACTTTCACTAAGTGAGGCTCCCTGCTGGCTTCTGTGGTGGCATGCTCGTGCTTTGGTTTCTGTTCTGTTTGACATCAGCTTCCAATTATTAAATAATTAGAGAAGCCATTGATCCACTGTAAAACAACTTTTCCATTGATATGTTCTATTTTTCTATGACGTGTCCTAATTTTAACTTTTTCTTACTTCTCCCTTCCTTGACGTTGTCTAACTTTTAGTTGTTGGTGTCCTCGCTCCTGTTCCTCTAACATTTCCTACCGAGCGATGCTCTCGCTGCTGCCGACTGCTCACAGGAGTTGTTGTGTTCCCTCAGGGCTCCAGCCCACGTCTCCGGGCTACAGGCTGCAGCTGCTGGAGCTCAGCGACGTGGCTCAGACGCTGCTCCTGTCCGCGGCCACGCTGCGGGACCAGCCGGCCCTCAGGCTGCAGCTGCTGCAGACCCTCCAGATCCTCTCAGGCTCCTCCGGTCATTAACTGAGTTTATTATGGATCCACTGATGTGGTGGAGGAGGGGACCTGTCAGAGACGTCAGCTCGACAGATGTCCTCCTTCATTACTTAAAGTAGCCGGCCCTCGAGAGCTTAAATCATCTCATTACCCAACAACAATCAGACAAACAATCAAAACAGTGATTTTTAAGTGTCCTTGTGTCAATGTCAGCGGGTCAACGAGTCACTTTGTCATTATTTATGTCTCATTTCATTTTTTTAAAATGACAGATATGAGCTGTGCTTTAATATTGAACGCACGGGGAGCGGAGACCATCTGTCTCCACATGAACGAGCCCGACCCGTCCGGTCAGGTTCTGCTCCGCTCGTCTGAAATCCTGTGGAACCTGCTGGAGAGAGGCAGCAAGGACGAGGTCACGGCTCAGCTTGGCAGCATGGAGTGTGTCGTGTAGGTGTTTCAAATGACTCTACAGAATCCAAAAAGGTTTCTGAAAACACTTTTGTGCGCTCACATTCGATCTCCTCGTGTCTTTGTGTTTGGATGTCAGATCTCTGAAAGAGGCGTTTTTTCACCAGCTGTTGAACGGCGTCAAACACGCCGACCTCCAGCTCAGAAACGATCTGCTCGTCATCACAACTCTCATCGCCGAGAACCCCGACTCTCTGCTCATCGTGAGTACGGGACAGGTCCTCAGATATGAGGAAGTGAGATGAGTTCACTCATATTTCAGTCACATCTACAATCTGACACGATGCCTGTGATTTTCAGGAGAGTTTATTTGCCAAGCAGCTCATGGGCTTCGTCACGTTTCCAGAGTGTGAGTCGACTCTCGTCCTCAAAGCCTCAGTTTCTTTATGAGCGCTGCAGGAGCGACATCCACGATACCAACTTTTCTCCATTTATACCGCAGTGAGGAGTCACAACCCCCTGGTCCGCAGCCTCAAGCTCAGCTACAACAGTGAGGATTTGAAAATGAAGAAGTTGCTGTTGAATCTGTTGGTCTTGATGTCGAAGGACTTTGCCGCCCTGCAGGTCAGTCGCAGACTCGTCCAGCAGTTTTGCAAACGTTCGAATGATGTGAGCGTCTGACACGCGGCGTTTCCTCTCCACGCTTTCCCTCCCCGCAGCTTTACAAAGAGGAACAGGTGATGCTGGCTCTGCTGACGCTCGCGAAGCCGCCCGACGCCGCGCCCGAGCGCCGCTCAGGTCAGCGTCACTGGTCCCCCGCGCAGCAGGAGGAGCTGCAGCTGCAGGCGCTGGCCACCCTGGCCACCATCGCTCCGCTCATGCTGGACAGCTACACGGCGTGTCAGGGGAACGCACGTCTGCTGCTGCTGCTGGACTGGTGCGTCGGGCAAGGTGAGGAATCGGGAGAGGTCAAAGGTCGTAGGGGAGTGTTCGAACTTCAAAGGATGGCGTGACTTCTTTTTTTCACACTTCGACTGGGAGTTCAGCTGCTTTCAGTTAGGACGTACGGTCTGACAGATGTTCAAAATTTAACCTTTCTACTTTTCTACAGAAAAAGCCCAGTCAGTCGGTGGGTTTATTTTTCCTCCTGGGTTTCAGACGCTTACTTCGGTCAGGGTCACAGTTTCCATGGCGCCGGGGGCAGAGGCAGCAAGAAGGCTCACATGCGTCACTGCATCAGGGCGCTGAGATCCGTGACGTCTTCGGGCGAAGAGTCGGTCAACCAGGACCTCTGTGATCAAGGAAGCATCAGCCACCTGCTGGGTAAACGAGATCAGCTGCTTCACGTCTGCTCGAGATCAGCAGAATCTCAGCGTTTGTGAGTCTGGAGCTTCTGTGTCTCCTCAGGGATTTTGATGCAGATGGAGGCAAACCCCGACGAGGAGGACGTCGTCACGCTGGAAATAAAGTCGGACATTCAGCTGATACTGTCCGCGCTGTGTGAGACCGACATGCACAGAAAGGTCAAAGTGAATTACTCTGTCTTCATATTGGACAGACAGACGTCGACTCGGATCAGAACCTGAAAGTTTCACCCACGGTTCTCTCATCACGCGGTCCGTGTTGATGTTCTGCTGCAGGAGCTGTTTGGGTCTGAGGGAGTGGAGATGGTCGTCCATTTCCTGAGGAAAGGATCCGACCAGTTCTACAGCGGCCTGGGCCACAACAGGCTCGTCCTCTCCACGGTCGACTGCGTCTGGTCAGTTCAGACTCATGTAGTGAGTTTCATACATCGTGATAAAACATTAGGTGTCGCTCCCTTCCAGGATCAACCGCGTTCAGAAGTCAGATGTGAATCAGCTCCTTGTTTTGTCAGTCTGTAGATTGTTGCAGCTGCACCAAAGGCTCAAAGCGCACGAAGCCACAAATTGTGTACACGCAGTGACGAATGTTCCAAACATGCAGGCAGACAAGCATCCAGGAACTGAGCGGGTTCCCGCCCCTGTGTCTCGTGTCCCATCAGGTCCTGCATCGTGGGCTGCTACACCACAGAAGATTACTTTCTGGCTAAAGAAGGAGTGTTTCTCCTGCTCGACTTACTCCATGTGAGTCGCTGATTTCCAGCAGACGAGCAGTTCGGTTTCCTCCGGTTACTTTGCATTTTGTCTGCATTTTGTTTTCGCGTGCGTCTCCGTCTCTCAGTCGAGCCCCAGGTGTGTGCACGGCGTCGTCCTCGCCACCCTGCTGGAGTTATGCGACAACCCGAGCACGCTGTCTCACATCCTGAGCTGGAGGGACGCCGGCGGTCGCACGGCTCCCAGCTTCCTGCTGCAGCTGTGGCGGCGGGAGGAGGAGGAGCTGGGAGTCGCTCGAAACCAACACGGCGGCCTCGCAGGTCTGCCAGCAGAATTAAAGGACGTTTGTTCGCGCAGACGCGCAGTTATCCAGAGCAGCTTACCGCGCACGCTCGCGGACTCGCCGGGACGTAAATGGCAGACGTGCATCCCATCGTTTTACTTTGTTCTCCAGATCCTCAGCGGCCCCTCCTCAGCCGTCACCGGCAGGGCGACGCCCAGCCCGGAGCGAGCGCCGCGGTGCTGGAGATATCTGAGAACCTGCGCTCCAAGATTTACTCCATCTTCTGCAAACTCGGTAAGACAGACGCGAGGGAATCGGATCCGTTTCGCCTGTTACTCAACATGAAGCCCATGCTGTGAAATATAATTACGCTTTACTTGTGCACGCTCAGGTTTTCAGGACCTTCCTGGATTGTCGAGAAAAGATTACGTGACGTTGAGCATCGTCAGGAGATATCTGGACTTCAAGGTTTGCCGCGGGAAAACAGCTCATCGCGTAAAAAACCTCGAAATGAAACGGGCGTGACTCGCTCTCTCACGGCGCCGCAGGTGGGCGAGGTGTGGGACGAGATCAGCCGCGAGCTGAGCTCGGACGGCGTGAGGCCCGTCAGCCCCGACGAGGAGGCCCTGAGCGCCATCTGCAAGATCGCGGAGCGCACCGCCAGGGATGTGGCGGCGGAGCAGAACAGCATCCTGGAGCACTGGGAGGAGGAGGAGATCAGCAAGGAGGAGCTGCTGTACACGGAGGTGAAACAGGAAACAGGAAACACAAGATAAATAACAACAAACCAAAGTTTTGCACATAAAAGAAAATGATTTTTGGAACGTAAAAGCTTCCAAAGCAAAATAAGGAGTGTTGGAATTTGATAAAACACAGTCTCTAATTGCTGTCTGGTCTCTTTGCGTCTTTTCGTCTCAGATCACGTCTCAGCGGAAGCAGCAGGAGCTCGCGGCGAAGGCGTGGCACAGTTACGTCTCCAAGACGTCCAACTACGAAGTCCTGAAGGTTTCACGCTTGAAGTCCGCCCATCCGATGACACGACAAAGCTTTTGTTTTGATCAGCCACAGTCACGTTTCTCTCTTCTTTTATGTTTCGCGCAGGAAGTAAAAGCGCAGAGGGAGAAACGCATTGAGTCCTCCAGACCCAAACCAAAGCCTGAGGATCCCGCAGTCCGTTCTCCTGAGGTTTTTCTCACAAACTTAACACACAGATTTACACGAGTCACAGACGTTATCGGGGTCGTGAGAAGACGAGACCAGCAGAACTCTTACTGACCTCTACTGGCAAACTGTAGGAACTGCAGCCAGATGTTTTCTCACAGGGTTTACCTTGGAGGTTTTCTGACAGAAGACCTTTGCATGTGGTCAGCACTGTGACCTTTTAACCCCACACTGGGATCTTTTCCTAAACATTTATTAACTCCAGTTACTGAAGCCAGAACACAGAGCCACAGTAGAAACACGCTGCTGAGGAGCCTTTTCATTTTCTGCTCTGAAAAGTCAGGATTTGGTTTTCTGATGAACACCTGTGTCGCTGTGCTCCAGCATTTCGTCGGGCAGGTCGTGGCGGTGGAGAGAACGGGCGAGCCGGGGCCCGCGGGAGCGAAGCTGACGCTGGCCAGAACTCCCATCAGGCCCGCGGGTCCGGACCAAGTGGAACCGGCGACGCGAGACCCGGAGTACTTCAGCACCGTGTCCGTCGACGACTGACGGCTGCATAAAACAAGAAACTTGCCCTTATTATTTCCTAGTTGTTTATTCACATCCACAACAGAACACACAACTGAGCGTATTAACACATTTCTGATGAATGGTTCTTTATATTTCTGCTATAGATTATCTGGATATATTTTCCATATCTGTAGATGTTGAAGTGATAGCCAGCAAACACAGACATGAGGTCACAATCAGCACAATCAGCACCTTGTAGTCTGACTCCCATCCCTTTTATTGACACACACACACACACACAGCTGCAACAAACAAGTTGGCCTTTGTATTTAATGACAATTTTAACCGTTGACACTATGCATATTGAATAGATAAAGTAGGATGAACCTAAGCTGGAGGTGTTTTTAGATAGAGAACTTTATTAACATCAAATAAATGAAAGCTAAATGTGAGCGCCGAGCGTTTGTGACACAACGTTGTGGGTCTGCATCGTGGGATCATTAAAGGCATCATTTGAAGGATTAGTTGTGTTTCTGTGCGTTTGTTGTGCACATTCAAAGTGGGATCATGGAAGCAGAGGCCTTATGTAACATCAGATAAAAAACACACTCAGTTACTTCACATATTCAAATCTTTTGTAGTTTATTCATGTCTCATCAAAGGTCGCACATGCTTGTGTTTGTTAGTTTTGTTCCCTGGAAGGTTTTTTTTTCTGTGCACATGTGAAAGTGCTTTTTTTTATTATTACATAAGTCCCTGCAGCGCATTAACACACATGTTCCTTCAAGCGTGCAACATGCCGCACACAGTCGCCTCTCCCTCCCTCTCCTGTCTCACTGGGCGTCCACATCGTCTCCGACAGGCCGGGCCTTTTCATGCAGCTTTGTGAATGTGTGTGTGTGTGTGTGTGTGTGTGTGTGTGTGTGTGTGTTGAACCCGTCGTTACAAAAGAGCAGGGACACACAGGAGCCTCTTCAGTGCGACGCTGTCTGCCCGGGCTGCCGAGCTGCTGCAGCCGTCGATGAAGGCGAGGGTGAGCGCCGGCGCTGCTTTGGGATCCCCACCGGGTGCTGGTCCATTCCCCGAGGACCCGTCCTCTTCAGACTGTGAGACAGACTCATGTTTTTTTACGTAAACACTGGTTATAGAGACACTGTGCAGCATTGATCCACACGGTGTTAACAGTAACCAGAGATTTAAGATTTTAGCTTATTTCTAAATGTTTATTTGATAACTTCTCCTATTAAAGCATATTTCATATTACTCCACTTGTGTTTTAATATACTGTCATTCATTGCGTTAATAATACATTGATTTGCTTACGACTACATTACATCTGAACTGCTCATGAGTACTAGATAAACTTGTACTTGTACTTCAGTTTCACTACTATGCATCCTTTTTTCAAAGAACAGCTTTGTGTACCAGACTTGTGTTAGAAATAATAACTCTCCATGCTTGTTGACTTTCCACAAATATCTGGTTCTCTCTGGGGCCTTTAGTATTATTATTATATATATATATATTATATTATATATTATATTATCCTTGAGTAAATCAGACAGCGAGAAGTCAGAAGTCTAATTTACGGCCTCTGACCGGCAGGGATCCGGCCGGGACTGATGGAGAGACGTTTTCCTCTCCTGCAGGACGGACGCTGACTCGCAGGACAAGCTCCAGCTGTGGAGATGATCATCAGACTGGGGAGACTGACGCCGGGATACTTCCGCCTCCTCCAGGTTGGCGTCCTCTCGAGGCACACCAGCGTTATTATAGATCCATGTGAGGGGATGGAGGGATGGCGAGCACAAACAAACGTTGTAAAAGAAATGCTCGGGGCGACGTGCACATCAATATTTCAGAGAGCTGGAGGTTGTGTAACCTGTTCAGACCTGCTGTACGTTTGATTTTGTGTTTGCCGCACCTTGTTAGACGTCGTTTCTCAGGCCGTCCGTCTTCTTCAGCGGCAGGTGTCGGGTGAGGTCCGGATGCAGCCTCAGGGAGGCCTCGTCGACCCCATCGCCGTGGTGATGGCCGCGGTGGGGACGGGGGTGTCTCTGTACAGCGCCAGGCAGATGGCAGAGAGGGTCCGACTCGAACGGCCGGACGCCTGAGACGGAGGAGAAGCTCTCGGCTGCAGGGCGGCTCGTCCGCACGTCAGACTGTTTGTCTGTGGAAAGTCGAAGAAGGTTTGTGACGGAGGAGGTTGGAGGGTTTGTGTCGCCCCCCCCGGGAGGAAAACCTTAAGTGTCCCAAGAGGGAAATGTGAGTGGTTGTTGAGCAGGAAGCGCTGTCACCCGTTAAATAAACATTTATATAAAAAGTGTGCCTGCAGTTTGAGCTCTCTGCACATGTTAACAGTAACTATCACCTGTCAACAAGTATGTCAGAGTTACAGTCTGACCTGCAGCCGTTAACATTACAGTTTTATAGTGCAACTAAAGAAGTGAAAAGAATGTTTATTAGAAAAATAACCTCAGAAAATCTCATGAAATAATTGTCTGGGGTATTAGAGCACACTCACTTACTGTATTCATTGACATGAGTCACAAGTCAGATCAGTCAGATCCACATTGAGCCGCCACACTTAAACTTTTATTTAGTGTTTGTGCCAGTTTTACAGAAGAAAGTGTCTGTAGATGCAAAATGCCACGAAGAGAACTTTTTGTATTGTAACACATTTTGTGATTTGATCTAAATAAATTATGTTCAGAAGCAGATTTTCTCCATGTTTCAGACCTGGGTTGGGTTTTTTTTGTGGCTTCATCCGTGTGGAAAAGTTCTGTGTGTGTGTGTGTGTGTGTGTGTGTGTGTGTGTGTGTGTGTGGGGGGGGCACTCTCGCGTGAATGCACAAACTGTACAGAGCGGCCGATGTGAACGGAGTTCACACGGGGGAAGTGATTTCAACTGAGCTGAGTCTCTGTGACAGGAAAGAGAGCGACAGTTAGAGTCAACACGTTTCCCCCTGTCTCCGGTTTGTGTGTGTGTGTGTGTGTGTGTGTGTGTGTGTGTGTGTGTGTGAGAGAGAGAGAGAGAGAGAGAGAGAGAGAGAGTCCCCAAAGTCAGAAACCTCATGCTAGACAGCACAGATACTGTGCAGTATGTGGATCAGTGCGTGTGGGTGTGCTGGTTCTGGTTCTGGTTCTGGTTCTGGTTCTGGTCCTCCTCTCCAGCAGGTGTCGCTCTGACTCTGGCCGAGCTTCTAATGAGCAGCCTGTTGAAGCGCAGAGAAATGAGGAGGAGAGATTTCCGAGCGATGGATGTTCAGACTTGATGTTGTAAGTTGTCGGAGGCGCGTCTGGTGGAGGAAACGGCACCGACTGGGTCAAACCGGATAACGACCTGAGCGGCGTGATGTCATCTAACACCACCACCCACTGACGACGGAAGTTTTTTTGTTTTTTTATTTGTTGTTGTTTTTAAAAAAAATATTGTTTGTTCTTCTCCAGTTGTGCGTAATTTGAAGATGCCCGGAGAGTTTGCGCGTAAAGGTGCGCGCTCCCCCGCGATGCCCCCGGCTCGCTTCCCGTCCGTCCCTCATCTTCATCTTCATCGGATCTAGAGCCGAGCAGGAGCAGAACAGCCCATCTGAAAAACCAAAACAAAAAAAAAAAAACATGGCTGTGCTCCGTCCCGCCCGGAACCGATCCGGTCCGACTCTGGTGGGGTTGTTGTGCGTATTTTTGCTGCTTGTTTTCGTCTCCGCCGCTTCCGCGGGTCACGACGCCGCCGTTTCGGGTAAAAGCAACGAGACGCGGGGGAGTCCGGGCCGGGAGCCCCGGCAGGAGGACTCCCATCACCCAACTAACTCCAGCGCTCACGGGAAGGCTTTCCCCGTCCTCTCCTTCAACTACGACCACGTCAAGAAGCCCTTCGAGATCTCCCTGTGGATCCTCCTGGCTCTGCTGATGAAACTGGGTGAGTGACACATGGCTCATTTTACTGCCAAACTTATCGATACCCCCCCCATCTGGCCTGACCGAGGGGCTGGCCTGTCATAAATTAAAGGCTGTTGATGATCCAGGTGGAAGGAGGAGGCCCCTCAGTCTGTTTCTTTTATTCTGAAAACCTCTAACAAAGCCAGCAGACACACAAAAATGACAACACAACATGAACACACAGGAAGAGCTGAGATTAGGATTGAAATAAATTAAAACGTTAAAGGGATGGAAACATCCTGAGCTGAAGTTGACTGTTTTGATTATTAATTGATCATCGAGTCAAATTCTCAGCCATTTGACCTTCTCAGATGTTTTCCTGTGGGACAGAAGACGTTTTGGACCTTTGGGCCAAACGAGACGAGACGTTGGATGACGTCATCTTGAGCTCAGGGGACATCGAGTCCGATGTTATTTTTCATTTCCCACAGTCGAAACACAGATCACCCACAGTTCAACTCCAGTACCAACTCTCCAGCCGGGCCACAGAGATCCAGATCTGGACTCTGTTCCCACAGGCGGTTCTGGTGCCGCACGGACGGGTTTTAGTGCAGCGCTCATGTTCCAGCAGGTGTTTGAAGGCCCAGTTCTGCTCAGGCTCAGTCCGTTTAGCATATTTAGAGTGATGGATGTCATGGAGCCAGTGTTGGACAATAAAGGTTAATTTGAACGTCTGAACGGTGGTGGCGTGCTGGAGCAGAGTCTTATCGGGTCGTTCAGCTGTCGTCTCTGAGGGCCCGGCCCACTTCCTGTCCAACTGGACTCCTCGATAACAAAGATGTCAGTGTGTGTGTGTGTGTGTGTGTGTGTGTGTGTGGGGGGGGGGGTGCATTAAGGCTGCCGTGGAAAACATTGCTGACAGCAGGCATGCCTCCACCCACCCACACACACACACAGTCATGTGACACAGTGCCATGACATTAACACACATGTTCAACATGAATAAACCAAAGTAACGTCTTTATTTATCTCCTGGTGATTTAATGTCATCTGCTGCTTCCATATATTGTGATGAACAATCTGCAGGTTCATAAATCATTAAAATAATCGCTCAGTTTTCTTGCGCTCAGTAAATCTTTTCTCCGCAGGTTTCCACATCATTCCCCGAGTGTCAAACGTGGTGCCGGAGAGCTGCCTGCTGATCGTCGTGGGTCTCCTGGTGGGCGGCGTCGTGCGAGCCATCGGAGAGGAGGCGCCCATCCTCGACTCCAAGCTCTTCTTCCTCTACCTGCTGCCCCCCATCATCCTCGACGCCGGCTACTTCCTGCCCATCCGGGCCTTCACAGAGAACATGGGCACCATCCTGGTGTTCGCCGTGGTGGGCACGCTGTGGAACGCCTTCTTCATCGGCGGCACCATGTACGGCGTGTGCCAGATCGAGGGGACCCAGCTGGGCGGCGTGGACCTGCTGTCCTGCCTGCTGTTCGGCGCCATCATCTCGGCCGTGGACCCCGTGGCCGTCCTGGCCGTGTTCGAGGAGATCCACATCAACGAGCTGCTGCACATCCTCGTGTTCGGGGAGTCGCTCCTCAACGACGCCGTCACTGTGGTGCGTGGTGGAAAGTACTGGATTCAAGTACTTTTTACTTCTACTTGAGTATTTCTAATAAACTTAAAGCAAATCTTGAGGGTCCAGTCAGAGGAAAACGCTGATGTAGGCGGTAAATGCTGCGGTTTTGCGATATTAGTTTTGCGGTTAAGTTCTCATTTTCATAACGAGATGAAGGTTCAGTTACATCCATCAGTAACTGTAATCAATAACCTTCAGACAGCGGGAGTAAAGATGAAAGACTGTTTCTCCGTGCAGGTTCTGTATCACCTGTTCGAGGAGTTCTCCCACGCCGGGGCCGTCACCGTGGGCGACGCCCTCCTCGGCGTGGTCTGCTTCTTCGTCGTCTCCCTGGGGGGCATCATGGTGGGGGCCATCTACGGCGTGCTGGGCGCCTTCACGTCGCGCTTCACCTCCCACACGCGCGTCATCGAGCCGCTGTTCGTTTTCCTCTACAGCTACATGGCGTACCTGTCCGCCGAGGTCTTCCACCTGTCGGGGATCATGTCGTGAGTGGAAGTCACTTCACGGTCGTGAAGGTTTACGTCTTTTTCTTCACCACACGTAGGATGTGGAAAGTTTTGTTCCCAAAAACCCTCGTCCATACCGCTGATGGCTTCTCTCTTCACCATCCCTAACAGGCTGATAGCGTGTGGCGTGATAATGCGACCCTACGTGGAGGCCAACATCTCCCACAAGTCCTACACCACCATCAAATACTTCCTGAAGATGTGGAGCAGCGTGAGCGAGACCCTCATCTTCATCTTCCTCGGCGTCTCCACGGTGGCCGGTCCTCACGCCTGGAACTGGACCTTCGTCGTTGTCACCGTCATCCTGTGTTTGGTGTCGAGAGTGCTGGGTCAGTACAAAGAAACGCAATATGTTTTTTTAGAAATAATATTTTTTTCATATATTTTGTTAGTCTTGCTTCTTCTTTCAGGAGTCATCGGTCTCACGTACATCATCAACAAATTCCGTATTGTGAAGTTGACCAAAAAGGACCAGTTCATCGTGGCCTACGGTGGCCTGCGAGGAGCCATAGCCTTCTCGCTGGGCTTCTTGCTGACCAACGAGATGAAGAACATGTTCCTCACCGCCATCATCACAGTCATCTTCTTCACTGTGTTTGTGCAGGTGTGTGTGTGTGTGTGTGTGTGGGGGGGGGGGGGGGCTGTACTTCACAGCAAGTGTTTGCATGTCTTTATTTTTTACATCATGTATTTAATCATTTGTCAGGTTTGGTCGTCAATAGAAGGTCATTTGTGGACTTAACTGACCTCTAGTGGTGCTGAAGACGAGTTGCAACAACATACACTCAGGCCGGATCTGATTATAGCGTGTGTGTGTGTGTGTTTGTGTGTTTGTGTCCTCAGGGAATGACAATCAGGCCTCTGGTGGAGCTTCTGGCAGTGAAGAAGAAGAAGGAGAGCAAAAGATCCATTAACGAGGAGATTCACACACAGGTGAGATCTTCATCAGGAACGGTACGGCAGTAAATTACTGCCACCAAACATGTCTCACTACAGTAACACATCACTTTGTCTTGTAACATCATGACAATTTCTCATTTCAAAGTGATTTGTGTTTTGTGGCTGTTTTAGTGAAAACTGACTCGTTTTGTCTTTAGTTCCTGGATCATCTCCTCACAGGAATCGAAGACATCTGTGGCCATTATGGACACCACCACTGGAAAGACAAGTATGACGTCCTCTGTCTTCTTTTAGAGAAGTCCCAGAGGGATTGGTGCACATTTGTGTTAAACATATACATATACAGTGGGTGCAGGTCACAGTGAAACTTGATCACTTGGCAAAGGCACCAGGATGGAGCCCTGGTGTACCCCACCACATGAGGGTGGGTGAGATCTTAACCAAAAAAAACTCATCTGGTGGTTTATGGGTTTTTTGTTGCCTCCTCAGGTTGAACCGCTTCAACAAGGCCTACGTGAAGAGGTGGCTGATCGCAGGCGAGCGCTCCACCGAGCCCCAGCTCATCTCCTTCTACAACAAGATGGAGATGAAACAGGCCATGATGTTGGTGGAGAGCGGGAGCGCCGCCAAGCTGCCCACGGTGGTGTCGTCCGTCTCCATGCAGTGAGCACCAATCGTATTTCTTGAGAGCGAGGGCGGAAAACAACGTGCGGATTGAGTGTAATCTTCTCGTCTCTGTGGATTAATGGCAGTGATCCGTTATTTTCGTCCCCGCAGGAACATCCAGCCAAAGGGCTCGGCCAGACAGCGGGCGATCCCGAGCATCTCCAAGAGTCGGGAACAGGAGATCAGGAAGATGCTGCGAGCCAACCTGCAGAAGACCAGCCAGAGGGTGGGGGAGGCCGCACTGGATAGTTTATAAGTGACGGGTGTCAGAGCAAAGCACTGACCAGTAAATATGGTGGTTCAGACTTCAGGTACGATAACTGATGCTCGCATTGATGTGTGTCCTCCTCAGCTTCGCTCCTACAGCAGACACGACCTGATGATCGACCCGTTTGAGGACAACGTGAGCGAGGTTCGCTTCAGGAAGCAGAGGGTGGAGATGGAGCGCAGAGTGAGTTTTGACGCGGATCGTCCCATTTTCTAAAAGATTCTTCATTCTTTGACCCTTTTAAACAAGCACAAAATGGACATTTCTGTCTCATTTAATTATATATCTGGGTAGGATTTATAGATCGCTGCACCGTCTCATTCGCAGATGAGTCACTACCTCACCGTTCCAGCGAACCGCCCCGAAACACCGACGGTGAGAAAAGTCTGCTTCGAACCAGGTCAGTTTAACAGTCAATTTGCATATTTTTTACTTAAGTAGGATTTCAAATGCAGTAATCGTAATTGTATTTTGGGTAACATTACTGCATTTTGCAGAGCACCAGGTTTACACTTACGATGACAGCGAGAGCCCCAGGGACCGGGACGCCGTCAGCGTGTTGAACGAGTCACCCCGGGCGCCGCGGGCTAAAGGCGACGCCGAGCCGAGGGCGGAGGAGCAGGACCCGCAGAAACTATCACGCTGCCTCAGCGACCCTGGTCCCAACCAGGACGGGGAGGGGGGCGGCTTCTTCCTGTCGTGATGAAGCACATGTTTACAGCACTTGAAAGCAGAGGACGTTGTAGCGCTTGATATTTATAATTTAATGTTATTTTTTTATGTTGTGTTTTTTTTCATATGGGAAAATGCAAAAAAAACATAATTTTGAATGTGTTTTTTTCACAAGTTATGATTTTTTTTTAATCATTGCAGCGCTAGCCTTTTACTGTGTCAGTATTATGTGACTGAAGTGAGCCACATGTCCACATTTTGTCTTAACAAGCACAATTGCATCAGAGAATCCAAAAAATAGCTCTTGTTTTAGCAAACTTGAAGCACCAGACGGGTGGAGTTTACCCCCTCAATGCACAGCGTGAAGAGCACAAGTAAATCACCTGGATGTTAACTTAACTTAACTCGAAGCAAGTATTCTTCATGTGTTTATGTTTGAAATCATCTAACATATCTTAATTTAATTTTTAAAACTCCAACCCTTCACTGGACAGCTCGTGTATGCCATCCAGTGGAGAATACTTGACTTGAGCCTGACACTGTTTGGTTAAAAAAGAAAACACCGACCCGCTGACCCGACAACGCTGAAGTCATTTAAAAGTCCTGTGTCTTTCTTGACAAACGTCGCTGCATGACCGCTCAGTGTTTTCTCAGGGAATCGACAGGGAAAGGAAAATTGCAGAGAGGAAGAAGTTTCTGTCCAACACACGTCCTGCGGTGAAATATTTGTAGTTTGTGATGCTTCAGTAACGTTCCTACTCAGACACAGTGGACAGGGTGTGGAGGTTTTAGCCCTTTTTTTGGAAACAATCTGTGTTCCTGTTAACTGAGCATGTGTCGAGTCTTTCTACGGGGAAAGGTCAACGAGACTGAATCAGTTCTTCATATCTGCACAGCACTGGGCTGCCCGAGCTTCTCGCTGCCTGCACGTTTGCCTTAATATGTTGTTGCTTTTTGTGAGTTTGCCAGTCAAAGTATTTTTATATTTAAAAGGAAAAACACTGTGTTGAAGTCAAGAAATATTTGTCCAGTGAAGAAAAGCTTTAATTCTTGTCTGAAATAAGATGTTGTCATTGTTGATGTTCAGGAACAATATGCATGGATATTGTTGGATTTTGAAACATGGAACATATGGTGTAGCTGGTAGAGAAAAGCGGAATAAAAGGAGGAATAAAAATCACCTGTTCAATTGCCTTAAAACAACAATATGTGTTGTGTAAATCTGTTGGTCCGGTCTCTAAAGGTGAGGAAGACTAACAGAAAGTCCCACCTGTTGTGGGTCTCATTGGAAATTCCTGTTTAAATAACAGGGAGTTTGAAATCCCCAACATGCCAACCAGCAGCGAGTGATGGGCTGACTTCAACTAGAGCAAACACACTCAGGCAAACAACTCAACCAGAAGGTATGGACTTCAACAGCACCTGGAAAGTTTATTCTGAGGAAAACCTCGAGGATTTCCTGAAAATTGTCGGTAAGGACATTTTCACATTGTAAGGATTTATTTTCCCGTGTCCTGCATGCAGACATTTCTTTTTTTCAATATGCATTCAAGGTGCACCTGAAATGGTTGTCAAGATGCGTAAGGATGTTAAGCCGATGATAGTGATCGAGCAGAAGGGCAAAGACTTCACCTACACCATGAAGACTCCCGTCTGCACCAAAGTCCACTCATTCAGCATCGGAAAGGAGTCAGAGATGGCCTCTGTGGACGGCAAGAAGTTCAAGGTGATTCAAGGCTCAAAGCCTTTGTGCACAGTAGAGACACAAAAGTGAAGATGTGAGGTTGTGTTGAGCTGGTGATGGCAGTTTGTCACACTGAGAAGTGTCACCATTCAATATCTCAGCAGAGTTTGGTTTGCCACAGACAGAAATGAATAAGTTTCCTTACATTTACTGGAGAATCAGACGGGTTTATGTGTTATGATCAGATTTTAGCTTTGAGGAGATCACCTATCTTCTTGTCTGTTTGTAAATCAGTTAAGGGCTCTCATGTTTTTGGTCTTGACCAGTGCACTGTCAGAGAGGAGGATGGGAAGCTGATCACCGAGACCGACAAGTTCACCTCTGTCCGAGAGATCCAAGGAGAGGACATGGTCGAGGTCAGTGGATTTGGTTGTTGTAAAAGATTGAGTGTAAGTAAGAAAACACAGACTGTGAGGGTGTGTGTGTGTGTGTGTGTGTGTGAATCATGTTTATTTCTGTTTCCTCGCTTCTCCAGACTGTCACCGCTGGCCCTGTCATTTTCATCAGCAGAAGTAAACGAGTCTAACCTGCAGCTCACAGCTCGGTCTCAGCTTCAATCAAGGAGCCATCTGGAAAACACCAGCTATATATATAAACATATATATGAATAAATTTCAGTCTAATTCAACGTGTTTGTTGATTCAGTGTCCACTGCATGGCCAAAATACATGAAGGCCCTTGAACACAGAAATATACACAAGAGACACAAAGCAAGTACACACTGGACTAAACAGTACACAGTTCAAAATAAGTTAACATAGCATAGCATAACAAAGGCAGATTTAACTCAAGTATGTTGTGTTAAAATTTCAAAAAATATGTGGCAGAAAGAAGGCATCTGAATCAAAACCTCTAAAGCTAAAACTAGCTAAACGAGCTAAAACATATTCTACAAAAGGACTCAAGGGATCAGTGTTATCAAATCTGGTTTCAGTGATATAGAAAAAATATTTTATTTTATTTTATTTTATTTTATTTTATTTTATTTTTATTTATCGATAGAGTCATTCCGGTCCACAGCTCCATACCAGGCGGTGGCAGTAATGCGCCGTTGCGTTGCCACCAGCAACTTAAAATAGAGCAGCAGAAGAAGAAGTGGGCGGACCGGAAGAAGCAGAAGGCGCCTTTTAAGTGCGCATGCTCCGCACACTGTCTCGCTGCAGGTTTTTCCGCTGCAAACATTTTTTTTTTCCTGCAGAGCGAGTTTAATTGTATGGCCAGATACATGAGGCCTCCAAACACGTCTTTGTTTGTCCGGAACATCGCTGACGAGTCCAGGTGAGTCCGCATCCACGCGCGTTCACAGCATGCACCCGCTCAACCTAACTAACTCGGGCTAACCCACTTAGCTTAGCGGCTAACGGTTAGCCTGAAGTTCGACCGTCGCGCGGAATATTTAAGCTCACGTTTCTCTCGTATGTGCTCAAAGAAAACCGGCGGGTACAGTCCTCAAATACACTTGTTGGGAAGCGGCTCTTCGTCTGCACTGAAACACCGAGAAAACGTTGCACGTTTTTGGCGTTTATAAACGAGCTAACGGCTGAGCCGAGCCGAGCCGAGCCGAGCCGAGCCGAGCCGAGCGAGTGCACACACCGTGTGCTGCTGGAGCGAGTGTTTAAAATGTGCAGGGAGAAGCTAGCCCAACCGTTAACCGCTGGCAGTTTTTAATTATCTGTTGTAATGAAATTTAAGTGCGGATTCTAACGTTGTGTTTAACTTAACTGAAACACATGGTTTCTCTTAGCGTTAGTCGATTATGAGGGAGGTGGAAGGAGTATTTACTAAAGTAAAGTGGTAGAAATACTTCTATTAACTAAAAGACATGTACTCGCAGTATTGGACTGGGTCACAAATCATACAGTATGAATACAAAATGCACACACGGTAAATTTAATCCACTGTCTCGGCTAAATTAGTAATGATTGCATATTTACACCAGAAGATAATATACCAAAATTAAATATATAACTATGAAGCTTTACTTTTTCATAATCTAACTACATGTCGACCACTGCACAGTGTGGATTAACACAGTGTGTACATGGATGCTGTAGTACTCATGTTCACATTAATATTACGGTAACACAATGATCTGTGATTATCATTAGTTCTAATGCATTTGACATTAATGTGCGTTGGAAGGAGCAACACTCCGTTTCTGTTGATGTCACTTTGTTTGCATGTTAACATAAGTTTGCATTTGTTAAAGGGACAGTTCACCCCAAAAAATAATACCGGCAGCATATCTGCTCTAATCTTTCTGTTTTCTAATCCCACTCCAGTAGCTGTAAACCTCAGAAAACACACTAAGCACAGGTGGATTACTCTCCATGTAAGATAAAAAAAAAACTAAACAAACCCATTGTGTTTTTGGGGTGAACTGTCCCTTTAGCTCACTCATCAGCTGCTGTGACTGGTGGATGATGTAGTTAGAGCTTCCCCTGATGGTCAGTTGAGTCACACTTGTATTTACGGTGTTCAGGCCTGAGGATTTGCGGCGTGAATTTGGCCGCTATGGGCCGATAGTAGATGTCTACATCCCACTTGACTTCTATACACGTCAACCAAGAGGATTTGCATACATTCAATATCCTTTCCCAATGAGTCGCGACGGTGTTCGGTGCTCCTGCTAACGAAATCATTCAGATTCTCTTTCAGCGGAGGCCACGCGCTTCTGTGATGTGTTTTTCTTGCACGTGATTTGATTGAATATCTAACACGCGTATTTCTCTTGTTATTGCTTCAGAAAATGTAAAAGCATCCAGTTGTGGAACCGGCCACACACAGTAACAAAGACCTGTATAGAGTAGCTGTAAAGACAAGTCACACAGAGGCCTTCAGGATCAGAGGGAGGGAAAAGGTTGAAAAGAGAAAGTAAAGCATGAAGAGGAAAAGGGCACGGAGACGAGGCTCGGATATGACGGCAAAGAATGGGGCAAAGAAAAGAGGTTTAAAAGGCGAGCAGGAAACCCGAGTCTCTGTGGGAGTCGATTAAAGAGTGTAAAGATCAAGATGAAGTTCAAAGTCAAGCATGGCCAAAGGTAACCAGTCTGAATTATTTTGTATCCTCCCAAGACAAATCCAAGAATCCGACACCAAAATCAGCTGTCCCTGTGATATCCATGACTTTTTCATTTTGATCCAAACGATTTGATGTGTTTGGTTTGTTCACTCTGCTATCCTGAGCCCTCGGATGATGATTTCATGTGTTTGAAAAGCTTGCTTCATCTTTTATCTCTACAAAAATCAGCTGATTGTGTGTTTTGTATCCCGTTGTTGTTGTTGTAATATCCCCCGTCATTCAAAAGTGTTGCAGCTTTTTTGGATCAGGCCACACAAATTAAAGACGGTGTTTGGGTGTGAAGGAGACGTTGGTGGTGTGAGGGATGTAACGTCCATGAATGCGGCCGTGTGATGGCAAATAGTGTTTTCTTTGCACAAGAACTTTTTTTTTTTTTTTTACATTTGTGAGAGCAAATAAAACCCTTAACCACTCAGCACATTCGAAGACGTGCGCGATGCAGAGGACGCTCTCCACAGCCTGGACAGGAAGTGGGTCTGCGGCCGGCAGATCGAGATCCAGTTTGCCCAGGGCGACAGAAAAAGTAAGTGTGAAGAGTCCGTTTGAGCGCAGCGATGTCTGAGCGTCCAAAACTGACATGTTTGTTCGCCGCAGCACCCAATCAGATGAAGGCGAAGGAGCGGCCGTCTCCGGGCAGGTCCTCGCGATACGACGACTACGATCGAGACGGCCGGCGCAGGCGTTCTCGCAGCCGCAGCTACGACCGATACCGATCGCGCAGCCCTTCCTACGATCGCCGGCGCCGACGGTCCGAGAGTCCTCGAGAGTGAGTGTTTCTCTCGCCGACAAAAAGTAAATCATCGCGGGGCGTTTTTACTCAACCCGTTCGTTTTCCTCCCTCAGATCCCGCGGACGGGTGTACGGAAGAGGGCGGAGCAGGAGCCGCGAGGACGACAGGTACGGTAAACTCGGCGGCCGCTTTATTAGGTTCGCCCGGCAACGCCGCCGCTGGGTGTAACTCGCCGCGTCTCCCCGTGTGTCCTCAGATACAGGCAGAGGCCTCGGAGAGAGTCCAGAGTGAGATCCCGGTCGCGCTCCAGGTCCGCGTCCCCGCGGGAAAACGTCAACCCGGCCTCCACCTCCCATTACACCGAGGAGGAAGTGCGGCCGGCACACTCCCCGTCCCACTCCAGATCCCGGTCCGTATCGAGATCGCGCTCCCGGTCCCGCTCCTGGGCGGGGCGCAAGTCAGGAGGACGCTAGAAACCATCTGCCCCCCCTCTCTCTCTCTAACCCCCTTCGGTCTGACGGAGCAGAGCAGGTCGTGTGTCGGGCGGAGGAAGAAGAAAAAGATTTGTTTGTTTTTGACATGAATGTAACGTCCACTGAACCATTTGTAGAAGGCTCCGTTTTACGAACAACGCCGGTCCTTTTGCTTGTTTTTATAAAATTATCTCGGTAAAATCTCCTGATAGGACGCAGTCAGTGGTTTCTATGTTCAGTGGTAGTTGGCCAGAAATAGTCCGTCGTCTTTTTTTATATACAGTTACTGATCATTTCTTTCCTAAACCTTATGCACCCGTTTTTGCAAAAAAAAAAAAACAAAAAAGGAAAAAAAAGAACAGTCAGTATTTTAAAGGAATCAGACCAGTGTTTGTGCAGACAACACTTCACACACCACGGCTGGAGCTGTTTTTCTTCTTCTTTTTTATTTTCAGCTCTTTCCAGGCAGCCAGGAGGAAGGTGATGGTCATCGTTTATCGTCAGGTACAATGGTTTTATTACATAGTGAAAATCTCCTGGCTGCCCGGAAGAAAAAAAAAAAAAAAAAAAACAAAAAAGTGTTCTGGCAGTTACGTCACGTTAAAGTACAGAGGCTTGAACTGTAAATACACAAACGCCGCTGTGGTTCTGTTGAAGCGTTCGAACTCTGTCGGCAGTAACCCGAGCCGGCCGCCGTTTTAAATGTACATGGATCTGTTTTAATTTAGCGTTGGAACGTTTCTCCGAGCGTCTCTCGTTGGTGTTGGTGCTTTTTCTCTGAATGAATCTTGTCACTGCATGTTTTGTTCTTCCTAGTCTCCTCCTCAGTAGCAGGAACAAGCTGTTATTTTGAGTAATAAATGCATAACGTTCAGTATGAGGAAACCCACGCGTGGCTTCAGTTTGTGTAGCTCAGGTAACCCCACCCACCACCACCACCCTGACCCCCACCCGTCCAGCGGCTGCTTCAGTCTGCAGACCTCTGCGTGGAAACAGCCGCCCGGTCTGGCCGTCCAGCCTCGTCCATTGATTTCCTTTTAATGGAAGAGTCGCTGGGAGGAATAACTGAAATTAGATTCACGGTGAAGATGCAGCCATGTGTGAAATCGGACGTGTCCCATTGATCGGTGTATCGGGGGCGTTACAGCAACATTGATCAAACGAGTGCAACGTTAGCGCGGAGCTTTGAGTTACTGTATGAAGCGCAGCAGGTACGAGTGGAACCGCGGGGTTAGTTACAGACGATAAACTCCGCTGATCAAACCTGATCACATCGATCTGCGTGTGTGAATCGACCGATCGATCACCGCTCAGACAACCGGGGTCAGGGCTCAGTCCAGTTCATCACCTGAGATCCTGACTGACTGGGTGACGGGAATCTGCAGAGCAAAGCAAACTCCTGGAGTAGAGATTATGAATTAAAGAAAAAAAAAAAATATAAATTATCTCATTGAACTGAAGTAAAATATCTGAGTACATGTACTTAGTTACTTTCCACCAGTGACAGTTTCCTAAAGCTCATGCAGACATTTCTGTCTAATAACCACAAAAAAGGAAAATAATTCCAGATTGATTCCTGTTGATCAATGAATTGATTCAGAGCTGGAGCTGCATTAGGGAAACATTCTGCTGTTTTAAAGGAAAATTTTAGGCATTTTGACAAATTTTTCAGGTCCAGGACATGAAAGTCAAACCGCGTCCAGTAGTTCCCTCTGAAGGAGACACCCGGCCACCAGTCGTGTGAAGGATCAAACAAGTTCAGGGTCCTTTGGGTTCAGCCACAAACGGCCAACAAACAACTGAACACAACCCACTCCGCCCCGGCGGCCGCATCGATCCTGCGTCCTCTGTCACGGGCTATAAGTTGTGAACCACCAGAGCCGGCAGGGATTATTCATATTTGTCCAGTTGTCCACCAGCAGCGGAGACAGAGGGTTTGATTTTATTACAGGAGGATATAGAAGGTCAAAGATGTGTGTGTGAGACAGTTGGACGGGGGCGAAAAAAAAAAATAAAGAACTTTATTGTGACGATTCATATCCAAGATGAAAGGTAAGTGAATTCATTTTGAAATGATTATATCACTTTTTGGGAGTTGATTGTATCATCTGGTTCACAAACTTAAAAAGAATCAATGGAAGTGGAATATGCATGAAGTTATTTTTATTTTCATGAATGTACAGTATTATTACCATCATGAAAAAACAAACGTACCTTTCTAGTTCAGAGTCTGTTTATATAAAATACTACGAGCTGATATTTTTGGCTTTTAAATCCAGTGTTCTAACTTTGTTCGGCATTCCAGAACTACACGTGTGAAGAAATGGGAGACTGGAACTTCCTCGGCGGCATCTTGGAGGAGGTGCATATCCACTCCACCATGGTCGGCAAGATCTGGCTGACCATCCTCTTCATATTCCGGATGTTGGTGCTGGGCGTCGCCGCGGAGGACGTGTGGAACGACGAGCAGTCGGACTTCATCTGCAACACGGAGCAGCCCGGCTGCCGCAACGTCTGCTACGACCAGGCCTTCCCCATCTCCCTCATCAGGTACTGGGTGCTGCAGGTCATCTTCGTGTCCTCGCCCTCGCTGGTCTACATGGGCCACGCCATCTACCAGCTGCGCGCCCTGGAGAAGGAGCGCCACTGCAAGAAGGTGGCTCTCCGCCGGGAGCTGGAGGCGGTGGACGTGGAGCTGGCGGAGGCGAGGAGGAGGATCGAGAAGGAGATGAGGCAGCTGGAGCAGGGGAAGCTCAACAAGGCGCCGCTGAGGGGCTCCCTGCTGTGCACCTACGTGGCGCACATCGTCACTCGCTCGGTGGTGGAGGTCAGCTTCATGATGGGCCAGTACCTCCTCTACGGACACCACCTGAGGCCTCTGTACAAGTGCGACAGGGAGCCGTGCCCCAACGTGGTGGACTGCTTCGTCTCCAGGCCCACGGAGAAAACCGTCTTCATGATGTTCATGCAGGCCATCGCCTCCATCTCCCTCTTCCTCAGCCTCCTCGAGATCATGCACCTGGGCTACAAGAAGGTGAAGAAGGGCATCCTGGGTTACTACCCGCACCCGAAGGACGACCTTGACGACTACTACGTCAGCAAGTCGAAAAAGAACTCGGTTGTGCATCAGGTCTGCGCGGGCACCACTGTGGCACGCAAGAGCACGATCCCCACAGCACCGAGTGGGTACACGCTGCTGCTGGAGAAACAGGGCAACGGACCCAACTTCCCGCTCCTCAGCACCTCCTCTGCCTTCGTGCCAATACAAGGGGACGCTGGAGCGAAACCAGACGGCCGCAAGGACGGCAAGGAGGGAGTGCCGAGCCCCACGGAGCAGAACAGCAACTCCAACAACACCAGCAGCGAGACCCGGTCACCTCCCGCCGACAAACAGGGAGAACCGGAGGAGCAGGCTTCCCCCCATCGCGAGGACCTGGAGTGTCCGAGCTCCGAGTATCCCACCCTCCCCGTCGCGGACGCCTCCGCCTGCGCCGCGCTGTCAGGGATGGCGAGGAGGTCGCGGAGGGTGAGCCCGCCGTGGAACTGCTCCACCGTGGTGGAGGGGAACGGCTCGGACAGCGGAGACTCCTACCGCGGCGGCGGCGGCGTGAAGCTGCGCGGCGGCAGCTGCGCGGGCCCCAGAGCGCGGCTGCTCTCCAAATCGGACATGAAGAGGCCGAGCAGATCCCAGAGCCCGGACTCCGCGGGGGAGCTGAGCTCTGTGTCCCGGCACAGCCGCGAGAGCAACAGCCCCACTGCCTCCCCCCCGAACCGCCGAGTGTCAGCGGCGAGCAGTGCCGGCAGCAGACGAGCCCCGACCGACCTGCAGATATGAACGGACCAGGAGCTCTGAAGAGGCCATGTTCAGGTGAAGGTCAAGAGCAGCTTTTTTCTGATCATATTCAAAAAGAACTTCTGAGCGTGAACACGAGCTGCAGATACGACCACGGTTAACTGGTTAAGTTTTTCACGTTTCCAGGTTAGTGACATGCAGCCAGTGGACTGTCAATGATTTGGTGGTATGGAACAGCTCTGTCTGTCTGAGGGGGGATGGAAAACTGCACCACAAAATCTATACAGATGTTTTAGGCCACAACACACTGTTATGCAACCAGATAGTTTCAGCGCCAACCCCTGTTCCAACACGTTAGCAGTCGACATTTAAAACACTCTCACTCGGTTCAATGCAGTGGGGAGATAACCTGTTATCAGACCGTAAATTCCTGCACGTGTGCAGCAACCTCTGAACTATTGCTTTTGTATAAAATTATTTTTTTACTTGACATTCAATCCTGCAGTTGATATCAGCTAAAATGTCTGAAAAAAATGGTAAAACCAACCAACTAAAATGTATTTGTTTGGTTGAGAATGAGCAGATTTTTCATGGAAACAAGACACCAAATGCTGAAAAAACATTTTTAATTTATTTTCAGATCAAAAAGAGAACGTGTGTAACAAAAAAATACCAGTGACTGTTTTCACTGTATACCCATTATAATGTAATAAACATTTGCATACTCTACAAAACTTCTATTTTTTTTTTTGCAACAAAAAACCTCTTCTCTACTGTGCTGCTCCCTCCTCAGGCGGCGGCTCGTACTGCATCAGCTGGAAAATGATATGAGGTCAGAGGTCAGAGGTCAGAGCAGGAGAACCACACTCAGACACCACAGCCAGCTCTCTGTAAATCCAGATGGAGATGTTGACCAGCATCTCACCCTGTTCCTCAGCTCTTTGTTCTCCTCCATGAGCAGGTTGCACTTCTGCTGGAGGTCAGCGAGCTCCACGCGGAGAGCCTCAGCATCTGCTGGCTCTGAACCAGCTGCGCCCAGGTGAAGCTTTATGAAGCTGGGGAGGAGGTTAAGGTCAATGTGTGCGCTCGAACGTACAGCATTACCTCGGTTTGTCTTTGGGTATGAGCCCGTTTACATCCCTGTTAACATGTTGGCTCCTACACAAAAAGTTCTGCATATTTTGCAAAGCAACGCATATTGAAATTGACCATTTCCCCCTCATAAAAACACGAGCATCCTCTTCGTATTGGAGTGGTCCTCACACCATCATGTCAGGTACATGACACCTGTCCATTGCCACTAAAAGTTCCCTTCAGCCGCACACAGGAGAAAAGGATACTCCAGCGCATTGTTGGGTTTGTCATTCTCTTCATAAAGTGCGACTAAAACTGCGAAAGAGAAAAGAAGTGGCGGTGAAGCAAACCTCCGTCAGGCAAACAATCTGAACGATGTCCTCGGACTCTGCGTTTACACCCACCGCTCGTTAAGGTGTCCAGGACCCCGGATTTTTCAAGATACCTCCTGAACTGTTCGCGCTTCGACTCTGAGGCCTGAAACAAATGTTAGCAACGCACGTTTGTACCGTTTTTTCATCCACGAACATAAAAAACAACGAGTGAGTTTAAAGGGAAAACAGAATATGAGAGGAGGAATTCAGCCTGTGGTGCGTTCACGGCCTAGCTTCCCGTTGCTACACTGTTAGCACACGCGTCGCAGGACGAAATGTAAACTATTTCCAGTTTGTAAATAAAAGACAGCTACAGACAGCGTGTAGCCACATACTTACTCTGTAATGGGCCATGAATTCAGCGATATTTGTATAATTTTCGGCTGCGTGAGGAAAAAAAATGCGACAGGTTAATCAAGTCGAACCACCGGCACCTGGTTGTTGTGTTGTCCCTTCAGGAGGCTGGAGGCGCCGGGTTCGTTGCCATAACAACGGGTTAAAACAGCCGCGGAGATGAAAAAGGTCTTCGTCTCCGACTGTCTTTATATCTTGTTAAATGAAGAAGATGAAGGGAGAATAACTACCGAAAGCTAAAGGTAAAGAAAATTTGGCGTTTTAGACTACTTTTAATATTTCTACGCACTGCTATGTTTACAAGCTAACCGAAAAAAACACATTCGCCGGTGAGCTAGTTGCCAACATATGTTGCCAGGTTTGCCAGAGAGAAAAACTTTTCGTTGTTACCTGCGCATTCACATAACAAACAACGTAAAAACAGCCCAAACTGGCAACATCATAGCCAGGCACTGAGGAGGACGGGGCCAGCCATTGGTCACGTTCTTGCACGTCACATCCGCAGCGCCGATTTCCAAATGAAACGCGCTGACGTCAGTGGGCGCCGTGACAGCGGGTGCAGCCGCTCCAGTGTGTTTATAATCAGCGTTTTCTTAAAGAGCCCGTAAAAACCGCAGCGGTCATATGACTGTTTTTGTCCGGCAGTGAAAAACAGCGACAGAGCTTGCTGGTTGTTTTCACCGGCTGTGATGTGACACAGTTCGCTCGGTTTTTATCTTCACACGTTGTTTCACACTCAGCACGACGGGCCACCGTGTCTCCACCGAGCGTCCTCGGCGTAAAATACTCGACGAGGTAAGTTGTTTTTTTTTTTTAACGATTTTTAAGTATGTAATCCTTTACTGAAGTAGAAGTACTAATACCACTCTGAATGTACTACATCAAAATGTTATGTCATGTATTATCAGGAAAATGTACTTAAAGTTTGAGAGGTGACAATAACCGTACTCAGTGTATCTAATGATATACTATATATTACATATATAGATCTAATGATGTACTATATATCGCTGTATAGCAGTAGATTGTTGTCATTACTGCTTAAGCGGGATTTTACCGCAGGGTTTATAAAGGGCTGTTGCTTTTGAGGAAGTCAGGCAACTGGCATGCAGAAATAATTTTACAAAACACACAGCACCTGACTGTGCGCTGAAATAATACACAAGTGAAAACGAAACTTTTACTATTTGTTTATTTACTTTAGTACCAAGTACTTTTCCCAAAAAGTCCAAAATCCCCAAAATATTCCATTTACAATTATATAAAAGAAAAGGAAAAGGAAAAGCAGCATCAAATTTTAATTATTTTAATTAATCCTCAACTGGAGCACTTTTTGTGACCAAATAATCTGCTCTGGCATTTTAAATTATCTTATAGCTTTTAGTGGGAAATCGCTCACCACAATAATTATAGTTTTAGTTATAGGATACTTGTTTCAGTCCATATCTCTTTTATGTGGTCAGAGTTGTTAATGGGCCTCATTCATTTCTCAAACCAGGAAGCAGCAGTGGAGGTTGAGTGGTTGAATGGTTTAATTGTTCCGGAGAGAAGACGTGAATTAGACTGTTTTCCTAAGGGTCGCATGATAAACTCCCACTCACTGCAGACATCCGTCACATGTTACACTAATGTGTGTGTGTGTGTGTGTGTGTGTGTGTGTGTGTGTGTGTCACCGTGTGGACTGGCAGGGATACACAAAGCATCTGTCCTGTCGTTGACTGGACAGGACGTCGCCTTGACCTCTATTTTTATTACTATATTACTATTTAGGATGATGAGATGATGTTTTCACTGTTTTTGGACATTTTATTGACTGAACAGAAGTGGATTAGTTGGGGAAAATAATGGGATGGAAGATTAATTTGAGATATCACCTCATATTCAGGAAAAACCACAGTCGACATTATTAACTGTTGAGTGTGTTTCAAAGTTCAGCTATAATGTTGAACAAATGCTTGTCCAGTTGCCAAATATATGCTGCACATACAGCATCTGACCGATAAACGACGAAGTGACAGATAATTTAATCAATAATGACAAGCTACAAACAAGTATATCAGTTCCTGAATAATGATTTTTAGAAAAAAAAATCCTGCCAACCTCATCATGAGTTTTTTGTTTTTCTGAGAAGTGAAACTCAGAACAATGGCAAAGTTTTTGTACATGAAATATGTACAAAGTGATTACTCTTTGTTTTTATAAGGATGCTAATGCAGATTATTAGTGCTGATACTGTAGTACTGATGCCATACTTCTTATTTGGGACTAATCAATCCATGATTAACCGTTTTGTCTGTAAATTGTCTGAATTCATTTAGTTTCCTCATGATGAAGAAGCTGGAACAGCCACGTTTGGGAATTTTCGTTTTAATAAAATGACTAAAATGATTATTTGATTATCAGAACAGTTGTCGATGGAATCAAATCATGGATTTTCCAACTAAAGTTGCTCCAGGTCAGATTTTCCCTGATGTGCCACAGCGGCTCCTCAGGTGTTTCATCCGTCTCGTCTGTTAATTGCTAACGTTGCCTTCAGGGGCTTTACGCTGACTTTTGGTTTCATGAAAACCTTTTGGAGCTGCATTGGGGGATTTCACAAGAGATGTGTGTCATGCACATGGTTTTCTTAGTTTCTGAGAAGTTGGCATTGTGCGGAGGTTTTTCACAACAACAACAACAACAACAACAACAAAACCCCGTGTTGTGTTTGCAGGTTCCAGTTTCTGTCCTTTCTCTTTAGTTTCACTTTGTGGTCTTACAGCATGTTGTTGTGTCTGCGTCTGACGCCTGATCACCACCTTCGTCTGTCTGACAGATCTTCCCGGACGCCATGCCTCGCTGACATCATCCTGCAGACTTCATATTTGCCAGGTCAACAGCCGCCATGCCGCTGCCAAATGGCTACTCCATCAACGCAGCCGCGTCGGACGACGGCGAGGACAGCGAACCCCTCGTCGAGCCCGCGGCAGGTGTGTGTCTGTCTGTGATGTTCTGGATGTGCACCTTGCCAAAACTCTCAAGTCTGACTTGTGTTTATATTGAGAGCTGCAGCTGACAGTTACTCTCATAATCAATCAATACATTGATTATTTTCTCCATAAATCCTGATTTGCCACTTTCCTCCTGCGCTGCTGTCTTTCCCAATGTTTCCCAATGATTTCTTTTTTACACAACCTGTCCTGATGACCACATGCTGGTGTGTGTGTGTGTGTGTGTGTGTGTGTGTGTGTGTGTGTGTGTTATCTGTTAAAAAGTGTGTGTGGAATGTGCTGGATACCAGAAAATGGGGCCACATTCACATTGCTGCGTTGTTGTTCTGCAGTCTGTCTCAGCCGTATATATTGTATAAACAATATATACAATATACTATACTGTACTACAATGTACAATATACTATAGAGTTCTTGTCCTGTATCTCCATGTCAGTTAAGTTTTCAGTGGCGGTGAAATTAATCCCAGTCTGTTTTGTTAATCTGACACACAGCTCCTCCTCCCGGCTGCTGCTCGGCGCGCCTCAACCTCGCCGTCCTCATGTTCTTCGGCTTCACCGTGGTCTACGGCCTCCGCGTCAACCTCAGCGTCGCCATGGTCGCCATGGTGAATGCCACCGACTCCGGCCCGGCCCGGAACGGCTCGGCCGTCCACGCCTGTCCGCTTCCTGAAGGGACGGACAACGGCAGCAGCCCCTTCCTGCAACCTGCGGGGGTAACCTTTTATCTTTACATTTTTCAGGCGATATCCAGGTGTCACTCACCTGGTCCAGCTCACGTTCACGGCTCAATTATTCTTTGAGGAATTATTATTATATTCTGCTGTATCCCTCCCTCCGTCCTCTTATTCCAGACCCCCCAGTACCCGTGGGACTCGGAGACTCAGGGCTGGCTGCTGGGGGCTTTCTTCTTCGGCTACCTGTGCACACAGATCCCGGGGGGTTACCTGGCCGGTCACTACGGGGGGAGCATCTTCCTGGGTTTGGGCGTGCTGGGTACGGCCATCCTCACCCTCCTCACCCCCGTGGCGGCGCAGCTCGGGTCGTCCTGGCTCTTTGCACTGCGAGCGCTGGAGGGCTTTGGGGAGGTAAGATGGGGTAAACATCGAGTTTACAGAGAAGTTGATAGGTAATGTGTGTTTTGTGTACCAGTCCGCCTCACCTTTTGGCCCCGCCTCCGTGTTTCCCTCAGGGCGTGACGTTCCCCGCCATGATGGCGATGTGGGCGCGGTGGGCTCCTCCCCTGGAGCGCTCTCGCCTCATGGCCCTGTCGGGGTCCGGGGCCAGTTTCGGAGCCTTCGTGGCCCTGCCGCTCACCGGCTACATCTGCCAAACGCTGGGCTGGCCCGCTGTCTTCTACCTCTGTGGTGAGGGGGGGGTTGACCCGAACATACGCCACAACACACCTGTCACAAGAAAGATGGCAGAGGTCGTTTAAATCAACTTTCTGTGATGTTTGTGGTTAACGTGTAAGATATTTGATGTTTGTTGCTGCAAAAAAAAAAATGAGGTACTGAGGTACTGACTGACTTCCTGTCTCCGTCTCTCAGGGGGCGCTGGTTGCCTCTGGGGCGTCTTTTGGTTTATTTTCGTGTCCGACGACCCCCGCACCCATCGTCGAATCAGCAAGGAGGAGAGAGATTACATCATAAACTCTATTGGACCTCAGGTGAACGCGACCGTACAGTTTGCTCTTCATAAATAAAAGTGATCTGGTCCGTATTTTTATTTCCTGTTTGTACTTGTAGTATTACTCTCCTGCCCCCTCTCAAACTTCCCATTTCCACTTCCCTTCCTCTTCGTACTTTCTCTTCCCTTCCTCTCTCCTTTCGTTTTTTGCCTGTTTTTTCCCCCGGTAACTTCCTGTATTTCTTTTCCGCTTTCTCCCCGGAGATGCGAGCGTCTCTGGGCCTGCGCGTCGAGATAATTCTGTCTGAATCCAAACTGACCCCGCAGGGCACGGGTCACGGCTGGTCCCTGCCGGTGCTGTCCATGATGCTGTCTGTCCCCCTGTGGGCGATCATCATCACCCAGATGTGTTCCAACTGGTCCTACTACACGCTGCTCACCTCTCTGCCCACCTACATGAACGACATCCTGCACTTTGACATCAAATCGGTGAGCGACGACTCGGAGAAAGACGCCAGATGTCTTTGGGAGGTTTGACCTGTTTTTGAGAAGGTCACGTGTCCCCAGAGGATTATTTGCTCCAGCACGACACTTAAACTTTCACTGTGGTGTGTGATTTAAGAGCCCAGGGATTATTTCAGAAGTTAACTAATAAAAAAATTCTGGGAGCTTTGTTGTCAAGCATGAATTAATCTTCAGCTGCAGCTTGTTAAATGTGATGATTTGCAGCTTTTCTCTGTTTTATATCATTGTAAATTAAAAAAAAACCTTTTAGACAGCTGCAACTGCAAAAAGCAATATGACCTCCTTAACTTTGGGAATCTGTGATCATGTGTAGTCGTTGGCTACTTCCAGCTGCTTGTAATATATTTATCAGCAGCTTGTCCAGCACATCTTCTTTAACTCTTAAACAACCTTTTATTCTTGTGTCTGTCTCCCCGGCTCAGAACGGCGTCCTGTCCGCCCTGCCGTACCTCGGCGCCCTGCTCATCTCCCCGCTGTCGGGGGTCGCGGCCGACAGCCTCGTGGAGAGGCGGGTGTTCGGCGTCACCGCCGTGCGCAAGCTCTTCACGCTCGCGGGTGAGCGGACGGCGTGTGTTTGTCACGTGACTCTCTGAACGTGGCTTATCTTACAAACTCGCCTTCACACTGTGAAGCAACGCTGCCCCCTTGTGAACTCCGGCGTGAGTTGTTTTTTTTCCCTGCAGGCATGCTGCTCCCCGCTGTTTTCCTCGTGGCCGTGAACTACGCCGGCTGCAACCACGCGCTCGCCGTCACCTTCCTCACGCTCTCCACGACCACGAGCGGGATCAGCTCCTGCGGAGTCTTCATCAACCAGTTAGACATCGCTCCTCGGTGGGTGTCGCACAGGTCGCTCTCACATCAGTATCTGTATCACATCAGTGTGATACACCCAGTTATAACACTAATGCCCCACACCCTGCAGATACGCAGGTTTTCTGCTGGGGATCACCAACACATTCGGGACCATTCCTGGTGTCCTGGCACCGATCGTAACAGGATACTTCACAGAAGATGTAAGTCTTCTACACTTACACTAACACTAACACACTAATATGTTTAATAAACATGTTCATGTCTGAAATGTAAAACTTATGATTATTTTCATTCACATATTAATATCAGCTCTCTTCTTCTGTGGTCCTCAGCACACCCTGGTGGGCTGGAGGACCGTGTTCTGGCTGGCGGGTGTGATGAACATCGGCGGTGCCATCTTCTACACCATATTCGGCAGCGGGGAGATCCAGCCGTGGGCCGTCACAGAGGAGGAGAGGGCGGAGGCGGAGAAAGGGAGGAGCAGCTCTATCACGGCGTGAACGCAAATACACCCGACACCTCCGCCATGAAAAGATAAATAAGGTCAGCAGAGGAAATGCAGCTTAGGAGAAGCCGGAGACGCAGTTACAGGATGTATTTTGAGCCAGTGTACAGAACAGAGAGAGAAACTCCACCTCTCCAGTTCCACCTGTGTAAACTGATGTGCACGTTACAGGAAGTGTGAGAGGTTTAGCTCCACACAAAAGGCCGACACCAAAACACCCGTGTTTCTGGTCCAAAGAGCGTTAAATCCAAACTTGTAGACTTCTTCTTCAAATTCTACAAAGTCCACTTGATTTTGATCTATCGCTCTTTGGATACGACGACAATCTGCACAGAAACTTTAACCCCCAGATGAACTTTTAAACAAGTTCATAAGGTAGATTCAGCCGAGAGATTACAATTAATTGAAGGTTTTTTTTAAGAATAGCATTGTTAAAGGTGGGAGAGAAGCAGCTGGAGGTTGTGACTGCGTTCAAGCCAAATTATTTGCACTGACAGGGTTCGACACCCGCTGGATAATCGCTGTCGTTACTGATCAACAAACTGTTACTTCTCTGACCATCATAGAAAGACGTAGTTTTATGATACAACTCTTAGCATTAGACCAGCGTTTACATCACGAGCAGTGATATTTTCACTGTATAATTCACAGACTGCACCAGCACATCAAGTCAGAACAAGTCAAATGTTTTCGTCATGGTGGGACTGGGAGTGTTTCAGGATCAAACCACATGCCTTTGGCTGCTTTGTTTACAGCTGTATCTGGACCAAAAGAAGCACTTTCCACATAAAAAAGACACCAAAAGCCTTATGTTTGATAAGAGCACCGATATTTTGCTAAATTATCTTTCTATAGCAGAATGTTTTATCCAGTATTTAGAAAGCTACCATGTTTTAGTCTCGTTCAGAGAACCAAAGGGCCTTCCACTGCCACGAGTTGAACATTCCACAAAATGAATTTGTTAGATCACGATAGTTTTTGTGTTTTCAGGTCCCTCTCCTGTTAAGAAGCAGTTTTTAATTTCTTCAGTGGCAATAATTATTATTCTCATGCAAAAGAGGACATTTGAAACATCTCACCGTTATTGTATGCTCATAGTACACATCTTAGTACACTGTGATTGTAAAGATATGATGTTTTTAAAACGGATCGGGTAATTTATTTACTTTGCTTTGAAAATGTACAGACAATTCAGACATGTTCATGTTTTAGTTTATTTTAATGGTGAAAGAATCAAGTGTGTTTCAGGAAAAAATATAAAATATGTGGAATCTGGTGTCATACATTTGATATTTTGGTGTGTGTGTGTGTGTGTGTATTCATATATAATAGTAAAGACGGGTCATCAGTGTCTTCATGTGTAGTTATGGTCATCATTGATCCTGAAGGGCACAACATATAGAAAAGGCACATCATAAGAGAAATATAAATAAATAATAAAAAATATTTTTTTAAAAATGTAATAGCTTATCAACTGGAAGAGCTGAAAGTAGTTCATCAGCCAATATTTGAACACAATTATCTTTTGTGAATTTACATGTGGTATCTGGTAGGAATCAAAACTATTCACAATAAACTTCATCATGTCTGACCACAATTTCCATGTGTAGTTGCCTGTCCAAAGATGTATTTATTATTATTATTATTATTATTATTATTATTATTATTATTATTATTAGTGTGTGGAGGGAGTATTCCAACTGTTTCAGGCTGCCTGTCTGTGCACCGTTCGTCCTACGGCCACTAGGTGACTCAAGAAAACACATTTTGGCGAACTGGACAGAGCAAACGGAAAAATAAGACGTAATTTAAAAATGTATGTTGATCTGCAGATAGTAACAGTCAACCATCTGCATGGACAATCTTTCATATTTCGTCGGATTGCTCATTTGATCACGTTTTATTTTATTTTAATTTTTATTTATTTTTGCTTTTTCCGCCACAGGCATTGCATCAGTTACATACATGTTTGTAACGCTGTATTTAAAGAGTAACGGGGGTTTATAGTCGGAGGGTGGCGCTCTTCTCTCCTGGACGCCGCTGCAGTTTGCGTCAAGCATTTTTTTTCCCGACGGATGAACCGGATGTACTTCTGACGAAGCCGGGTTGGTGCAGCGCCATTTGTCGTCCTCCTCCTGTCAACCACGCGTTTCCTCCCCGGTTATTTAAACTCGTTGTATTATCTATTACTTTTTTCATTGGTAATTTAATTAGAGTGACAGTGTTGTTGTAAAAAAAAAAAAACAATAGACATAACGCTGCTCCGTAATTTACTGTTTTTGTCGTTTAACAGTTATAAAACATTGACGGGTTATTTTTGTCTTGTCCATTCAGACAAGATCCTGTTTGATTTTTTTATGTATTTCAGAAGGTGTAATGAATACTCCTTTACTTAAGTAAGGAGAGAAGTACCACAGAGTACAAATACATGCGTTCAATTGAGTAAAAGTTCAAAACAAACAAACAAACATCAAAATATACTGAAAATGTAAAAGTACACATAATACAGAATGGCCCATATAAGAATAATATTAATTATATTATAAGTTTATAATTATAGATATATTAATATAAGCGTCACTTTAATTTTGCAGCTGGTAAAGGTAGAATAATGTTTAGGGATCAATAAAGTCTTCATCTTAATAATGCATCATAACATAATTGCTTATTACATTCGTAATATTGATGTGAATCTGCAAAGTAACTACAGTTAAAAGATAAGTTAGTGGAGTACAAGTATAGAGTAGCAGGAAATAGAAATACTCATGTGAAGTATAAATACCTCAGAAATGTACAATACCAGTGAACAGTCCTGGAAGTTACATAAGAGTAATTATTCACAACATATCATCATCTATAAATTATAAATTTAATATAAATTATTAAAGCAAAGGAAATGCAGAGCCTGCTCAAAGAAAATGAACTCTGTTCCTTTTCTTTCTTTGAAAACATAACACCTGAGTCACTGACCAAAGTAACGTCAACTTTATTTTTATTGTTCAAAGTAACATACAGTATTTCAACAGTCTTTACACATCCAGGACAAACAAAGAAAGAGCAAAACCTTTAAAGATGCAAAACCAAAGTGAGATTTCCACCTCTGTGTCCGACCTGAGGGTGCAATCAGAGCCAGAGGTGAGCAAATCAAACATCCCTCTGCCCTCCCTGGAGGCCGTGATATGCGTGTGAAAAACACCACTCCATCGCCACACTCAGGGTGCGAAACAAATGCAGACGATGGCCTGGACGCTAAAAGGGAATACTTAGTTTGCAAGTGTGGAGCAGCGAGGGGGGTGGGGCCGGGTGGAGCAGCAGCAGACACCAGTTGTGTGGCCGGGCTGTGTGTTGCAAATGTGACTGTATTTACATACATTTTGCGGACAATGCAATTTAGATTGCGTTACCTGAAACTGCCTGTATGCACATGAATCCCAGTGCTGTGGGAGCGTTTTTCCTCCCCGCCCCCACACAGACGCCAAGTCGTGTTTCTTAAAACTGGCAGAGGAGACTTTTAAGTAGGACTAGCTGCAGATGCTGCCCACGACAAACTGAAGTGTTAAGCTGGAATCCACACTGTGATTAGATGATTACATGAAGCATATCTAGTTTTATGGATCGCCTCGATGTTACTGTATACATCTGTGCTGTGTTTCTATTTCACAGTTTGGTCTATAGGCACCTTAGTTTGCGTTTTTTTTTTTCATTTGAACACATTTACAGGTACAATGATCTTGTGCTTCATGAGAAAAGAAAGAAAATATCAGTTGGGAGTGTAGGTGTGCAGTTGACATCAAAATGAAGGCTCAATTTGAAGTTGGCTGACCCATTAGTCCTGTAATAATGCAGTAAGGACTGAGTACTCACAGGTTGGAACGTCAACATGTTGACAGGTGGTCGCAGCTGGTGTGATCTCTCTCTCTCTCTCTCTCTCTAGGGAATGAAATATAAATATCTTCTGTCAGAGAAAGACAAACCACGTCACTTTAGGTGTACGGTGTATTCTGAATATTTTCACCACTTGCGGTGAAAACAGCACTTCATTTTTCTAAACTGTCGGCCGTCCTCTGCATAACGAACCAGCTGACTCAGCTTCTGCACCGGCACGACTCAGATCTTCT
This sequence comes from Psettodes erumei, assembly GCA_016785225.1. NCBI lineage: Eukaryota > Metazoa > Chordata > Actinopteri > Pleuronectiformes > Psettodidae > Psettodes > Psettodes erumei. The sequence goes on along the minus strand of JAFBJZ010000898.1, from coordinate 2,504,870 downwards.
GCAGGTATCACACTGACTGTAACCTCGCACAACTTCACCGCAAATAACCACAACTTTCCCTTTAAATGTTCAGATCTCTGTCGTTGCTACGGCTACAACTCAAACCCAGTGACTCATCCCTGACACGCTGCCAGTCTTACTGTTGAATCACATTCTCCCTTTCACACACACACACACACACACACACACACACACCCCTCTGTGTCTCCTGCCCTGTTCTAGCTGGTGCCTGAAATAAAAGCACAGCTGTTGGACTTCGCTCGGTTCAGTCATCAGATCACTGGAGGCTACTTCACATCGAGGCCTAAACACTGGTCAAAGATTGACACTCTTCCTGTGAGATGTCTGATCTGCTTCACAGATATTCATTGTCTGCAGAGGATGAAGCTCAGAGTCTTTGGTAACACCCCGGACTTCTCCCTTAGTTTATATTTTGGGTGCACCGGCGTTCATGTTGCCTCTCGGGCTGAATTATAATTGCAATAACTTCCTCTGACTGTTCGCTGCGAGCCACCATCATGTCAAAAACCTTAATTTGAACAATTTACGACGTGAAAAATGGCTTCAGCTTCCAAGTCGTGAGGAAAACTGAAGGCCCTGAGGTTTTCCTGAACCCTCCGACATGTCCGACTTACTAAAACCACCTCACACCTGCCCCAAAACCGCTGCTCAGTGTAATTCAAATCAAATTTAACGGACACGCTGTTATGTCGTCAATGCGCCGCACTTTTAACTCTCATGAGACCACCTCTGTCGTCACACAGCTTGGTTTCACAGAACCTCCAGCATGGCTGTAGGCCACTGTTATATAAAGGTTGAGTGTGAAATATCACATATTTTAAACAGTCAATCAGCTAACACACGGGATCGGAGTTTGCGCGATCCCGAACGATTAAGTGGTGACCGTGAGTGTTTGTGTATCTGTATCATGTCGATGTGTTTGACAGAGACGCACTTTCCTGTGCGCGCTGGTAAAATCAGGTCAAGTATTTCTGTGCCCATGTGTCACTCTGAACGCTGCGTTCACCTCTGGGTCTCCGCCAAGTTCCTTTGCTCCACCTTTCGTTGGCAAGAAAACGCCTTGCCTCACTTCCTGTCCGTCACCCGTCCCAACCCAAATTAAACCCCGGCCCGCGGCTTCACGTCAGAAATGTTAAATATTTACCTGCCCCAGGGACAAAGTCAAAACTCTAAAAAGGGCCATTTTTCCAGCTGTAGCTGTTTTTAAATCAGCGTCGCTGAATAAATAGTCAGCTCTTTGTTAAATGACACAAGCCTGAGTTTGTTTGATGCCTTTGTTTCGGACGAAGAGCCGATTTGGGCTTGAAGCCGTTTGCTTTTTCTTCAAAGTCATTAACAGGAAAGTTGAACAGCGAGTTCTTTGGATGCATAAATCACAGCAGCAGTTTCTGTCACATGGTGCGGTGATGGAGCGAAGCTGGAAAACAAAGTCAGACGCTCCCTGATAGCACCGAGATAGTTTAGTTATATGATGTGTTTAATTTCCATGAACAAAGCTGTGATCAGTGGGATGGAATTAACAAATCCAAATGAATCAAGCCTCTTTGCGGTGGACAAAACCCTTACAGACTATGTCATACCCTTTTTTTTCTCAAGCGCGGCCAACCGCATTTTTTAGCCTGCAGGTATGAATGTCAGTTACTCAACACTGCGGTGGCCTGCGGCGTTAAAAATAAAGAGTAGATCATTCTTTGTAATTAGCGTTACAGGTGTGGCTCCTCACGTAAACATGACAATAAATTTGACACTTGAAATCTACCAGGGATTTCTGTGCAATAATTTTAATATAAATATCTAAGATTTGACTTTTTGCTGTGACAACTTTTAATCATGGGAGGGAGTCTGTGACTCTTTGAGCAAGCTGCCACTCTCTTTCTGAACTTATCTCTTCCCTCCACTCACCCTATCTCACACACACACACACACACACACACACACACGCACACGCCTTCACTCTGCTGAGTGAAAGCAGCAGCTGCCAAGTCAAAGTGGCTGTTACCTGAACTGATGGGAATCCGAGCGTGTAGTTGCCTGTGTGTGTGTGTTTGTGTGTGTATTTGTGTCCGGGCACCCGTGTGTGTCTGTGTGTGTACCAAAGGATGCCAGCTGCCTCTATACTGGGCAACAAGCCACAGTGATGGAGGAAGAGACAGAATCTGACCTGCTGACCCTAACAGAGCATCCTAATAACAAACAGGCCTATTCCTTAAACGTAACCCACCTGCTTGAAGATGGTTTTATTTTTTTTTTGTTTTGAATCAGTCTGATGATAAGCTCTTATCAATGGAGTGGGCAAGACAGCCTTGATATGTGGATACAGGCAGGAAGTTTGTGAATTTCAACCAGGCGTGTACAGAAGGTTCCACAAAGATTCTTCTTTCTTTCTATCCACTGGCTGTTCTGTGAATTTATGATCCTTCAAAGATGGCAGGGTGGGGATAAAGTGATGAACCAGCTGACGAACCACTCCACCCCGAATGATCGCTTTAAACTTCATCAAAAACTTTTATTTGCACCTATTGGGAATGTAAATGCCTGGCAGATAAGGTGTTTAGAAAAACAGCATGAGTTCATCTTTTCAGGGTCTGGCATCTGTTTGAATGCAAATCTCGTTCGGATTTAGATAATCTTGTCAGGCTGACGTGTCGTCTCAGTGTTACCGGTGGGTGGGGGTCCGGGAGGGGGCTTTGTGAGTGTAAGCAAATGATATAACTCACCGACAGGCTGAAATAGGTGTCTAATTAATTAATAATCTTGTAAATACTAATTATATCAAAATCCAGTTACCTGTGTGCCAGAAATCATCTGTGATGGTGACGTTTGTGCTGGGCCGCCCCTGCAAAACACAAAATCACTTGAATTATTAATGAATAAAAGAAGTGTCATGAAGTGTGTGTGTGTTTACAATGGACTTAACATTTTTTTTGTAAGACTATTGCAATACAGACTCTGTTTAGCTGCAAAATATTGACAAAACTGGTATGATTATCATGGTTTCTATGAATGTATTTTTCATAATAGGTTGTGCCCTACTCAGTCCCACTTTGTGATGTTGTTTTCCCCACCTGACATGTATAAATTGTTAAGGGCTGAAAAAATATATCCAACAAGAAGGTCAAAAAACAACAGTGTGATCCTATCAGCTGATCACCAATAAAACTTCTTCTTTTTTAAAAACTTAGGCGTACAAATCGTTCAAATACGCATAAAACATTCATAAAAAAACGTGTGTGGTGTTTTTTCTTTTTCTTTTTTATTTTTACGTCTGTGTCAGCGCTGGAGCGGGATTCACGAACGTCCCCGCTGCGACATCACGCGTGTTTCAGGCGGTTCATCCGGTGGCGTGCTGACGTTTTTTGCAGGAATGTGTGTGATTTGCGGGGTCTGCACCGGGGAGGGCGACGGGGCGTCAGGCCGCCTCCCATTCGGTATAAAACCTCCCAGCCCAGTCCCCACTCTTCCTCTTTCTGTTACCTGGCTAGGGGCAGCAGCTTTGGTGAAAACCGAGAAACACCGGTAAGTCCAGCTTTGATTCGGGAGCCGCACTCAGAGCCGGTGTCGGGCCCGGACGTGTTTTTGGTCTTTTATTGAGACGCGGTTTGAAGGATTCTCCTCGCCTGTTTCTCTTTTTCCCCAAAGAAAACTCCAGCCTTTTTCCCCCCGCTTATGTAACTTCACACTAACCTGTGGATTTTTTTTTTTATTCGAAGGAATTAGCCATAAAAGTTGAGAGCAGCTATCACGTGTCGTTTGCTAATTAGATAAAAACGCGTTTTAAAAGCCAGAGAGTTTTATTGTGGTTGTGTGCGACAGTTTAAACAAAAGATGCGGTTTTTTGATGGAGGATGGAATATGAGGGGAGGAGGGGGGGAACAAAGAAGGGGGCTGCTGAAGGCGGAGGTCCGAGGATGCGGGAATGGCATTTCGTCCTCCTCCTCCTCCTCCTCCTCCTCGCTCTCCTCCACCGAACAACTGCACGTATTCTCCGGCGACAGGTGTCGGGAGCCAGCGCAGGATGGCCTCGGAATATTTGGCGATCTTTGTAACTTTATCCGACGTGGCCCAGGGAGGAACACGTGTCTCGGCTGGCCCGTGGCCGAGTGAGGCCTACAAGCAGCCGCTGCCTGCTAGCGGCCCGTGTACACCCCCACCCCAACCGACACACTGTTTTTACAAAAAAAAGATAATTAGCGGGTTTTAATTTATCTGCTTTGTGTTTTTATTCGAGTGAGCGGTTATATTAGCCCGTTTTAAATGGATTACTACCCGACTGGGGGATCACATTAAGCCGCCCCCTACGTGTCGTGCTTCGGTTAACGTCAGCATATCGCTAACGGTTTTCGTTTTGAATCGAACATGACCGCTAACGTGTGTGTGCTTTTTTTTTCTTTCCGTGACAGAAACTACAACAATGGGAAAGGAAAAGACCCACATTAACATCGTGGTCATTGGCCATGTCGACTCCGGCAAGTCCACCTCCACCGGCCACCTGATCTACAAGTGCGGTGGAATCGACAAGAGAACCATCGAGAAGTTCGAGAAGGAAGCCGCCGAGGTGAGCGGGGACCTTTTTATCCGCCGTTTTTCTCGTCTGTACGACCGTTACGGTCGAATCCAAGATGGCGGCGTCGGCGTGCCTCCGCTCCAGCTCAGCCCTGACGCCCGGCGCAGGGGTCGCGCTGCCGTGTGCGCGCACGCTGGGTGGGGCCTAAGCGCGAGCGGCGCCCACGGTGACTGTGCACTTTAGCTAAAGCTCAGGCCTCCATGTGTGTTTCAACCAAGATGAAATGTTTGAATGAAAGTGAAACACACCCAGCGCGGCAGCTAATGCCTGAGCCCACAGACTTAAGAGCTTTGGGAATTTGGCTTTGATAAGTTTATGGGGTTTAATAGTGAGACAGTGTCATGTTTAAATTTTAACAACAAACATTTACACTTTGGTCATGTCTCAGTTTGATTCTTATTACTATGAGACAATCAAATCATCAATTTATCAAAATGATTGTTTAGCTTTTGTTTGCCTAATTCTTTCCTTCTTTTAATGAGTCACTCGGTATCATGCCATTGCCCCAGCTTTGACCTGCTTCTAAGCTTTTTGTCAGCAAAAACTGATCTTTGTAAAAATCTGTTTCTCCACAGATGGGCAAGGGCTCCTTCAAGTACGCCTGGGTGCTGGACAAACTGAAGGCCGAGCGTGAGCGTGGTATCACCATCGACATTGCTCTGTGGAAGTTTGAGACCAGCAAGTACTACGTGACCATCATTGATGCTCCTGGACACAGGGACTTCATCAAGAACATGATCACTGGTACCTCCCAGGTAATGATTCTGACGACGATGCAGGATACAAGAAATGAAATGGCTTCGGTTCAGGCGTCGTCGAGTTGAAATCCGACTGACATGTCTGATATTTTTGGATTTCAGGCTGACTGCGCTGTCCTGATCGTCGCTGCTGGTGTTGGAGAGTTCGAGGCTGGTATCTCCAAAAATGGCCAGACCCGCGAGCACGCCCTGCTGGCCTTCACCCTCGGTGTGAAGCAGCTCATCGTTGGAGTCAACAAGATGGACTCCACCGAACCCCCTTACAGCCAGGCCCGTTTTGAGGAGATCCAGAAGGAAGTGAGCACCTACATCAAGAAGATCGGCTACAACCCCGCCGCTGTTGCCTTTGTCCCCATCTCTGGGTGGCACGGAGACAACATGCTGGAGACCAGTGACAAGGTGAGGAAATGGTTCAGTGTCGTGCTGAACTTGTTAACCTGACTGTGAGCAGAGGCTGATCTTTCCACTGTGACTCTGTCTGCAGATGGGCTGGTTCAAGGGATGGAAGATTGAGCGCAAAGACGGCAACGCCAGTGGAACCACCCTGCTGGAGGCTCTGGATGCCATCCTGCCCCCCTCCCGTCCCACCGACAAGCCCCTCCGTCTGCCACTGCAGGATGTCTACAAAATCGGCGGTAAGAATGGAGCATCATGTATGAGAACTGGAGGAACTCGTCAAGCAGTAGATGTTTAAACCGGTTTACCTCTCTCAGGTATTGGAACTGTCCCCGTCGGTCGTGTTGAGACCGGTCTCCTGAAGCCCGGCATGGTCGTCACCTTTGCTCCCCCCAACCTGACCACTGAGGTGAAGTCCGTGGAGATGCACCACGAGTCTCTGTGCGAGGCTTGCCCCGGTGACAACGTTGGCTTCAACATCAAGAACGTCTCCGTCAAGGAAATCCGTCGTGGATACGTGGCTGGCGACAGCAAGAACGACCCACCCAAGGCTGCTGACAGCTTCAATGCCCAGGTTGGGACTTTGACCTTGAACAAACACCTTCCAGTTGTGGTGTTCAGTTGCATTTGGCAGAATGCTTATTCAGAATGTGTCCACAGGTCATCATCCTGAACCACCCCGGCCAGATCAACGAGGGTTACGCCCCAGTGCTGGATTGCCACACCGCTCACATTGCCTGCAAGTTCAAGGAGCTCATCGAGAAGATCGACCGTCGTTCTGGCAAGAAGCTTGAGGACAACCCCAAGTTCGTCAAGTCTGGCGATGCTGCCATTGTCAAACTCATTCCACAGAAGCCCATGGTTGTCGAGTCCTTCTCCAGCTACCCTCCCCTTGGTGAGTTGTTCATTTAAAAACCAGTAGTCACCTTTTTTTTTTTTTTTTTTTTTTGCTCTATGCTTGGCACTACCCCAATGATGAATGGCAACGTTGCTCACCCCTCTAACCCTGTTCCCAGGTCGTTTTGCCGTGCGTGACATGAGGCAGACGGTGGCCGTGGGTGTCATCAAAGCTGTCGAGACCAAGGAAATTTCTGGAAAGACAACCAAGGCTGCAGAGAAGGCCCAGAAGAAGAAATGAATGGTCGTGCAGGACATCCAGCAACACGACGTGTGCCGGCAGCAGCGGGCCACTCCTCCTCCATCTTCCCCCCACCCATCATCTTCTCTGAGGCAGAGCTCTGTACTCAAGGACTGGCTTATGCTGATTAAAACCCATCGCAAAAGTTTTCGCAGGAAAAAAGAACAATGCGGCATTGTCACTTACCTGAATCACATGACGGTGCCTCTTCTCAGTTAAGTTTAAGTTGGAAAAGGTTTAGAACTGTAACTTGATGTTAATGCCACAAATTAAATTGGAAAGAAAGCTGCTGGTAACTAATAAAAATAAATGTCTCTGAAAAAACTGAAATTGGCTGGTCTTCATCCTTCAGTGCTGCAGTTGGGTGTAGTTTTTGGCTGTCGGGGGCGATCTCGTCCCGTGCCGCAGCTGTTCTTGACCATGCTATCTGTGTCCGGTGATGCACTTGTCATCCAATCCCCTCCATAGGAGTTATGCCGCCCCAGCCAATGGCACCCCTTATTTTTTTAGTGTGACAGCAACAAGAGCACGCGCAGCCCTCCCTCTCCTCCGGTTCAGTATAAAAACTCTGCACAGATTACGCTCTGTCCTTTTTTCCTCTCCGCTCTGAATCGGGGGACGTCTTGTTTGCTGGACACAGGTTGGTACAATCTTTTTCTGCTGCTGTTTTGATTCTGCTTTTTAAGCAAAATGTGCATTTTCACGTTGACACAGAGGAGCTGAGGTGTCGTTCAGGGCAGGGCGTTTAGAGTCTGCTTATTCATCCACAGGCAGAACATCCTAATCTGCAGCCCAAATGCTGCTCGACTATTTCCACAATTTTACTTTGATTTAATATTAAAAGGTAAAGTCATGCAGGCTTACCTTTTTTTTGTATTTCTTATCCAAATGGCATGGAATGTGGTGGTCTCTTCAGCTTTATTCTTAATGACGGTTTGCACTCCTGGATTTCCAAAAAACAAAACAAAAAAGGTGAATAAGGTAAAGTGAGCTGCACTAAATGAGTTGCCAGATTTTCTCTTTCTGCCAGTCATGGTAGCCCCTTCACACCCGCGTGAACGCGCATTCTGTACGGCGGGCCGGGGGCGCGCTTGCATCAGTTGGTAACATGGCGGCTCTGCGCTCCCGGCGCAACATGGAGGCTGCGATGCCGGTACTGAGCACATGGCGCGTGACTCACCGCTGTCGCTTTCCGGTGCCGTGAACGAGCACCGAAAACGACCGTTTATTAAAACAATGTTCTATATAAGTGCGCGCTTTTCTGCCTCTGTCCCCGCTAACTTAATTACGCCACAGACATGAATATTAATACATACTACGCAACGACAGGGAAACGTAATGCTGCATTCAGGCAATGTCAGCAGAACGGGAAAACTCCATGACTTGGGAGGGTCCACGCATCGACTCGAGCCGGATAGCGCCTGTGTTGACAGCACTCAAATCGTGAAGCAGCTTAAAATAGCCCTTTGTTGTTATTAAAAGCACTAATAATAGCTTATTCACTGAATTTCATGTTTATTTCGATTTCATTTTGACCGCCAGTGGCGGAGCATTTACAGCCATTTTGCCCACACTTTGCGGTGTCTTCACTTCTTTTCACCTAATGGGAATTATTGTCGATATGTCCGATGAGTAATTAACCAGACTCGGATACAAGTCGGAGGCTTAAAGGGAGCGGGTTGTTTTTTTTCATACTGGGTTGTCGTAATTACGATGTAATTAATAGGCCCTGAACGCGGCATTGGGCCAACGAGCTCACGGCTCGGTCATGACATCTTGTGTAATCTATTACTGTGACTGATTGTCCGTTAAGTCTGTGTCTCACGGTGTCAGCAGGTGGATGAGATGAAATTAAAGCTGGTTTGTTTTAAATTCACTTTAACATGGCTGCCCCCCCCCCCCATGTCGTTTACAAGCAGTAACTCGAAATGGGAAAGGAAAAGACCCACATCAACATCGTGGTCATTGGCCATGTCGACTCCGGCAAGTCCACCACCACCGGCCACCTGATCTACAAGTGCGGAGGAATCGACAAGAGAACCATCGAGAAGTTCGAGAAGGAAGCAGCCGAGGTTCGTGTCGGCGGCGCCGGGAGACGTCATTTCACGTCGTTAAACACACACTGACGTCACATGGGACGTGTGAACGAGACCAAGTTGGCACGAGCGCCTCGTATTGACTGGAAGTGCCGGGGAACGGGTGTGGTGGCGCGGGCGGTGGTTGCGGTGGTGACCGCCCGCTGACATGAGCTGGTGAAAGCTGCCACCTACTGTTGAGAGATCTGCACCGTCCTCAGCCTCCAGCACAGAAATGTCCCTGTTCACCTGCCATACTTTTTTTTAAAAAATACATAAAAGCTCAAACCTAATTTGTATAAGACCATTTGATACAAAAAGCATTTCACAGTGCTTTACCTATAAGCAGGATACGAGAAGAACGTGGACTTCTGCACATCTGTGCAAACACAGACGTGTACATACACACATGGGTTAATGTAACGAGAACAAAAGAGGATAAATAAGCCCAAAATACTCCAGAATAATATCATATTCCAAGATCCAAGATCCACATTAGTGGATCATTGTTAAAAAATAATGAGGTAACTCATGTCAGTCAGCTCCACATTGTTGTTTCTTTTCACGTCTATTGAGAAATTTCTTGAAACATTTCTTACAGACATGATTTTATTCTAAAAAATGACATTTCCTAAGGATTCATACGTTTCCCCTGTTAATCCCTGATATCTCTGTGTTGTCTGAACCACAACAGATGGGCAAGGGCTCCTTTAAGTACGCCTGGGTGCTGGACAAACTGAAGGCCGAGCGTGAGCGTGGTATCACCATCGACATCGCTCTGTGGAAGTTTGAGACCAGCAAGTACTACGTGACCATCATTGATGCTCCTGGACACAGGGACTTCATCAAGAACATGATCACTGGTACCTCCCAGGTGAAGCCACGCATTTTAAGATGTTCTGAAAGGATTCATCACTTCATCTCGTACACGTGTTTGACTAAATCCTTCATGTTCAGGCTGACTGCGCTGTCCTGATCGTCGCTGCTGGTGTTGGAGAGTTCGAGGCTGGTATCTCCAAAAACGGCCAGACCCGCGAGCACGCCCTGCTGGCCTACACCCTGGGTGTAAAGCAGCTCATCGTTGGAGTCAACAAGATGGACTCCACTGAGCCCCCTTACAGCCAGAAGCGTTTTGAGGAGATCACCAAGGAAGTGAGCGCCTACATCAAGAAGATCGGCTACAACCCCGCCACGGTTGCCTTTGTCCCCATCTCTGGGTGGCACGGAGACAACATGCTGGAGGCCAGTGACAAGGTGAGGGACTTATAACATGCTGAGCTCAAGTCAGCATACTGTAGCTCAAACTGTAAGTGTAGGCTCCTGAACCTGCCTCAGATCAGATTTGCAGGATTGATATTCCACTCAGCGGAAAACTTTTCGTTTGTAATCGTCACGTCATCGCCTCTTCCCTCTTTCCTCCCTTCGCTTCTTGCCTCTGTGTGAAATCTCGATTTCAGATGGGCTGGTTCAAGGGTTGGAAGATTGAGCGTAAAGAGGGCGGTGCCACTGGTACCACCCTGCTGGAGGCTCTGGACTCCATCCTGCCCCCCAGCCGCCCCACCGACAAGCCCCTGCGTCTGCCCCTGCAGGACGTCTACAAAATTGGCGGTGAGTGGTTTTGGATAATTTTCTCGTAAAGCCAGTATGACACGTCAAGTCACCTCATGACACGTCACCTCAAGACATGTCGCCTCAAGGAAAGGAAGTTCCATAAGAAGAATAGGAATGCAGCGCGTCTCATAGTTCAGTCGACTTCCTTAGTCTTACTGCGCACAACCTAACGTTGTCCTGTCGCTTCCCGCCGTGACACAAGTCTGAACTGAATTCTTTTATTTTGAAATAAAAGTCGCAGCAGCACAAGATAAAACAAGCGGTTTTCCAGCCTGATTGAGCTCACTGTCACTGTAAATTTACTACTTATCTTCTCCAACGCAGAGAAGACAGAAAATCAGTCAACCAAAAGCTACAGAATGAAAGACGACGACCTCATACAGTCACCCACTCCCTCTCCAGTTTCAGGAAATAAGAAATATCAAACCAAACGCCTCATATCGATATGAGCAAATGGAAATGAAGCCAAATACCCGACTTTATAAAATGAGACTCTCTTTGGGATAAATGAAGTTGCAGACAGATCTTTTTCACCACATTAACCTCAATAAGTACAAACCTCCCTCGTACCACGGTCGTTGCACAGATTTGACTTGCTCACCTGAAAGTTGCTCGATCGACTGTTCACAGCAGATATTTCCAGCGTAGAGCCGGTTACAGTCAGAAGCTCATGAGTGAAGCCTCATAGACCCAACCCTGCTTAAGGGCAAGTTGCCAAGGTGAAACTAGTTGGATTGGATAACTGTTGGTGTACCCTGAGAGGACACGTACCTACTAGTCCATCCGCCATGTTTTAACACCGTCTTTATCTCTCACACACACAGTCACATATGTCGAAATAAAAAAAAGATGATGTAGAGAAACATTGACAAGATGTTTTTTGTGACCAGCATTTTTATATACTTTACAACTCCCATCCTCCATTCAGGGTGTGTTTATAAAAGTTACAGTCCACACTCTTGTGTCTGTCAAAGTTACTCTGAAGTTAGCTGAAGAGCCCAACAGAAACATTTTGCCTCCTGCTCACGCTCAGGTATTGGAACTGTCCCCGTCGGTCGTGTTGAGACCGGTATCCTGAAGCCCGGCATGGTCGTCACCTTCGCTCCCCCCAACCTGACCACTGAGGTGAAGTCCGTGGAGATGCACCACGAGTCTCTGCCTGAGGCTCTCCCCGGTGACAACGTTGGCTTCAACATCAAGAACGTCTCCGTCAAGGAGATCCGTCGTGGAAACGTGGCTGGTGACAGCAAGAACGACCCACCCATGGCGGCTGACAACTTCACCGCTCAGGTGAGTCTAAGGAGAAGAGAGAAAATAACCCAGCACCAGTCGGTCCACATGCAGGTCTTCGACGTTGCTCCTCTGACCTCCCCTCGTTTCTCCCTGTGCAGGTCATCATCCTGAACCACCCCGGCCAGATCTCCCAGGGTTACGCCCCTGTGCTGGATTGCCACACCGCTCACATTGCCTGCAAGTTCAGCGAGCTCAAGGAGAAGATCGACCGTCGTTCCGGCAAGAAGCTTGAGGAAAACCCCAAGGCGCTCAAGTCTGGAGACGCCGCCATCATCACCATGGTGCCTGGAAAACCTATGTGTGTGGAGAGCTTCTCCCAGTATCCCCCACTGGGTGAGTACAACATTTCATTTTTAATCTTTGGCACTTTTCTTTTGTATGTTCACTGTCCAACAGTTTAGTCATCAGCACCATCACTATTTCGATTGCATTGTAATCTATCTATCTATGTGACTCCTCTGCTTGTCTCATCTGTCGTCCATCTCTTCCTCTCAGGTCGCTTCGCCGTGCGTGACATGAGGCAGACCGTGGCCGTCGGTGTCATCAAGTCCGTCGAGAAGAAGGCTGCCAGCGGTGGAAAGGTCACCAAGTCCGCACAGAAGGCTGACAAGAAGAAATGAATTCTCATGCAGGACGTCCTACAAAATGTCATGTCTCAGCAGCAGCGGGCCGCCCCATCCCTCCTTCTTCCATGCCACCCAGCGCCGTCTTCTCTGAGGCACAGCTCTCTACTCAAGGACTGGCTTATGCTGATTAAAACCCATCGCAAAAGTTTCCGCAGGAAAGGAAGGCATGTGCCTTTTAGGGGAAACTGTGATCATGATTAAGTTGAAACCAAAACAATAAAAAATCTTAAACATTGCCAAATTAAAATGCTTCCTTTGTGCTTCATTATAACTGCCTCTGTTTTGGCCACAATGAAACATGAGGCTCAACCAAGTGACCAGCCTCATATAACGAGGGAATCGTACGCAAGAACTGAGGGAGTCTGAAGGCTCGCCGAGAAGAAAGAATGAAATTGGTCTGTAGGGCCCAGAACAAGCCCCCCACCCCAAACAAAAGCAAATCAAACTGACAGAATCCCAGAAGTGGACTACCAGACCTCCATTGTCAAAACCACATAAGGAAGGCAGGTGGACTGCTGGTCAGAAAGAGAGCTTCTTCTCCAACCTCCCTTAAATATGCTTAAGTGGTAGGGCCATCCAATCATCTCAGACCAGAAGCACCTGCTTCAAACATTCATACAGCTGAGCACATCTCAACTGTTGGTCAGCAAGGTCAGAGCACATCCACTATCAGTTTGAAGCCTCTTCTCATTTCTTCTGGAGATGGGTATGTGTTTTCATACATGTGTTAAACAATTCCAGGCCTTATCTTCCCTCCTGCTTATATTGATATCTTTATTTCTTTGGCTGGTATGACTGCCAAACATATTAAATGAAAAAGATCTTCACTTTTGTTTCATTTGATGAACATGCCAAAACCACGGACATTCAAGCACTGAAGAGACTCTGAGTCAAATCTGTTTTTAAGGTGTGTCCTTTGAAGCATAGCAATGGATCGGAGACCGGTAAAACTAGTTGACACTTGGCAAGAAACACTGGTTGTAGCACTGTAGTTATACACGGGTGGAATGGTGCAACCTGCATCTATTCAAGCTTAGGGTGTAAAATCATCCAGAGACAGACACGCAGGAGGAGGAGGAGAGGGGAAGGCGTTGCCTTCATCTGACTTTGTACGGAAGCAAAAAGTGAAGGTGCGGGTAGTCATAGCAGGGGAAGTCAGACGTCCACCACCTCCATTAAGCAGGTGAGTTAAACCACAATATTCTATTGTTCTATCAAACTTTTTCAGATTGTAAAACTCATTTGATATCACTGAAAACCAAGTAGATGCAGTGGAGAAGTGGGGCCGTGTTAGTTTCTCATACATGATAATCGTTCCTTATGGTTTCCCTCGTGGTATCCACGAGTTCCCATTAACCTGTAATGGTTTAATTGATACAGTATGGTGATTTCTTTCTCTGTGGCCTGCAATGGTATCCTCTGGTTTGAGGTACCAGTGAGCAGCCAGAAAAACATCAAAACTAAAACCTACGATGTGGTTTTTCTTTCACGCTTTCAACAGCTTTTCCAATGACAACGTGGGCTGTCCAAACCCTAAACGTGCATTGTGTTGTAGTCGGAAGTAAGAGAAGGCCACGTTTCCTCTCACACCGCACGCTACTTAATGTACTACTACTTTTATGTACTTTATTAACTGGAATATTTGTATGCTAATATTACCTTTGATGGCACCACAGGTTTTAATTTTATAGATATAGTGACTAAATATTAAATTATAAAATGGTTTCACGTGGTCTGTGGCACCTGTAAGCAGCCAAGAGCATTAAAATGAAACTTGTGATGTAGGTTTTAACATATTCAAACAGTTTTTCGAAGATTAATGTAAGCTTAACTTGGCCTAAATATGTATTGGCAAACTGCATTATACATTGTTGGAAAGAGTGGAGCACTTTAACTTAAACAATGTGCTGTACATAGATGTAGAACCTATGTAAATATGAAATATATGCAAATATGGTAATTTAATCAAATATGTTTTGAATGGATTAAACAAGAAGTTTAAAAGATAAAAGTATGATATAAAAGTAGTTCCGCTCTGGTTTGAGCTTCAGAAGAGACGTTTCCTGTTAAACTCGAGAATCGGCGCTTTCCTTCATGTCCCTGCTTGTCCGTGTGAGGCCTTCACCTCTGTGGATCAACTCATGACGTGAGGTTGGAAAAGATCTGATAGCGCGAACATCCGCCATCTTTGCTGCTGACGCAATGAGCCACGTGTCTGAGTCGCGCGCTCCTATTGGCTCAAGCGAGGAATCGTCACAGCCAATCAGACGCTCGATGGGCGTGACTTCCAAACACAAACTTCGAGTCACACGTCCACCAATATGGCGGATAGAAGTCCGTTTGAGTGATAATTAGCAGAGCTTGTGCTGACTGTGGGATGTGTAAAAGTTTATGATAATGTAAAAAAGAAAACAGAGTAAGTTATGCAAAACGGAAAGGTCTTCATGTGGGTCTCAGAGAGTCTGTCAAATGTTTACTTCATTGATTGTTTTGTCAATAAAATATAAGAAAATAGTGAGAAATGAATGGCATGTTTTCCATAGCCCAGTGAGATGTATAAAAGCGTTCATTTTATTCAAACAACAGTCCAAAACTGAGTACATTCACTTTATTATTGCATATTACTGGCAAAAAAACCCCCGAATAAATCAAAAAAACACATTGGTGATGAAAGCAGCAATCGCTGGCCTTTTCTTCTTGGGACATGACTTACATGACAGCTTGACTGTCAACAAAATAGCTGCTCATTATTTTTCTGTCATTCAACCTGTTATTAATTGACTTGGAATAATTGTCACATATCAAAATGATTGACTGATAATGATCTAACATGAAATAACACTAACAAGACTGTGTAATACTGGTCTAATATATACTTTAACTTTTGGAAGATTTGGCTGCCAATTATATACTTTTAGAGTTAGTTATTTTATAGTTTACTATCAATATTTTACTGTATTAGTACATTTAAAATGAAAACTACTTGATAAGACTGAGTCATAACATCAACATCAACATTTTTAAATTTGATATATTTAATTTTACAGTCAACATAACTATTCCCCATGTTATTTAAAACCAGTAACTCGAAATGGGAAAGGAAAAGATCCACATCAACATCGTGGTCATTGGCCATGTCGACTCCGGCAAGTCCACCACCACCGGCCACCTGATCTACCAGTGCGGAGGAATCGACAAGAGAACCATCGAGAAGTTCGAGAAGGAAGCAGCCGAGGTTCGTGTTGAAGATGCCGGGCACAGCGTTTCACTTTTTCAGACAACCACACCATATTAAAAAAAGCACAAACAGTGAACTATTACAGGGAAACAGGTGTGGTTGATGTGACCGCTGCCTAATTTTGTTTTCTTACAACTTCCAAATTCTTTTGAAATGCTTGTACTCTCCTAATCAAGATAGTTATGCATAAAACTCCTGTTTAAATTAAGTTACTCTTTTCAAAAGGAAAATTTGCAATTTTTTTAAAAGTGGATTTATATGTAAAATCCTATATCAGTTTAGGGGCATACTACATTCAAAATATTTTTACTGCTTTATCTTATTTGTCCTATTGTCTGAACCACAATAGATGGGCAAGGGCTCCTTCAAGTACGCCTGGGTGCTGGACAAACTGAAGGCCGAGCGTGAGCGTGGTATCACCATCGACATCGCTCTGTGGAAGTTTGAGACCAGCAAGTACTACGTGACCATCATTGATGCTCCTGGACACAGGGACTTCATCAAGAACATGATCACTGGTACCTCCCAGGTGAAGCCACGCATTTTAAGATGTTCTGAAAGGATTCATCACTTCATCTCGTACACACACGTTTGACTAAATCCTTCATGTTCAGGCTGACTGCGCTGTCCTGATCGTCGCTGCTGGTGTTGGAGAGTTCGAGGCTGGTATCTCCAAAAACGGCCAGACCCGCGAGCACGCCCTGCTGGCCTTCACCCTCGGTGTAAAGCAGCTCATCGTTGGAGTCAACAAGATGGACTCCACCGAGCCCCCTTACAGCCAGGCCCGTTTTGAGGAGATCACCAAGGAAGTGAGCGCCTACATCAAGAAGATCGGCTACAACCCCGCCACGGTTGCCTTTGTCCCCATCTCTGGGTGGCACGGAGACAACATGCTGGAGACCAGTGACAAGGTGAGGAAATGGTTCAGTGTCGTGCTGAACTTGTTAACCTGACTGTGAGCAGAGGCTGATCTTTCCACTGTGACTCTGTTTGCAGATGGGCTGGTTCAAGGGATGGAGCATTACACGCAAAGAGGGCAACGTCAGTGGAACCACCCTGCTGGAGGCTCTGGATGCCATCCTGCCCCCCTCCCGTCCCACCGACAAGCCCCTCCGTCTGCCACTGCAGGATGTCTACAAAATCGGCGGTAAGAATGGCGCATCATGACATGTATGAGAACTGGAGGAACTCGTCAAGCAGTAGATGTTTTAAACCGGTTTACCTCTTTCAGGTATTGGAACTGTCCCCGTCGGTCGTGTTGAGACCGGTATCCTGAAGCCCGGCATGGTCGTCACCTTCGCTCCCCCCAACCTGACCACTGAGGTGAAGTCTGTGGAGATGCACCACGAGTCTCTGCCTGAGGCTTGCCCCGGTGACAACGTTGGCTTCAACATAAAGAACGTCTCCATCAAGGAAATCCGTCGTGGAAACGTGGCTGGTGACAGCAAGAACGACCCACCCATGGCGGCTGACAACTTCACCGCTCAGGTGAGTCTCAGGCGAAAAGAGAAAATAAACCAGCACCAGTCGGTCCACATGCAGGTCTTCGACGTTGCTCCTCTGACCTCCCCTCGTTTCTCCCTGTGCAGGTCATCATCCTGAACCACCCCGGCCAGATCAACGAGGGTTACGCCCCTGTGCTGGATTGCCACACCGCTCACATTGCCTGCAAGTTCAAAGAATTCAAGGAGAAGATCGACCGTCGTTCCGGCAAGAAGCTTGAGGAAAACCCCAAGGCGCTCAAGTCTGGAGATGCCGCCATCATCATCATGGTGCCTGACAAGCCTATGTGTGTGGAGAGCTTCTCCCAGTATCCCCCACTGGGTGAGTACAACATTTAATTTTTAATCTTTAGCACTTTTCCTTTGTATATTCACTGTCCAACAGTTTAGTCATCAGCACCAACATTATTTATATTATTTTAAATTTATCATTGTGTTGAGCTTCTCATGCTTGTCTCATCTGTCATCCATCTCTTCCTCTCAGGTCGCTTCGCCGTGCGTGACATGAGGCAGACCGTGGCCGTCGGTGTCATCAAGTCCGTCGAAAAGAAGGCTGCCAGTGGTGGAAAGGTCACCAAGTCTGCACAGAAGGCCACCAAGAAATGAATTCTCATGCAGTCTCATGCCCCTTGTATAATGATTTGGTTTAAACAAAAATAATAAAATGTAAACATGCCAAATGAAGATGTTTCTTTTCTTGTGTTTACGTACAGTACATATTTTGTCATTTTCATTGTGGTGCTTCAATTAAGGCATCATTTACTAAACGTGTACCTTTGGCTTGTTACTGTACTTTACAACATACATAACTGATGTATCAAACAATAGTAAATGTTTATTAGCATTAGGTTAGAAAAAAACGTAACTAACATATCAACAATAACATATTTGAAGGACAGGAGATTGGAAGTTTTTTTTTTTTTAAATTTAGTCATACTGTAATAAATAGCTTTATTTGGAGCCTCTCTTTTTATCTTTAAATAAAAGAGGTCATCTCCTCCCTCACAGTAAGCAGTGATGAAGGCTCCTCAAGTCTCCGATTAATGGTCTTAAACAGTATTTTCCCAACGACCTCTGCTTGTAAGATCGCCTTCCTCCACACTCTGTCTATCAGAAACCGTCTGACCACTGAGAACAGTGACTCTTTCTATGAGCAGTCATCACTGAATGCTGTTCACTACGTGGACACTGCGGTCAGAAATACACAAGTCCTGTTTACTGTTGCTTTCGTTTTTGACCTATTTCTAATGTGAGCTACAGGAAATGAGGACACAAACTAACTGCTTTTCATGAGGTATATAAATTTGGTGAAAGTTAATGAAAGTAAATGAACTGAACATTTGAACACTGAACATTTGTTAATTTCCCTGGTGATGTTAATGAGTCTTTGTACTCTGGAACAACTGTGACTTGTTGACCATAAAGGGTTGGAAGTGACTACTTATTTTATTTTATTTTATATTATATATATAATTTTATATTCATTCGTGACAAAAACGAATCAAATTTAAAATTTATATTATACAAATTATAAATATTTTCCAGTGTACTGCGAGTGTTTGTAAAACAATGGTAACTAAGTAGTTTTTTTCTGATTAATTAAACGTCTTAAATGAAACTCAGTAACTGGTCTTGTCGGTGTAAAAAGTAATAGATGATTATTGACGATGCCATAAAGTCGATTAATGATCCAATAAATATTGCATGACCACTGTTTATTAAATATTTGTGATCGTTGTTTTTACCGTAATATTTTTGCTTCCAGTGGCGGAACGTCGCGCTGTCCCGCGGTATCTGCTCGAACCCGTTTGCGCTGAACACCCGACTATAAATAGGTGTCGCCGGAAACGTAACGTCCTCTTCTAGTGATCCAACATGGCGGTGAGTAGCGTCCCACATCGTACGATGGCGAGCCACTCTGAAGTTATCGTCGAAATCCCCCTTCATCGGCGCCATGGGGCCTTTCAGACGGCAACTTTATGCTCGGATGATTAGACCCCATTGTGAAATATTAAACTTGCCGCGTATTATCCCATAAATGTCACAGGATGTTGTTAAAATCGAAAACCGAGTGATGCTAACGAGCTAGCCGCTGGAGAACAGCGAACCTTCGCGTGTCAGCGGCTAAATTCCGTCGTTAAGGACGTGATAACAGCGCCGCGGTGCCGCTGGTGCCGGTCGGCGAGCGCGTCCGTTTAACGTCCGCGGGTTTTGATTTGTGGTCCGGGGTTTTTGTTCTCCGGGACGTCGGTACGTAGCAGTAATGCTAATGGTAGAAGCGGCGGAGGTATGTACGGACATGTCTGGCCGGCATGTGACATTCAGAGGAAGAAGATCCGATCGCGCGTTTAGAAAGAAGAAGATACGGTGACTGTTACATTCATGTAGAGGTTTATTTACCAGTTAGTGTTTGCACATGGTAGTTAGCTGACCGACTGCTAGAACTTCCTGATAACCAGGTGTGTGTGTGTGTGTGTGTGTGTGTGTGTGTGTGTGTGTGTGTGTGTGTGTGTGTGTGTGTGTGTGTGTGTGTGGTTTGTCCCAGTGTTCCTGTCAGTTTCCACCTTGTTGACGTGTCTCCACTTGTTCTCCAGGACCAGGGCGAGAAGAAGGAGAACCCCATGCGAGAGCTCCGCATCCGCAAGCTCTGCCTGAACATCTGCGTCGGCGAGAGCGGAGACAGGCTGACCCGAGCCGCCAAAGTGCTGGAGCAGCTCACCGGGCAGACCCCCGTCTTCTCCAAGGGTGGGTGGTGTGCACGGATGGTGGAGGAGGAAAGTGCGTTTTGCGGGGGTCCCGTCTCGGCGCCGTGTGTTAACCTTTGCCCCCGTCCTGTCCTCCGCCCGCAGCCCGCTACACTGTGAGATCCTTCGGCATCCGCAGAAATGAAAAGATTGCTGTCCACTGCACCGTCCGTGGAGCCAAAGCAGAGGAGATCCTGGAGAAGGGACTCAAGGTGAGGGAGTCGCGTCCGCTCCAGACCGGGAACTGCTTGGTTTTCAGCAGTTTGCGTGGCACAGTATTTGTCGCTTGTCGTGTTAATTATCTCGAAACGTTAAAGGTGACGAAAGCGATGTTGTGAACGTAACGCGGTGTCGTTGCCTCTCCCGCCTCCAGGTGCGCGAGTATGAGTTGAGAAAGAACAACTTCTCCGACACCGGAAACTTCGGCTTCGGCATCCAGGAGCACATCGATCTGGGCATCAAGTACGACCCCAGCATCGGCATCTACGGACTGGACTTCTACGTGGTGAGTGGCGAGGAGGAGGCCGTCGGCCCCATCCACGGGTTTTTGTAACAGAGGCTGCAGCTGAGCCACTTCCCGCTTTAGGAATTATTCGATCTTGTTTCTGTTTGCTCGGTTGAAGGGGTTTACCTCGATTGATAAAAGCGCGATGCTGGTGGTGGACTAGACCAGGTCAGCTGATGAATATTTTAATGTTGTATCAGTGTTGTCAGTAAACCTAAAGAATCGTGTTTGTCGTTAGATCAACAGCCTGTGACATCTGAGAGGTTCGTCTTCTTTAGTGTCTCACGGTTGATGCTCCATGTGTCATTTAGCGCTGATTTTAATTTTCTTTGCATCAAATAATCAGTTTCTCCTTTGTCCGGTTACTGACTGCTCTCAGCTTCAGAGCCGCATCGACAACGTAGTGACGGAGATTGGGATTTTTATTTATTTTTAAATGTTGAGCTGAAGCTATTCTCAGCCGCTCCGTCGCCTCTCTGTGTTCAGGTTCTGGGCAGACCCGGCTTCAGCATCGCCGACAAGAAGCGGAAAAGAGGCCGCATCGGCTTCAGGCACCGCATCCGCAAAGAGGAGGCCATGCGCTGGTTCCAGCAGAAAGTGAGTACGCGGTGCTGAAGATGAGCGTCACAGCAGCTCTCCTGGCCGAACCCACAAACACGTTTCATGTTTGTTACACCAGAACCTCTTCAGTAACTTTTATACACAACCTGAATCATCACAGGAAGAAGCAGGAAGTAGAAACGTCTCATTCAGAGAGGCGTCTGTGACCGAGCTAATGCTTCATGGTGCTTCTTTGTTTAGTGTGTATATATAACGCATGTAAAAAAATCAACCCAACTGAGAATAACTGATGCAACACAAACCAAACATCCTTTATTTCACACGTGCCTCAAACGGTCACAGACTCACTGAGAAATGTTTTATGAAACTAATCTCTTCTTCTTTTTTCCACTTTCAGTATGACGGCATCATCCTGCCCGGCAAGTAAAGGACCACCTTTTCATCTTGTTTGTAACAAAGTAATAAAATGGAAAAAATGACTCTCGCCTCATGTGGTCACTCCAGCTCCACGCGCTCCTCTTCAACAACACAACTCTTAGTGATACATTTTCCCGTACTTGCCTCCGCCGTGGTTTTTGCCGTCACCTCTTCGATGAGCTCAGATGTTTTCTTGAAGCGGGACCGAATCTTTGACCCGTCACGTGTCCCCAAAAATCTGCTTTTATTTCTTTAACCTGTAAAAACCCCCTGAACTTTCTGACGTTGTGTCACTTTTTTTAAACACTGCAGAGTTTTGTAAACAATCCCAATGCCCCTCAAACTGAGGATCTGCTTTATTTCAGCAGCTCAGTGTGCGGTGGTGTGAATTAAAGAGGCTGTTTGGATTCCATGTGCTTTATTCAGTGAAACTGTTCAGAAACAGGCGGCACAGGTGACAAAACGCTTGTGTGGTGGTGGTGTTGTTGTTGTTGTTGTCTCCTCGCCTGCTGGAGTCTCACCGGCTCTTCAGTTGGTAGCTTTGTCATGTGAGGACGACGGATGTTTTTAAACACAGATGAGCTTTTTACATCTTTTTTTTTTCATTTTGGTTTGTCTTTTTTTTTTTCAGATTTTTGTTTAGATTTTTTTCGTTCCTCTGGATCTTGTTTGTTTCTTCGAGGCTTAATTTTTTTCCTCATTTATTCTCTTTTTAGATCTGACCTGTGTTTCTGATTTCCCGCCGCCCTCCTCCCCTCTTACAAAATGTTGCTTTTTAAGAACTAAAGCTAAATACATATTTATATATATTTTTTATAATTTTTTCTCAGTCGAGCTACACTACTCTTGACAGACATCCCTTAAATAAACAAAACAATAACCACAGGTAAGTTTGTTGCTGGCCTGCCGCCGCTCTCCTGGGTCAGCTGATGAGAAATTGTCGTTATCGCAGAAATGGCTCGTTTCCTGTCGCGCACACACACACACACACACACACGTTCACAGTCACACACACGCTCTGCGTAGACACATCTTTGTACACAAACTGCCAGTGGATTCACAGTCGTCCCCGATGGTTGCTCAACCCCCGCTCCCCCATCCTTTCCATCCTTCATCGTCGTCCTCTTCCTCTCTGCCTCCACCTGCTCCGCTCCTCCATCTCATCCCTCCTCCTCCTCCTCCTCGCTGTTAAACCTCCTGAGGCCACTTTGGATCATGCAAGCTTCTCTTTTCTGTCTCTGGTGGGGTTTTTTCGGGGGGATCACGATTAAGTCAAGAATTCAGTGCTTTGCGACCTTTGACCTTTGTTTTTTTAAACTAATAGAAAGTTGAATTCTTAAATAAAACACATATTTCCTGTGTGAACATTATTCCTGGGTCAGTGTTGTTACCTGTACATTGGCAGCTGTTTGGCTTTAGACTGTCGTCACTATATTTTTGGCCCCCTAAAATGTGAGCTTGCTTTACTTAATGTTATTGGCCTGTTTATGTATTTATGTTTTTGTTTATTGTTTATTATTTGTCAAGCCTGGCTGCTGTGTCTCAGGCTTTTATCAACCGTGAGTTTTCCACGTGGGCATGAGCAGAAAACAAAAAAAAGAGCAGACATGATCCAGATTAGAGCGGAAACGATCAGTCGACTATTTTGATGGTCGATTAACGGATTCTGTCGTTTTTCAAGCGAATGGCGTGAAAAATGTGAAATTATTCTGTGGTTGCAGGTTTTCCAGCGGCAGGGAAACGCTGCGTTTCTCTGTCAAACCAAACTTCTTTTGGTGTTTGACATTTGAAGATGTCGCCCTTTTTTTTTTTTTTTTTTTGCAACTCACTGAAAACTGAGTCCTCAGATGAATGGACGATGGAGGTGATCGTTAGCTGCGGCCCTGATCCAGATGTTCTCCTGAGGTTGAACCCCCCCCCCCAGCAGTCTCTCCCTTCGTGTCTCTCTATGCTGTCATGGCTTGTGACGGGGCCGCGCTGCTCTCTCTGCTCCGGTTCTTGCCGACCTGCTGCTGCTCTTCATGGGTCGGCGTGTTGCGGTGCTGCTGCCGGCGCGGCGCGGGGCGGGGCGGCAGGGTCAGGGTGCAGCAGGACACCCCCACCGTGGGCTCGGGCAGATCCTCGGCCAGGGACCAGCTGTCGGTGGCCGGGTCGTACCTCTGCACGGCCGCCTTGTAGCGCTTCTCCGCCTCGTTCCAGCCACCCAGCAGGTACAGCTTGTCGGCCAGCGGGGACAGGCCGGCGGTGCTCACGCCCAGCGGCAGAGGGGCGGCCCGGCTCCACGACCCGCTCTCCGGGGAGAACACCTCCACGGACAGCACGTCCACCCGCTCTCCGCCGGGTCCCAGCTGGCTCCCTCCCACCACGTACACCTTCCCTCCGAGGGCGGCGGAGCAGTGCCAGCCGCGGGGAGTCTCCATGGAGGCCTTCTCGCTCCAGGTGTCGGTCTCCACGCTGTAGCAGGCCACCGAGCGGGAGTAGGCGCAGTTGATGTAGCCGCCGGTCACCAGGATGTCCCCGGAGGGCAGGGTGGCGCTGGAGTGGCAGCAGCGCGGCACCTCCATGGGCGCGCGCATCTGCCAGGTGTTGGCGGAGGGCAGGTAGCTCTCGGTGGTGGCCAGCAGGCCCTCCACGTTGCGGCCGCCGATGGCGAACAGCCGGCCGCCGCTGGCGGCCAGGGAGAAGTGGGTGCGGCGCTGGCGCATGCTGGCCAGGTGGAGCCAGGTGTTGAAGCGGGGGTCGTACCTGATGGGGGGAAGTCGTGGTTAGTCATTCGCGTGTTCGCGTGCGCGTGAGGACGTACGTGCGGGCCGCTCAGTCCGACCTGCTCAGGGTGCTGACGGCGTGCTTGGCCTGGTTCCGGGCGTCGTTCTGGTCTTCTCCTCCGGCCACGTACAGGAAGCCGTCCATCACGGCCACGCACTGGTTGAAGCTCTTCGCCGGCAGCTGGGTCAGGTGACGCCAGGTGGCTCCTCCCTCGCGGGGGTCCCGCCACAGCACCTGGGCACGGGTGGGGTCGAAGGTCAGTCAGCGGGCTTCTCAATTAGTCTGCTCAACACGCACATTTGTGTTGTCAGGCACCGACCTCGCGGCTCAGAGCCCTCTCGGTGAGCGACGGCCGCCCCGATGGTGAGCAGCGTCTGCTGGCCGGCGCGGACCTGCGTGCGGCGGGACTGCAGCGTGTTCTGCTGGTAGGGCAGCAGGTGGTAGTTCATGGCGTCCACCAGCAGGCGGTGACACTGGGGGTCCAGCATCATGCGGGGCACCGGCTGGATCTGACTGACCAGCTCGCTGGCCGGGATGGTCTCGAAGCGCACGTGAGCCAGGAGCTCCGCGGCGTGAGCCTGGCGAGAGGCGTCGAAGTCGAGCCACCTCATGGCCAGCTGGGGGGGGGGTCAGGAAAAAAAAGAAATTGAAAATCTGGATTTGATATTTAAAAAATGTGTTTACTGCAAAAATCCAATATAAATAGAAAGATAAAACCAGTTCCACCGATGTTTGATGAAGAAATCAAATAATTGCTGGACTTCATCAGAGTTCCATTCCATCAGACTCAGATTATAAATACAACTTCTAACTGCTTGTCTATTTAGGTCCATCATGGAGCTGTATATTAATAAACGCGTACAGTGTGAGTTATACTTGGTGGGTTTTTTTTTTCTGCTCACAGTCCACCTGCAGGTGACTGGCATCGATTCATAGGCAACATAGGAACAGCTGGTCTGGGGTCTGTTTTTAGGGCTGGATGGAAATAGCAGGAAGACCCAGAGGGTGGATGGAGCAGACTGAGAACTTTTTCTCAGTTTGGACGTGAGAAATGAAGATTATGTTCTCACTAATTAATGCTAAGAAGCTTCCAGGTGAATTTGGAATTAAAACAGACTTTCTGTAATTTATTCTATCGGAAGTAATCCAGAAGATCTGATTTCAACCTCATTTACTAGTTGCAGATTTCAGCCTTTGACCATTGACTCTGACCTGGAAGGCCGTGACCTCCGAAGGCAGCATCAGCAGGTCGTCCTGCAGGAAAGCAGAGATCTGCTCCAGGGTCAGCTGGGTGAAGAGCGGCGTCTCCGCAAACTGCACGAAGTTGTCCAGGACGAAGCGGCGGGCGGCGTCGCACACGGGCAGCAGGCCGTAGGCGGCGGCGATGTTCCAGACGTAGACGCAGGTCTGCACGTTGAGCTCGGCCAGCAGGAAGTCCATGCACATCTTCAGCAGCTGGGGGATCTGCAGGGTGGCGGCGGCGGAGACGGTGCAGCCGATGGTGTAGAGGGACATGTGGACGCGGCCCAGATAGGCGAAGGTGATGACGTTGGCGAGGCCTGCGGACAGAGGGACAGAGCGAAGACATGCGGACCGACTGAGACGAGAGCTAAACGGAGGCAGGTGAGCATAAATCTGTCGACGGCACCGGTCGATCCAGGTCGGCCTACCCAGAGGAGACAGGGAGGGCAGCTCCAGGCGCTTCATGCCGGGGTCTTTGGCCAGAATCTCTCTGAAGTACTGACTGACGGAGGAGATGACCAGCTTGTGGACGTCAAAAGCCTTCGTCTTGCAGGCCAGCTCCAGGTCGGTCAGGAACCTGAGGGAGGCGGAGCAAAGTACCACAGGGAAAAAAATCGCATCGGCCCTTAAAGCTATCAGGCATTCAGGTTGTGATGGGGTCGGTGCTCACTTCTCCTGCCGCATCTTGCTGAGCTCCTCCAGCAGGGCGTTGCCGTGCAGGGGACGCGTCAGCTCGCTGCCCAGGCCGAGGCCCCTCTCTCCGGGCTTGATGACGGGCGGCGGCAGCGGCAGGTTGAGACTGTTGAGCTGAGCGATGTCCAGCGCCGCCATCTGCTCGATCTTCTTCACGCCGCTCTCCACCACCACCACGCCGTCGCCGAGGCTCTGCACCTTCAGCGGGGCCTGGCTGGTCTCCACGGCGACCTGGGAGATGGTTTCCACGGCGGGCTTCTTCTGGCGGGCGACCTTCCTCTTGGGAGCCATCGTGAGTGTTACGCTTGGTTTTAGTTTAAACTTCAGGAGATGTGGTTTCCTGCAGCACGTTTCCCAGACAGAGACACTGGTTCACTTGCTAAAAATCCGACTGAACAACAAAATGAGATCTCTACGATTCCTGACAGGAAAACTCCAGAAGCTGGATGCAGCGCTGTCTTCTCCTGAGCAGGCAGCCGGAGGATGGTGGACAAACGTGGATGTGTGGGATTTTGTCGCAGGGTTCACTTTAACACAGCACACAGCACCTGAAAAGAGAAGGGAAAAAAAAAAACCATTTCCCACTTTAAAAAGTTTGCCCTGACGTGTCTTTATATCAGCGGATATGAAAGAGGAAGGGTTTCCAAGCGAGTGATAAACAACTGCATCACTTTATTGTCTCATGGTCACTCAAGGCCGCGACAAACCCTGGGACAGATGCACATTACTCAGTTAATCTCCGACCAAAACGCAACACAACACGGGCTGCGCGTCAACACCTTCTCTAAATCCAAACCCTGCGTCTCTGTGGGACGGAGGCAGCGTGAATGACAGGTGCGAGTGTCCTCTGGCCCGGCCCGGCCCGGCTCGGCTCTGCTCGGCTCGGCTCGGCTCGGCTCGGGGTCGGGTTCGCGGTTCGCGGCGGCCCCCGGCATTTCACCCACAGAGCAACTGGGGAATCTTATTCATGCTCGCAATGAGCCGAGCTGTGCAGAGCAGCGTGCACACATCAGAGTGCTGACACGCAGAGGGGAGAGGACGTCTGAAATAAACAAACGGGACACGCGGGTCCAAAGCAAACTCTGAAAAAGCAAAAGGGTTTGTGTGCGTAGGAACGGCGCATACTTGGAAAACTCATCGATGACATTTAGCTTGTCATCCGCCTCTTCTGGAAAGAAAAAGGAGTTTGATCGCAGCCAGTTTTGGTGAAGCAGCGGGAGAATGGTGTGTTTCAACTTGTGTATCAAGTTTTTACTGGGACACTAAGTGTTTCCAAAGCTAACAACCCGCCTCTTACAACTGTAAACAATTGATGCAACAGTATAGCTCAAGTGACGAGAAGTCATAAAGTCAGCATGCAGAACTTGGTCAACCATCGTTATTAGTTCACATTAAATACACGAGCTCAACGGCCCTGAAACAAGTTCAGAATATCAAAGAGTAGATTTTCCATCCACATGTTTTTCATCTTCCTCAGTATTTTGCTGCCTCATTTGTAATTTCGCCATCAGCGCCTCTGAAACCCGAGCGCCAGCTCATCAAAAGTTTGGTTGTAACTTTGCTTGTAAACCTCCGGCCTCACGGCAAAAAAAGAATTCCAACGCCAACAGCTCAGCTGCAGCGAGCCGTCGCCAACCACAACCCCCCGCCCCATTCGCTGTGTGTCTGAACTTGGCTCTTTTTAAATAGCACCTATTGGCTCGCCGGTCGCCGGGCTCCACACATGGGCAGGAGACGGTGCAGGACGGAGCAGCAGCTGCTGCGGGTGTCATATGAAGAGGAGGAGCTCAGGGTTACAGACGTGGGTGTTACCTTCAAGTCAGTGGAAACTGCGACGCTGCAAGACAGCAGAGCGACTCGCACAAAGTCCTGGGTTACTTCTGTAGAAGTAACGACACCACAGATTAAAAATACCTCATTACCAGTAAAAGTACTGCATTACAACCTGACTCTAAGTATTATGAGCTAAATAAAGTATTGAAGGAACATGTACTCCTTATCAGACGTGATTAATACTGATACTTCAGTCAGCAGTGATTCTCTGCAGCTCGAGGTGCAGCAGGTTTTACCCACAATGCTTTGGAAACACAGCGCTAGTTGACCCCTGTGGTTCCCGACCTTGGGGTCGGGCCCCTCCGAAGGGTCACGAGCCAAATTTGAGCAGTTGTGGTAGATGAAAATTAAAAACAAATTTCTGATACACAAATTTGTATCTGTTTTTTTTCCAAATTTTGTGAAATATGTTCTACTTTCACCTCTTCGGGCTGCAAACTGAGACGTTTAGAGGAGGAATGTTGAAGCTTCTCACCGCCGAGAGTAAAGTAAGTGAAATGTAGAATCAGAGCCGAGTTTCAAACAAACAAATCAGTTGTTCAGCGCTCGTTGTGTTGGTCTGAACGTAATCTCAGCCCTGCGTGGATCAGCCGTCAGAAATATCTCAGAGCGAGACTTAACGCAGGGAGCAGCTGCTCTGTCATCCACCAATCTGGGAACAACACCTCACCCCCCCCATCCCACACACACACACACACACACACACACACACCGCAAACAACTCCATCATCACCGTCACTGACAGATATACTGTAACCAACAACAGCATCTTCTTTCCAAACTACAGGACCGTGGTATCACTGGTTTACTGTTCTCTGCATGGATTTGCATATAAAGTGTATCTGTTTTCCCCTGTGTCTTTTGTTGTTGTTGTTGTTGTTGTTTACAATCTAAATCAGGACTCAGTGACCCCCCCGATCCCCAGAGATGTGCGATCTCTCCACCAACAACTGCTTCTCTGATACGTCCAGTAAACTGCTGATGTTTATTTGCAGATGACACGACAATCACAGGCCTCATCCAACACGGTGTCAAGTGTGGAAAGAGACGGGAGGCGGAGCCGCCGGAGCTCTGGTGTTGTCACGGCAACCCGGACCCGAACCTGCTCAGAACTGGACCTCATGAGCTCGGCCACTGAACAAGACGAGTACAAGCTGCGACAGATGGTCAGGACTGCAGAATACGTCACTGGTACCGAAACTGCCCACGATCCAGGACTCCTACACATCCAGAACCAGGAAGTGGGCAGGTGGCATCGCTGCACACCCTGATCCAGAACAGTGTGCACCAAAACAGCCATACACCACGACACCTTCTGCCCGAGTTTGTGAGGAACTGCAGAGATGGTTGTCGGTCATTAGAGCCTGTGAGTTCCCAAACTGTTCTGAAAACGATTTTAGATTTTTTTAAAAATGGCCTAAAGTGCATGAATCCATACGTGTAAACATCCAGCTGGACAGAAATAGCGTTCAGTTTGTGTTGTGGCCCAGATGACTGATCATAACACGTGTGCTGCAGAGAGACATCACTTTCACCTCACACCTTCTCAGTCTCTCTGGTCCCGTTTGGATTTATTCACGTCATTAACCCGCTCTGGCCGGGACCCAGTGGATCAACATTAAACTAATGTTTTAGTAATGAAACCGACTGTGTCTCCTCTCTAATCTGATGGCCACTCTGTGTCATGTGGAGAGAAAAGGCTTGTTTCATCTCAAATTGGAAAATAAAGTGTTTTAGTTTGTGAGAGAAGAAGAAGGGGTGGTAATCTAAGCACCCAGGGCCCCAACATTTTATTTTTAGACGGGGACCTCAGTGCGCTTGTGAATGAATCTGCTCTGAGCACTTTAAGCTGCACAAATTTGTGTGACAACAGCCATTAAATGAATTATATGGCTAATGGCTTTCACGCTGGACAGCTGCCCAGCAGAACCACATTCTTCTGCTTCTCATTCACTCAGTGTCTTTATTGTTCTGGTTTGATGTTTGTTGTTACGTTTATCAAAGATGCAGAGGATGTTTTCATTGTTGTTATTTCGTAAAGAACGATAATGTGCCCTCTCAGAGAATTAATAACTTTTTTTCCCACTTTTAAATGAAAAATTAAATAGTGGCATATTTCTGAAGTCAAGACTGTTGTTGTGTTGACTGCTTCCAGTCTTCATGCTAGGCTAGGCTAATGCCCTCCTGGCTTAGAGGTCGTGAGAGTTTCATCTCAAAATGTGGAACCATTCCTTTTAAAGCTGCATTTTTGCCCACCCAACAAGTTGTGTTCATCACTTTTAAGTTGTTAAGGTGAACTTGACAGCAGCCTATTAACACATCTGACAGTTACAGAGCAACATTAGCAATTATTTTCAGTCCTGTATCTGACCACCTGATGCTTTTAGCTCTGTTTTTGGTCTCCACCACCTCCTGAAGGAAATATTTGTCTCTCCAGCTGCTAAATTCTCTACAACTTTCCACAGGCTACTCGCTGGTGGTGTCGTGCGGTTGGTTTTCAGCGAGCGTGAACCAGAACAGTGACGTTTCGTTTTGTCCACCGCCTGTATCTGTATATATACAATATATATACACACACCACATAAAACTCCACCCTGCATCCCTCCCCACCACATCTATCAGTTTGCGTGTGGAGCTGAATTCCTTTGCTTATCTCATAAGGGTATTTATAGATGCTGATCACACAACGTGTGTGTATGTGTATGTGTATGTGTGTATTTTACAGCTATGGGCTGGAAAGAAGAAGAAGGACTCACACCTCCTGCAGTGTAGTAATATCCCAACAGCAACTGGCAACTGCTTCACATTGTTTCCTTTCAACAGTTACATAAATATAACTATAAATTAGCTGCTATATGTGACGATGCCATCAGACTATGTATTATTTGATAATGCAGTTTGCTGTGCATTGGTGTTACTGTCATTGTCAAATAAACTGGGTGATTTAAAGAATTTTAAATGTAGATAACATTGCAAGTGGAGAGTTTAAAAGACATAAGTGTTTTGGTCCTTTAAGTTAACAACTCTTCTGATCTCAAACGCTGTAATATGATCAATTTAAATGTGTGTTACCTCTTTCTTCTCCCTGATTCCTGCTCTTCTTCCTTTCCTTTTTCAGCTTCTCTCTTTCAGCTCTGTCCTAAGTTCTTTCTTTTATTTTGTTGTTGTTCTCTCACAGGTTCCTCTTTGCTTCGTCCCTCCGTCCTCTGTCAGAGTGCTGTGTGTGTGTGTGCGTGTGTGTGTCAGTGCCAGAGGAAAATCAAGGTCCAAACCAAAGAGGTGACGTATGATTGAACCCCCCCAGGCAAACCCTCCTTCCTGAGCTCACGTCACACCCTCTTCTTTCATTTTCCACCTCCCACCTCCCAACATCCAATCCACCTCCATTTCCAAATACAGGCACCCCGTGGCCCTCCCCTCCAAAAATATCCCAAAAGAGGCCAGCTCCCTTCTCCCCCCTGCCCTGCCTCACCTCCTGCTTGGGAGCTTTGGGGTTCTGGGTTTTAAGATCATTTTTTTTATTGAAAGTTCAGGAAAATATTTAAAATTAATGATCAGTTAGTTAGTCAACAAAAGGTTTTTGAATATGTGGCTCTGAAGCCTAAAAGTCAATATCTGCTGTTATGATAGTGATATTGTTTTCGAAAGGGAAAATAATAAACTATGTATAGAAAATACTATACGAGTCTACTTTTTTAAAAAAAAAAACACGAAACTATCAGAATGACCGGGTGTGCTTCTTCTTAAAAGCAGGTTTTCATGTAGGCTGAAATTATACTCGAGCTAAATCAGCGTTTTCGCTGACGTCGAGCGAACAGGTGTTCCTGCGCGTGACGTCAGCTGCGTGGTGACGTATCGGTCCCTCGCTATTATTTCTTTTAATGAACAAACTTTGGTTTTACCCCCGTTTGAATGGGGAGCGAATTCATCTCACGCGCACTTGATGTCGCTGTCATAATTAATTTTATTTATTTTTTTGTAAACGGGGGCACATCAGCTGCGGCGGACATTAAACTAGCGGAACCTCTTCTTTTTTGCCTCCGTTCTGTCAGGATGAAGTAGTTTCCGGTCGACAGGGTACCAGCAGTAAACATGGCGGAGGAACTGCTGGAAACAGTGGACAGACTTCAGTCCCGACTCCTGGAGAACCCGGAGCCCAGAAAGGTAACGGCTGAACGGGTGGAGACGAACAGGTTCGGTCTTCGGCACCGACCGTCTCCCGGAACGCGGCGCTTGGTGTCGGGAGGCCGAAACGAATCTGCGGCCGCGAGTGTTCCCCGAAGTCGAAACGGTTTTTTAAATGTTGCGTTTACGGACCCCAGTCGGGATCCGACTTCAGGATAATGACACAATGAGCTGCTTCTTTTGTGGGTCAGCGTTGGCTAATGAACGTTATTT
The DNA here is from genome assembly GCA_016785225.1 of Psettodes erumei. Taxonomy (NCBI): domain Eukaryota; kingdom Metazoa; phylum Chordata; class Actinopteri; order Pleuronectiformes; family Psettodidae; genus Psettodes; species Psettodes erumei. The sequence continues at coordinate 2,472,489 of JAFBJZ010000898.1, read as the reverse complement.
ATTTTTTATTTTAGCTGTGTAAAATTAAAATATAAGTAATAAACAAAACACATTCACCAACAGAAATAGCTCGGGTTTGCAGATCATCCCTCCCCTAAAATTTAAATGCAACTCAGAACTTGCCATTAAACAAAAAGTTCCAGTCATGTATTATAGGACAGCGTTGCTCATTTTCACCATTTTACAAATTTTTTTCCCCTTTTTTAAATTTTGTTTAATACGTCACTGCATAATACATTTGCAAACAAAAAGTTAGTACAACCATAGTAATACAGATCTTTGGCTGAGTAGGAAAAATATAAAGAATAGAATATATAAATCTTAAACATAACTACATTAATTATTTATTTTCAGTTTTGGATATTAACGAAAGTGCTACACTATAAAAAGCTGAATTGAATAAGTTCGAATAAGGAGTCAGTAGTGTTGCTCTTTTGATCTCATTATTTCCGACAGCCCGTGAAGGCGTCACGTGGACGTCAAAATCGTTAAGCGGTTTTTAACTTGTTGTAACGTGGTTGTTTAACCCTCCCGACCTGCAGTAACACTCTCACCTGTCAGGTGTGACACCTGTCCGTGCACATTGGGACAGATACTAAAACCAGAACGTTAATCAACAGCGATAAATCGTCTTCTGGTGGGAAAAACTCGGGGCCAGTGTAGCCGTTAGCCGCGCAGCTAACTGGCGTCAGTACGGAAAGTAATGACAGTCACAGCGACTCCGGGCCTCTGATGTCAAACTGATCCGGGTTCAGTGAAGACGAACCTCAGCCGCTCACCGTCTGACGCTGAAATACTGAGATTTGACAGCGGATAATCCGGATTATTCACGGAGTCCGAGCCTCCCCCCTTTGTTTACTTTCTCCGCTGAGACGCTTCCCAAAACAAAGCAGCCATGACCCGTGCAGGAGGTTTGGTCAGCCGAACCAGAATCCTGTCTCCAGAACCAATGGTGTCGATAAATAATGTTGATGATAATGAATCAGTGGTTTCACAACAGCCCTGCCCCGTCAGGCCACGACATCAGCGTGTGTTCACTGCACAGAGAGCGATATGAAATATTAAGGTGTGACAGATCTCCTCAACTTTTTGTCCTGCAAGAAAATGTTTATGAGAAAAGCAGAAGGTCCATGTCCATGACAATATTTTCATGGGAAGGGAAATCAAAGCCTATGAACAAACCCGTCAAACAGATATGTGAATATGATTAAATCAAATTAACCACTGTACTTTCCTTTTTTTTAAAAAAAAAAAATCATAAAGGCTTCGCTTTTTATTCCATGTACTTGATCATGAACACTGCTGTGTTTTGTCTCGTTTATCATATTTTAATGAAAACTCTTGCTTCATTTAATTACACCTGTTCAGTGATGACAAAGCATCTCAGTCAGACCGTGCGATCCTCTGCAGTGGACTTTAAATGCTCATTTTAGTTTCCCCTCTCGTTTCACAGCTACTGAAGACCCTCAAAAGACTGGGGGAACTTCCCATGACTGTGGATATTCTGGTGGTAAGTGTTTGTGATCCACTGTTCATGTGATTTCCAAACCAGAATGTCTGCCAATGGAGAAAAAAAAAACAGTAAATGAAGGCATTTAATTCAGGGCTGTTTTATAAAAGATATGTGCTCCTGGGATTGGAAGTGATGAAGATGAGGGTGATGAAGTGGAGCTTTTTTGGAACTCAAATTTAAGAAAACAAACTCCTCGCATACTCAGCATTTTGTTACTGGCTTGGTGAGATTTATGGCATCTATCAGCAGAGCCTGAACATGTCCCGGACCAATCAGATCCCTCGGCTGAAGCTGCCTTAGATATGATAACAGCTGTAAAAGTGAAATGAACACGCAGAGATGACATGTCAGACTGAAACTCTGTTGTAACTGTACAAACTTTTCCTGTTAAATTAAAGCCGGCACATTTTGGCGTGGACGCTGCACTGTCCTGTGTCCTCTCGTAGGAAACTGGAGTGGGGAAGACTGTGAACTCCTTCAGGAAACACGAAGTCGCTGGAGAGGTGGCGAAAAGCCTTGTAGCCAAATGGAAGAAACTGGTTCCTCAGTCTGCAGACAGGTACCGTTCTGCCTGTGTCTCAACACGCGCTGACCACAAACGCTGCACACTGATTGGCCCTTTGGCCCTTTGGCCCCCTGAAACTCAGCGCCACTCGCTTGTGACTCATTGTCGCTGATTGCATAAAGGCCGGGTCGTTCTCTCCGGTGTTTAGATAAACATGCTAAACTCACTCTGAAGCTGAGTCATTTTAAACCCGGTAGATGAGACCGCCCCCGTGTTGTCGTGTGACAGGCAGAACCTGCTTCCTATGAAGCAAAAAGCTTATTTAACAGATAATGAATGGAGTGAAACACAGTTGTGATAACAGAAATCATGTCTTCACAGGACAGGTCTTAGCCTCTCTGGATTTAAATAACAACTACGTGAACCTGTCTGGTTTTATGAGTGCGGCACACATTCTGTTTGCTCGTCTCCGGTGGTTTATTTAGTTCGTTCTTGCTGTAATAACGCGCCCCACGGCACCGCTGCGTCGTGTTGTTACACAAACAGCTGCACCCATCGCTGGTGCCGGGTGTGTTCACGGGCGAAGCTGCAGCAAAAGTAATAAAAAGTACTAGTTTGATGCTGGAAGCAACACAGCTCCCGGAGATTTGTCGTATTTTGTAGGTAAAACTTGATTACGCAAAGTAACTTGTAACTTTTGCCAGTAGTTGAGTAACTTTCTGACTGCTCGTTTACTGGTGTTTGTGTGGGCACTGTTTTTTTTTTTTCCTCATTTTGTCCCTCCTCCTCCTCCTCCTCCTCCTCCTTCAGGCCCAACAGCCACGCCAAAGAGGCCTCTCGGTCCCACATGCACGCTCGAGGCCCGGAGGCGGGCGGCGGAGGAGGTCACCGACGCGCCCGGGAGCCCTCCCCTGAGGAAGAGCCCCCCTACATGGAAGAGGAGGAGGAAGAGGAGGAACAGGAGGGAGGCTACCACACTAAGTACTCGCCCTCGCCTCCTCAGCACGAGCAGTACAGCCCCCCGCAGCGAGGAGGCTACCAGTCGGACGAGTACGAGAGCCCCGAGCCGGAGCCCAGCCCCCCGCCCCCTCCCCCTCCCCGGAAAGATGTCCGCCACGCCAAACCAAACAGAGAGCCAAGCAAGAACCACCACCATCACCACGGCGACCGGAACAGGGACCGGGACGAGGAACGCCGGCAACGCCACGCACAGATGAGCAGCGATCGGGGAGGAGGAGGAGGAGGAGGAGGAGGAGGAGGAGGAGGAGGAGGAGGAGGAGGCGGCGGTGAAGGAAAGAAACGAGGTGTGGACAGAGAGAGACAGCAGAGTCCAGTACAAAAGCCCGCCAAACACAGCAGGAAGTCCACCACGCACGAGAGCAAGAGGGAGGAGAAGAAGAAAGGAGGAGAAGATGGTGAGTGCGCCTCAGTTGCTTCAACTGGTCCCAGTGCATTTCCACTTTTACCAGTTTCAGGATCCCTCACTGACAAATGAACTGGTGTTAGCTCCTTAATGAGCAGCACAGAGTCGGGCTGTGCAAAGATACCAAATGTACTTGAAAATAATATGAACTTTATTTAAAAAACACGAACACGTCCTTAATATAGAGAAGAGTGTTTTAAAGCTGAAACACCGTGCTGCACTGTAACCATGATTATTCCTTCATCAATGCTTTTAGTCTTTATGTGACGTTACTGTGTCTTAATGATAAATATGTATTGTGTATTTACCACTGAGTGCAGTCAGTTCACACTTGCCCATGTTGTGTGTTTTAGAAAGCAGAGATCAGGTAATTACAGGCTGTTGATCCACTTTAACCAAAATAATGATGATGTCGTTGTGCAGCTCTGTGAAAGAACAAACTTTTTTTTTTTTTTTTTCAGTCTGGATTAGGAAAGCAGCGGCAGAGAAGAACATCCTGTAACAGTTAACGGGGATGTTGCAGGTTTAGCGTTGTGTAACTACGCTGACGGGAAACAACAAATTTAAAAACACGATATAAACTGTCGCTGCTCTTTTCTGACAAGGTCAGACATTCTCTTTCCATCATCTCCATCCTGTCCTCAAACTTCGCTGTTTACCTCCTGACTTCCAGGGCGACCACGAGCGCCGAAGGACTCTCCTCCCAAGGAGAAGGAGGAGGAGGAGGACTTCGAGACTCCCACCATGTCCTTCGAGTCCTTCCTCACGTACGACGCCCCCACGTCCGTCAAGAAGAAGAAGAAGCCGTCGTCGTCGTCGTCCTCGCACAGTCGGCCGTCTCACTCGTCCTCCTCCACGTCATCCTCCCATCGTGCACGTACCCCCCCGCCACCCGCCACCTCCTCCTCTTCCTCCTCTTCCTCCAAAGCGAACAAGGCGAACGGCACTCAGGGCAGCAAGAGGCCACATTCAAGCTCCAGTTCATCAGCTGCGGCGCCGCCAACGGAAAAACGCAAGCGGGTGAGAACAAAGCGCAGTTTGACAGAATTATCTTCTCTTTTTGTTTTTCCTTGAGCTTTCAGCTACACCTCATGGTCTTCATCAGTGGTCTGCTCAGAAGCTGTGAGTCTGCTGACGTGAGTTGTGTTGTTGCCTGCAGGTGGTCGAGGCCGTTCCGACTCTTCCTGAAATCCCTCTGCCAGCGATTCAGCCCAATTACAGACCGCTGCCCTCCATCGACGTCACGCCGCTGTCCCCGCAGAGGCGTAAAGGTAACGCCGCCCGCCTTAAAGCGACTTCACTTCCTGTCACTCGCTGTGGCGTCGCTATATTGCTTCCTGATCTGTGTCAAACTGTCCAACTTCCTTCCCTCGCTGCCTTCAGTTCCTGTCTTCAACGATGAGGAGGATGCTGGGTTCACGGGGAAGAGGTTCAACTCCAAGATGGTGGTCTACTCAGGATCCAAGACCGCTTACTTGCCCAAGATGATGACCCTGTATGAGCAGTGCATCCGCGTGCTGCAGAACAACATTGACTGTGAGTGGAGCTGCTGCGTGTTGCTGTGTTCAGACAGTGAGCAAAAAGAGGCGCTGTGATGCATTGTGTATTATATATTAAATGCTAATCAGAGTAATTTAATATGAAGTCATGTTCAGTTCTCGGGTTCCTCACCATCAGGCCGTTGCAGCGCTGACACTCCACCCACCCGGTGTCTGAAGGCGGTCAAAACAAACGACAGCTGCTGCGCGATATGACAATTTTAAATCTCTGTTCTCTTTCAGCCATCGCCGAGGTGGGAGGAGTGCCGTTTGACATCCTGGAGCCGGTTCTGGAGCGATGTACACCAGAGCAGCTGTACCGCATCGAGCAGAGCAACCAGGTAACACACACACACACACACACACACACACACTGATGAAACGCATCCCCGAGCCCTTCACCCTGACAGTCGCCATCACAACCAAACGGCGTTTCCTCTTCGTTCAGTGTTTCACGGAGGATTCTGATGAGCTGTGGATGCGTCACTGTCACCGGGACTTCAAGCGCGAGTCTCCTCAGGAGTACGAGTCGTGGAGGGAAATGTACCTGCGGCTGCACGACGAGCGCGAGGAGCGACTGCGCATGCTCACCCAGAACATCACCTCCGCACACGCCAACAAACCCAAAGGTAGGAGCTGGAGCCGTACAGTAGTGCAAGTATAATGTGACGGCAGCTCAACGTCGCGGAGGTCTCTGAGCGTCCGTGCTGCGTTTTCTCTCGGCAGGGCGGCAGGTTAAGATGGCGTACGTAAATTCCGTCGCCAAGCCGCCTCGTGACGTTCGCCGCCGACAGGAGAAGTTCGGCACCAGCAGTGGTTTGTCCACCGCCGCGTCCACCGCAGCCGCAGCTCCCATTAAGTCAGTATCACATACAGGATGGTGTTGCCTCTTTTGAAATGTAGTCCAGCGCTTATTTTCTGTTCAGGACTTTGTGTCTCCTCACCCTCTTTCTGCATCTTTCAGAATAAGGCCAGCTACCACAGACTACTCCGGCGAAACCAGTCGCTCCTTCTCCTCCCAACAGAACCCTCCTCCCAGCACGTCTCGCTCCTTAGCACCGAGCGGAGGAGCAGGAGGAGGAGGAGGAGGAGGAGGAGGAGGAGGACACGCCGCCCGGGACAAGCCACAGGTCAAAAGTAAGTGTGTGTGTTTAACAGGATCGTAAGAAGATTTTTGGAAGATGAGTCGCTTCAAATCTAATAAATCGTCCGTTCTTGTTTCCTCCCTCTCAGAAATCGCCCCCATGATGGCCAAAACTATCAAAGCGTTCAAGAACAGATTCTCCCGCCGATAGTGTGAAAGAGACTGAATGTATTTTACAAATTCCATCTGTGTTTTTAATTTAAGTTTAGCTAAAATTTACTGGAGACCCCTTCATTACTGCACACACACACACACACACACACACACACACACACAAACACACACACCAGTACCCATCAAGCATCATATCATGAATTTTACAGTATTTTTTAAATCCAAGTGGTTGCATCTGTTTTGGGGCTCTTCAAGTAAGTATTTAAATCATGAATGACGGTCAGAGGGTGTGACGTCTGTGTTGAGGAAGTTAAGTTGCCATTTTTTTTTACAGGATGCAAAAGGACACAAACACAAAGTCTGTTACTTTTTCTTGTTATTTTAAAGGAACAGTTTGACATTTTGGGGAAATACACTCATTCACTTTCTTGCTGAGATTTAAATGAGAAGACTGTTACAGGACTCTCGGGGTTGTATGATTAATATGAAAGCTACAAGCTGCAGCCAGTTAGCTTAGCTTAGCATTAAGGCTGGAAACGGAGGGGAACAGCTAAGCCTTGCTCTGGCAAAAAGTAGAAAAAGATGTGGCTGCCGGCACCTGAAGCTCAGCAGTTAACATGTTGTATGATGTTCCACAGCAACAACCATTTATAGAAAGTGAAAGCCGCTCAACAGCGCCCCCCGGTGTATGTGAGATTGTCATTTTAACGTTGACATTTAGAGGTGCAGGTAGGTGGATATTGTTACATATAAACTGACCCTGGCTAGCATTTCCCCCATTACCAGTCTTTGTGTGAAGCTAAGCTAACCAGCTGCTGGTTGTTGCTTCATATTTCTTGTGCAGATATAAGAGAGTGATATCTGTCTTCTTCTGTAATTCTCAACAAGAAAGCAAATATGCGTGTGAGAATTTCTACCTTCACAGGTAAGAAAACAATACGCGTTCTTTTAATTTAGAAATGTCATTTGTTACTTCTCTTTATGACCAAACGATACACTACACTACACGCTCTTGTTTTGTCTTTTAACCGCATGCACGGTGCACGTCAGCTGCAACATTAAGACTCCACCTGAGACATCGACTGGTTGGTGAAAGGCTCTGCTTTTTTTTAAAAACAGACTTGTGCATATATAACATGTTTTTGCCTGGTGCATTTTCAATGTGTAGGGCTGAAACGATATCTATGAACTACACACACACACACACACACACACACACACACACACACATACAAACACATATGGTAGACTTTTTTAACCTTCCTGTTGCTTCAGACCATGTTTTCCTGCTGTCGAATGTGTGCGTCCCCCTTTATATCTGCTTCACTGTGACAAATATCTGAAATGAGGAATGAAGAGATAAGGAAGGAAAAAAAAACAACAATAAGTTGTGAGACTTCTGCAGCTTCAGTCTACAACAATGATGAGATGTATTTATTTTCAACACTGGGACCTGTCACCCCACATCACGGGCCTGAAAGAAGGTAGATTGAAAACTGTAATTTTATTAGATTTTAAAAAATGTTATATGGTCATTTTTATTAAAATTGACTTTTTGCCCTTGAAGTCTACCTGTTCTCCTTTTTGCTGAACTGAAGTATCACTGGGGAAAATAGTATGAAATAAAATTATATACCTACCTGATGTAAAATATCATAACAGTAGTATAATATGCAGGCTACTTTTATTTTTAAAAATAATTTCTCTTGTTGCAGAGAGCTGAATTGAATCATAGTGTGGTATTTTCTCCATGTAGTTTTCCGATTTCACGGATACTTTACGTTTACGACAGTTTGACGTTTGGTGGTAAGAGAGGCGAGCCAATCAGAGGACGCGTCACGTGTTCGATGTTTTGTTCGCCACGCAGGTAAAGTGACCGCTTACCCTCAGCGGAAAACCCCGGTAAGTCGAGCGCTTCCTTCAAAATAAAATGCGCTTCCGCTTTGCGTTCGTGTAAATCTTTAACATTTTAATGTACCCTGTGTGGCTTGTCTTTTTTTAATCCAGACAAACAAAGCTGAGCCAGTTACATTAAATGGCTGTGTGCTTATAGTGGGACATCAAGTCCTCATCGCATTATCAAACACTTATTTTGAAAGCCCCAACCGGAAATCCCTCAGTCGCTTCCGGCTGCTTGACGCTGCAAAGTGAAACTTGCTGATCTCATTTCACTTTATAACAACAGCCGGAGGAACCGTGGCTCCCGGCGTCATTGCTCCCGGTCGTCTGCAGCGGAAAGTCGCGTCTTCAGCTCCACGATGTCCGGGCACGGTCACGGCCACGGCCACGAGCACGGCTGCGGTTGCCAGGGGGAGCACGAGCCCGCGGAGAGGGGCCTGGAGTACGGACTGTACCGGCGCATCGACCTGGAGAAGCTGCAGTGTCTGAACGAGAGCAGGGACGGAGACGGAAAGCTGGTGTTCAAACCGTGGGACCGGCGGAACGAGCGGGACAAGGTAACGGCCGCACGGAGCCCCTCTCCCGGCCGGTCACCCTGCCTGCGTGCGCCCCGCGGAGAGTGCAGGTCAGCGGGGCTCCTGTCCGTCAGGAGCCGCAGGCTGCGCCGAGAGCCTCCGTGGATCTACGCAGTTTATAAACCAGAGTTAATCAATATCACCGAGGCTGACACATCACATGAGGCTGCAGGTTTAGAAAAAAAGTCATGAAAACATCAGTCTGGTTTGATGATTTGTTCTGGTTGTTTTAATTTGGGCCGTTTTTAGAAGCAGTTTTGTAGACAAAACATTAAATTGACTAAACTAGACATTTATCTGCAAATTAATTGATGGGGGGAAATAATCGATAGTTGCAGCCCTGTCTTATTCTGCTATTGTACTACAGTTCAGAGGCAGACGTTATACTTGCTTCACCATATTTATATGTTGTTGCTGTGTGACAACATCTCAGTGCACTGTGGTATTATTTTTATTGCTGCTGTCACATCGTAATTCCTCAGACATTATTTCTTCTGCTTTTAGTTTGTTGAGAGTGATGCAGATGAAGAGCTGCTGTTCAACATCCCGTGAGTTCAGAAATCGTGCATCATCATCGTCGTCGTGTGTCATCATCAGCCTGAATTTATCCTTCTCTCCTGCATGTTGACCGACTGTTTTGTTTGTCGTCTCTCCTGCGGTTGCATCTCTTTCAGTTTCACAGGCAGCGTGAAGCTGAAAGGCATCATCATTGCTGGAGAGGACGATGACTCTCATCCAGCTGAGATACGACTGTGAGTGTCTGCATCTCTGCTCAGGGGTCGGGGAGGTCACGCAGAGTCATCTCACTGTCCCATTCAAATAGGAACTAAAAAAAATCACAACTGTAAATGTAAAAAATGTTTTTAACCATTAAAAAAAAACAACATAACCACAAATTCTTCACCCCAGGTACAAAAACATCCCTCAGATGTCCTTCGACGACACTGGCAGAGAACCTGAACAAGCCTTCAGACTCAATCGAGACCCGACTGCTCAGCTGGAGTATCCAACAAAGTGAGACCGTGATCATACTTTGAAAATTTTCAGTTTCTGTGTGATGAGTTTCCAGGTTGCAGTAAAGCTCCTGTTGTGCCTGCTCGTCTGAGACTGAAACCTGCAGCTGTCCAGACTAATGATGTTTAATTCAGTGTCTTAATCATAGATTTTAAATGTACAGATTTTATCACAATTAACCTTTACGTAACAGATGTTCCTTGCAACCCAGGTCACTGGTGACTTAACTGGAATCCTCCATAGTCATATAGTAAATGGAGGCTTGTAGCTTTGACCACACAGGAGGTGGGAAGCTGCTGTACTGTAGCATTAGCTTCATTTTTTAGAAATCCTGGATGCTCAGTGACAAGTGAAGCCAGTCCTCTGTTTCTCTTTCTGTTGGTCGTGACATTTCATCCCTGTTTGTGTTTGCATGCGCTCATATTGCCATGGCGCCATATGAACATGATCACATCCTCCTTTCAGGCTTCATCTTATGTATCGCTGCTCTGTGCTATTTTCACATTAACACATTTCACTGTCATTTTCACACATTCTCCAAGAAGGAAATTAAAGTTTCTCTTGTTGTTTCACCACGTCCAGGATCGCTCGTTTTTCGAATGTTCACCACCTCTCCATCCACATCTCAAAGAACTTCGGAGAAGAGAATACCAGGGTTTACTACATCGGTCTGAGGGGTGAATACTCAGAGGTCAGTCTGGTTTTATAAAGACAGTGAAATTTGGACTTTTGTTTAACCAGTCACTTTCCCCTCAGCTCTGCTGCTCTGTGTATTTAACAGATTTTAACATAAGGTACCAAACCTGCGAATGCTGTTCTTTGCTTGACATCTTTCTTTTTGTACTGTCTAGGCTCACAGACACGAAGTGACAATCTGTAACTACGAGGCGGCGGCAAACCCTGCAGATCACAAAGTTGAGAGCATCATCCCGCAAACCAACTTCATTTCCTGAAAGCTCCGGAGAGGGGTGAGGAGGAAGAGGAGGAGGAGGAGGAGGAGGAGAGGTTTCAGCGGCACCTGCTGAACGTCACTGACACGAGTCCAAAAGGCAAAGATGAGTTCAACGCTGCACACTGGCAGGTTGGTCGAGCCCGACCAGGACTGGGCACTGAAATCTGAAGGCCCGAGGGCTTTGGATGTGTCTGGAAGTGCCAAGTTGTCGCTCTGTTTTTTTTTATGGCAACAAAGAGTGAAGGCTTAATGTGGGCAAAAAGCTTAATAATAAATGCATGAAACTCGGGCAACGTCTGTTGTCATCAGTCTAACCTGTATACTCTACTTCAAAAAAGTGACAGCTACTCTCAAATAAAACAGTGAAGGCTGGAAATTAAACCAAGCAATTACATTTTTTTAGAATAGATGATTTTCATTGTCATGTTTACAGCCTGGATTTATTATCAACTTCACATAATGATTTTTATTTGTAAAACGTGGAAAGAAACTTCTAAACTACTCTCAAACATCTGCACACAAAAATATACACTGCTCATACAGATTAACAGCCACTCTGGGGACATGATTGTAAAATTCACATAATGCCCATTAAACTACATTAATTTCCTTTTGTAAAGACAACATATTGTCCACTAACCACTGCTGGATGTTTCCTGCCACCTAGTGGTTTATTTTGTGAATGTCTTGTCTGAGCAGAATCTGGGATGGGTGTTCATATTCCACTGCTCCATTTGTCTTTCCTCATTTTTACGCTTTAATAGAACTGTCCTGTATTGTCCTATGGATCAAAAATTACAGTAGCAACTATTCCATTACAGCTGAATCTCCTGCATTCAAATGTGCACAGGTATTATCCAACAAAAATATCCTTAACTGACTAAAATATATTTATAAATATGGAAGTGTTATATTATCATACTGAATCACAGTTTGCAGGCCTTAAGCAGGGTTGTAGTAGTGTCCCCAAACACGGGCAGGGCCCCAGAAAAACTACACTTTGCATGACAAATCCGTGATTTGTTTTTTTTCTTTGCAAACTAAAAAAAACAACAAAACGTACAGATGTACGCTCTTCTGAACTGCAGGGAAGTAAAGCAGAACACAACAGAACAAATTCACTTGGTCAGTTTTAACCACAGTGTATCGATTTTATATTAAATTTATGTGTGTGTGTTTTTGTTTTGGGTTTTTTTTTGCTAAAAAAAAAAGGCGTCGCGATCAGAGTGGGGGCGTGTCTATCGGTTCCTGTGCGATGACGTCACACGTTCTGTCCCCGCCCCCTTCTGGTGTGCGGCCAGTAGCGGAAGTTCCGTTCCGTCGTGAACTGGGACAGCAAGCGGTGAGTGTATGGATTTGTACTAGCTAGCGGGCCGCGGTTCTAATTTTTAACCGCTTTATCCCGGCCCGAACCGAACCGTATCTGGGCCTGTCGGTGCTTAGGTTGTCTTCTGTAGAACCGCCCGTGTCCGGGGTCCGGATTTGAATTGTAGCGTTATCTTGAGGCGGTCGAAGCGACGCACCGGCAGACAATACGATTAGTGTATGTGTGTGTGTGTGTGTGTGTGTGTGTGTGAGAGTGTTAGAGCAGCAGACTCCACCACTACTAGCCCTCCACCACTACTGTGTGCCCCGTGTGTGTGTGTGTGTGTGTGTGTGTGTGTGTGTGTGTGTGTGTGTGTGTGTGTGTGTGTGTGTGTGTGTGTGTGTGTGTGTGTGTGTGTGTGTGCGAGGCTAAACCGGGATTAATCCGGACTGTGGAGGTTGGGAGTCAGTCCGTCCGTGTGTGTATCTGGGGGCAGCAGAGGCTCCGCGCCGCTGGATGCCATCACTACCGCGGGTGATGGTTCGCATGACGGAGCTAACCATTCATTGTCTCCTTCCTCCTCGACACCCACACCGCCCGCTCCCCCGTCGATGCTAATGCAGTTTAGATAACGGCAGCATCCGTTTTGACTGCAGTGTGAGCCGACGCGAGCTAACTAGCCGAGCATCAGCAGGCGCAGAGCAGAGCAGGGCTCGGGGGTGGGGGGTGGGGGGGGGGATGCCTGTCACTCAGTGCCGCATATTATCCTGCTGTTTGCCAGCCATCCGTAGCCATTGGGCAGAGAGCTGTCCGAGTGCAGCATCCTGCTGTGTGTGTGTGTGTGTGTGTGTGTGTGTGTGTGTGTGTGTGTGTGTGTGTGTGTGTGTGTGTCCACACACACACACACACACACACACGGGCTGCAGCACGCCTTTGTTTTTGACTTAAATGTAATTGGTGTCACGCAGGATGGAGACTCGTGATGCGCTTTAAGTTGGCTGCCACACAGGCATCATTTTCCTTTCTCCCTCTCGGTTCGCGTCACCTCAAAGCAACACCGAGCGTTTGCTCCTGACTTGGATCGGACCTAATGATCTGGGAATGGTGGGGGTGCTTTTCTACTCCTCTGTCCAGCTGGAATTTAACTGCAACACGGGCCTTCACAGCAGCAGAGCATTTAGTCTAAATCAAGACATCACTATTACCAGAATGCACAACACACCCACTGTCATCTGGCAGGACCCATCAGGGCTGCAGCAGCTAACAATAACCGCCATTGTAATCCATTTGGAGTTACATAAAATATCCAAAATAGTTTGAAAAATATGACAGCTCTAATTTCCCACAGCCAGATGTGATGTTTTCAAATTGTTTGTTATATTCTCCAGCACCCTAAACCTCAGGATATAAAGTTGACTTCCAGATATGACCCAAGAAAAACAAATCACCACAGCTATTGATCAATTATCAAATAGTTGCAGGCAGGCAGTTCTCGTATCAATAGTTGTATCAGTCAGCTACAGCGCCTCGATTTACTGGTAACTTTTTCTGAAATATGTAAAGGAAACGGCCACAATAGAGAGATGGGGGGTATGCAGCAAAGCTCCTCAAACCAGCAACAATGTGGTTCATTGTCAAGAGCTTAAGGCTGTTGGCTTCCATCATTCATTGATTAATCATTTCAATTGAGTGACAGAAAGCGGGTTTTCACATTTCAGTGTTTACAGGAGGGGACAGTCAAATACAAGCTGCATCCAGCATAATTCAGTTTCAGCATGTTGGATCAGGATCTGTTTTCAGATGGGTTTTTACACCCAACCTGAACTGGACTGGATGTTGAACGCAGCGTGGTTCTATTTTTAACCACCGGGCTGCAGAAGTGTAGAGAGTCTTTGTTTCTTACACTGCAAAGAAAAACCCACACGGCGTTTCCTGCTGCTGGTGCTCGGAGACGATAACAGGTGGAAAAAAAACAACAACAGGGAATGAAAGTGATAGATTGCTTCTCTGCACATGTTCCCGCCCTCGGAGAGCTTGTCCCATGTGGTGTTCCTGCACTCCCTCCATCTCTGAATCCTCTCCTCCGTTCCACTTCTTCTTCTCTTCGTGCCGTCTGCTTTCAGGCCCAGTATCTGTCAGGCTCTGTCGGGCTTAATTGCATCTGTTTAAAAAAAGAACCAAAGTAGAATTTGGTGACAACGAGCGCACATCTCGTGATGCGCCATTTAATCCCATTGTGTTTTCCTTCGTGTCCTCTGCTTAATGGGATTTCTGTACTGAGGGGTCGCTCTCATCTTGTGTGTGTTTGTCAGAAAACCTTCAGTCAAACACACAGTAAGTCCTCACAGTTGAGATCCTGCAGCTAAAGAATGTGTGTGTTTTTCACTGTCTTTACTTAAATGATTATAAAAAACAGTTGCTGATTGTTTTTGTGAGAGGTCACACGTTAAGACGCTTGAAGATTACGGGTTTAATTATTAACAATCCACTGTATTTTTCAAGTTTGTCACATATTTGTAGTTTAAAACCTTAATCTGAAAAGTACAATAAAATAAGGACAGTAAATATACTGGTTCTGTTTCGAAAGTGAAAAAATGTGGAAGTTTGATGCTTAAAGATGAGAGAGCATTTCTCAGAATTTGACCCCGCCCAGTTATTATTCATCTTTTACTCCGGCGGTTGCGGGACAGAGACACTTTCCTCTGTCCCCTCTGTGGACTCCCACCTCCGTCGTCCCCGTCCAGCGTGGGTGTGAATGTGAGCTGCAGACGGGACGTGGCGGTGGAATGTTAGAACCCGTGTGGTGTATAAACCCGTCCCGGGTTCACACATTAACTTTTATGTTCCGGCTCATTTCCCCATCTCCTCATCCGCCGTTTAGCAATCAGGCAGCACGCCACCTGACTCACCCGTCCCGTCACGCCGCTTCCTGTCCCACATCGCCGGAAAGTTAAAGGCCATTAAAGAGCGAAAGGCTTTTACTGTAAAAAAAAAAACACAACCTGATCTCATGTTATCGACGGCTGAGTCACCACGCGTTTCATTTAGTTAATGAGTCCTGATGCACACACACACACACACACACACATGACTGCAGCAGGTTCACTGTGTGTGTGTGTGTGTGTGTGTGTGTGTGTGTGTGATGTCGAGCTTTGAATGGCTGTGCTGGGCTGTAAGACAGACAGAGCTGCTCATTGTCATCGCCGAGGTCCAAACAACACGTCGCCCTCCTGAACCGCATGACCGCCATGAGCCAGTTTACCCCCCCCCCCCCCCCCCAACTGTTACTGTCACTGAGATGGATATTTTGTCATTTTAAAAATCTGCCGATATATCAAGAGAAACAAAACTGCTTTGATTGTGTTTTTTAAGAATCAAAGACCATGATAGAGGACACTGTTTGGAGAGACTTTAAAAGTTGTGGACTGAAGTATGGTTTTAAAACGTGGGGGCGACGTGTGTGTGTGTGTGTGTGTGTGTGTGTGTGTGTGTGTGTGTGTGTGTGTGTGAGTGTGTGCGTGTCCCAGATGTCCCTCTGTGTTGTGTTGAGCTTGCACAGCTCACTCATCCTGCAGAGGTTGATGCCAGAGAAAACAAGTCTCCCCTAATTCAATATGATGTAATCCAGTTACTCCAGCGCCGGGGGCTGATTGATCTGCAGCAGAATCACCTGATTATTTGTGTAAACTGATTTTTAGTGTTTCGCAGTATTTATCATCCACAGGATGCT
Source organism: Psettodes erumei (assembly GCA_016785225.1). Lineage (NCBI taxonomy): Eukaryota > Metazoa > Chordata > Actinopteri > Pleuronectiformes > Psettodidae > Psettodes > Psettodes erumei. The sequence continues at coordinate 2,456,776 of JAFBJZ010000898.1, read as the reverse complement.
CATGAGCGCCGGGGTTTCCACTAAAGAGGAGATGTAGACTGAAAGTGCATTTGAGACATTTGGTTTTATACGTGACGCGTGACCAGTCTCATGATTCATATTAAAGCCAGGAGGACAGAAAGAAAATGTACGAGCGTCGAATGAAGCTCTTTGTTAGGCGCTGATGCACATGACGCCATGTTTGATATAGTCTCGCCCTGTGCCATTTGCAGTCAGCTGACCTTCGGCTTTTTCCTTCTCCCCGACTCCAGCACCTCGTACAGTGTATGTGTGGCAACAACATGTCTGTGCCGCTGCTCGCCGAGGCCGTGACGGTGTCCGGGATGGAGAAGGAGACCGCGGCGGTGAGTGAGACCACGAAACGTTTAATTGTTTTTGGGTTTTGTTTTTTTCTTTATTGATGCTCATATCCACAGCATCTCACAGTCAGGGAGCGGTTGGTGGGGGGATGGTTTTGAAGTCCCAGCTCAGGAGCAAATTCACTGAGACAGACATGAGCAGCCAAGCAGGAGGCGAGTTCGGTCATTCCTCCCTCTCATGGAGCCTCAGCGGGGAGCGAGTGTGGAAACTGGCAGCGAGAGCAGATGGGGACCTGTTGTTCTCTGTTTTGGAAGGAGTGTGTGCGCACAGTGTGATAAATTGGCCCAAAGTTGTTTTTTTTTTTTTTGTACTGTTCTGATCAGGGCAGATCCCAGGCTTCCTCCCTTCACTCCAGCGTGATCTATCAGAAATATTACTGTGGGTGAAGTGGGATTTAAATTCTGTCCTCACCACTGCTTTTTTAATCTGTGTTACAGGTGATCTTCCTTCATGGTTTAGGAGACTCTGGGTGAGGGATTATTTACAGTTTGAATCTTTTCTTAATCTATGTGGAACGTCTTCACATTCATCCCTGTTTTTATTCTCATTTACTGTCGTTAATCTAACGTTGGGCGCACACAGTGGGTCCTGTGTCATTTGGATGAATGCTCAAATTAATCCCATCACCTCAGATGTTACGACGACGGCCTCTCATGACCGGGACCGGCCGTGGCAGCATAACATCAATAATAATCTCTCTGTGTGTGTTTTCTGTCAGGCACGGGTGGGCCGACACTCTGACGGGGATCCAGCTGCCTCACGTCAAGTTCATCTGCCCCCACGCGTAAGTCTTCATCCGCAGGGAGCACAGCTGACACGTCTGCGTCGCCACAATTTAACAGCAGCTTTAAACAAATTGTTTTTCTGCCGCTCTGATCGATCGGCAGCGTTTAGCTCCCGGCCGCCGATCGTCACGCTCTCGTTTCTCTGCCCGCAGGCCCCCGATCCCCGTCACTCTCAACTTGAAGATGATGATGCCCGCATGGTGAGTTGGCGTGATGAGAGATACGGGCCTTCTGGCTCAACACTAGATGCCATTGTTTCCCTGGAAGCCACAATAGGCTCCCGTGTTGCCGCTGACAATCCGGCGATTGTATCTGTGGGTTTCCTGAAACGCTCGGCCCTGCCCGTGTGTCTGCAGGTTTGACCTCATGGGTCTCAGCCCCGAATCCCCAGAGGACGAATCTGGAATCAAGAGGGCGGCAGAAAACAGTGAGTTTGAGTTTCCTGTTGAATCAGTGCAGAGATGTACTGATATGTCAGCGCTTCTGTCTGCGTCAGTCATATCTGATCTGTCTTCACGTGAAGTGAGAGAGAAGATGAGATATGCTGCAATGCACCAACAAAGGCGACTGCAAGCCAGTAAATGTGCACGTGGAGGATTTCACATTTGAAGGAAACACACTTGACTTGTTCGTTAGAGCTGGAAGGTGAAACACCACAGCGCATCTTAAAGCGCTTATCCCGTCTCACCCCTCTTCTCTGAGGGCAGCCGCTCTGAAAAGCTGCCGCATAAACACTTTTGAGTTGGGTGAGTTTATTTCACCCAGGCGTTTAGTTCGGAGCGGCCGGAGATGTGGTGAAGACCTGAGGCTCCACCCAGAGGCCAGAGAGTAAAGTCTCACATCAGTCCTAACAGTGAAGGGGGAGGAGAAGGAGAAGGAGAAGGAGAAGGAGGAGACAGTATCCTCGTCATACCTGGCGCTTCACATCTGTCAGTCTTGTTGTTAACAATCTTTCTGGTTTTCCTTCAGTCAAGGCCATCATCGAACACGAGGCTAAAAACGGGATCCCTCCAAACCGCATCATGCTCGGTGGCTTCTCTCAGGTAGGATTTGCCGTCGCAGCTGACGACGTGATGTTTGGGAGTGATAGTTAACGCGTGCGACAAACCCTCTTTCCTCTTGTTCCCCCTCAGGGTGGGGCCTTGTCCTTGTATACGGCCTTGACCTGCCAGCATCAGCTGGCTGGTGTTGTAGCCCTCAGCTGCTGGCTTCCACTTCACCAGAGTTTCCCATCGGTGCGGCCCCAGTTTCCCTCAGCTTCAACTTTAAAACCGATGCGCTGCTTTAATTGAAATATTTCCGCACAGTTTAAACTTTGAACGGTCTGTCCCCCCGCAGGCGTCCAACGGCAACAAGAACCTCCCCATCCTGCAGTGCCACGGCGACTCGGACGCCATGATCCCCATGCAGTTCGCCACCATGACGGCAGATAAACTCAGAACCATAGTGAACCCTCACATGCTCACCTTCAAATCCTTCCCAGGGCTTCCTCACAGCTCCTCTCCTCAGGTACGGCTGTGGCTGAGTTTCAGAAATGGAAAAACGTTGAAAAATGTTTTTGATATTTAACGTAACGTGTATTTTTTTTCTCTTGCAGGAGATGGCGGCCGTAAAGGAATTTATCGAGAAGCATTTGCCCCGAATCTGACCTCACCTCATCCCCACTGTGACCCCACACACCCCCACCCACCCACCCCCGCCCGAGACACTGACCTCTCACCCCTGATCTGCCATTTTCCCACAGGAAACAGCCATGAGCACCCCCCCCCACACACACACACACACACACACACGCACACAAAGGTAACACGCATGTATTAATATCAATTTGATCCACACTACTAAATAAACCACTCCCATGCAGTCCAACAGATTTGTCGCACACACTGATTGGATGAGAACACGCCCGAGTCTTAGCCTCCGGAGGGAGAAACACTGACTCACACAGGACATTCCCTTCAGTTTCATCTGAACCACCTCCGCCTGTCGCCCGCTCCACCTCAGTTTTCTCCAATTTTACCTCATTTTGCCTCATTCTGCTTTTTTTTCCCCCCAGCTGTCACATCCTCCATTACTTCCACCACCATGCATTTCCCTCTTGCATTGCTGTGTCATTGAGTGGAAAAAACCAAGAAGGCAGGTTAGCTGATTCTGTCCGGGACCATACTAAGGCACAGACAGACCGGGTCCCACCTCGCGTTAATTTCTGCCTCCTCTGTTTTGCACAGAGTTGAGTGTGATGAAAGCTGAGGCTTGATAATGTGCATCCACGCTGAGAGAAAGGGTCGGCCCGACCTCTTGTTTGTTTATAGGCTTCTGCTTGGCTGCAGTGAGAGCAAAGACAGTAAAATACTTTTAAAAAATGCTGCATGGATTCCAACTGTATTGGCGCTAGCTCCCGCTGCTTTATGTTTACAACCCTGCTCTCACTCGTCACTGTGCCCTGCTGCTTTATGCTCAGCCGTCAGGTGAGTAAGTTTCACCTGGCTGTGCCCGGTCTGACAGCAGCTTCACTCCTCTGTGTTGGAGTCCCGCCTCAGTCTAAACCAGGAGCAGTGAGCGCTGGTTTGCAACCAAGCCTTCCATTCCACCACCCACCGGCTCACGACACCGCTCCACCACCTGTCCTGGTCTCGACCCCGAGCGCTTCACTGCAAACAGCCCTTTTAATTAATGCACCCACTTCCACGGTGGTCTCACATTACTTTTTTTAAAATGATGACTGTAATGAAATATCTTGAATTATTTGAAGAAATCAAATTGAAATAAAAGAAAACTAATCAATACATACTTTCACCACCCTGTGCTTTTTTTTTTTATTTCACACCTGCATGATCGCCGTCTCTTTCTGCTTCTACTATGTGATTCTTTATGCAAAATTACCTCAGTTGATTTCCTTTGTTTTGAAATCAGTTTGTTGGCTTATAGGTGAATCAGTATGAGTTGCATGACAGAATGCATCACTCCAGGTGGCTGCAGACCTGCACACGCTGCACACCATGAGTCGTTTCACTGTTCCTCCCTTCTTCATCCTCAGACGTTTAGCCCACGATCAATCTCCTCCCATTTCTAAATAGTTATGGAAACCTGCTTCCTCCATATCTTCTGCCATGACACCAAAGTGGTCCTGAGTTCAGAACTAGCCCAAACCATTTAACCCCCCCCCCCCCCAAAAAAAACCAACATTCCCTTACCAGCTCCTTCCTTTGGCAACTTACTGTAACCCTCTAATAAAACATAAAAGGTCAGATTTAATCCCAATACTATGATAGTTCACTTGTTAAAAAAAGGCTATACACTGGGAGGGCTTTGGCAAGAAGCTGTTCCAACATAACTGAAGGTGGATTTTACAAATTTAAAAAGAAAACGTTAATCTTGAACAACTTGTGATCCTTGGACAAAGGAGTGTAACTCTGAGGAGTCGTGTGTGCTTAAAGTATATATATATATATATATATCAGGTGTTCTGCATTTTTTCCTTTGTGAATGTTAATTTTGCTCTCCTCATGATTACCTGTTCTATATTGTTCTCAAACCTGATTTTTAAGACAAAACAAAAAAACATTGGAAAAGGACGAAAGACATCTGTTTTGATTGTTGTTCACAAATCAATGAATGTCTCTTTTATCTCCTCGAGTCCTTTTGTATTTTGCCGTCACTGAATTTTCTGATCCAGCCCTGCGTTCTGTTCGCTTCGCATTATTTAGTTTGTTTTTTTCTCCCCTTCGACACCTTTGCCTTTTTTTTTATTATTCCAGAATTTCCTCACGTGAAGATGTCACCCTGTCTCGTGTGTTTTCTCCTGAGTTGTATGTTATCATTGGTTAAACTTTTTACCTATGTTTTTTTTCCTGGTTTGATTATTGAACTTATGATTGTTGCGTTTGGTCACTGTTGTCATCTCATCCTCTTTTGTGTCTGTTTTTAATGATTAAGAAAACATGTTGAGGAGAGACTGATGGTCTCTCTGCTTATTTTGTTTCCAAAACACCTGTATGCCGAATAAATGACAGAAGAAAAAGTCCCTCGGAGTTGAGCATCTTTCATTTTTGTTCCTGGATATCACAACAGATTTTTATTTATTTTTTTGCCATACAGTTTATGGTTGAAAGGAATAGTATATACATTTGAGAAGTTGTTGCTGTTGAATATCTGGCACTTGTGGCTAAAAAAAACACCTAAATGTTTAATCAGTTCTTAAAACTAATTGAATTTCTATTAAATGACTAATTTATCTGTCAGCATTGCACCTGAATCATCAATAAAAGTGTCAATAGATATAAATAAGTGCCCATCAACAAATCTTTGCCCTATGGACCTTCAGGAGGTAAATCCGGCCGTGTCACTGGAGATACTGTATAACTGCAATGTGGTAAAACAAAACGCTGTGGCGTCGCCTGGCTCCCAATTAAGAGCAAAAGCGAACAGTCAAACTGATTGGCTTCTCGGCTCTGGTAACCCCTCCCACAGAGAAGAGAACCAATGAACGCCATCGGGCGGATCTCACTGTGCCGGAGAAAGAAAGACCCTTTTTTTGCACAACCGTTAGTCGCCATTTTGAGAGGTTCGACCTACTAGCACAGATAGGTTGTGACGCGACGAATTTAAAAGTTTTTGTTATTTTAATAATAATTTTCGCTGATAAGAACCAATGTCTCGATTTAACAATAATCGCGGCGGACTTGGGATGAATCATTTCCAGCCACGCAGAGGCGGTGGGCCCGGCGGACCGATGCGGGGTGGTGTAATGGGAAACCCAAATTTCAGGAATCATCCTTTCCAAAATCAGAACCAGAATCGGAGGGGACCAAATAATAACTTCAACAAACCGCCTCATCATGGATCGCAGACGACTCCACAGAAGCCACAACCAAACCAGTCGTTGCCTATCATCCCTCCGCCGACTCCCGGCCCGGCTCTCACGATGAAAGGCCCGATGCAGCAACAGCAGCAGCAGCAGCAGAAACCGGCGCAGCAACAGCAGCAGAAACCGGCACAACAACCACAGCAACAGCAGAAGCCACCACAGCAACAAAAACCGGCGGCAGCACCACCACAACAACAACAACAACAACAACAACCACCACACCACAGCAACAGCAACAGCAACAGCAGCAGCAGCAGAAACCGACACAACAGCCGAAAACACCACAGCAACAGAAATCAACCCCTGCACCTCAGCCGAAGATCCAGTCCCCACCGCCGAAACCTAACATGACGCCCCCTCAACCCAACCATGCAAACAAGAATCAGAATCAGAACCAGCAGTTGAAGTCACCGATAGGAAATGCTAACAGACAGCAGCAGAGACAGCCACCCCACACGATCCCGAAGGCCGGACCACAGCAAGGCCAGAAACTAGGCCCCCAACAAGGCCAGAGGACAGGGCCACCGGCGATGAAGCCCAAACTGGGCCGAGAGGAACCGGAGAGAAGTGCCGCGAACATGAATGCAGCGGAGTCAGACGGGAGCCAGTCACAGGTCTGTGTTATTCCCTGGAAAACATTTCATACCTACAATGGCGTCGACGGGCATTGTTGTTACCTAATGCTAGCTTAGGAAGCACGACTATGAGTCTACTCGTTTTGACGGTCCCTTCAGCCCGAGCGGGTGGAGTTATCTTACAACCGTCCCTCCAGTGAACGAGTCTACGGCCATCCGCCCCCCCATGATCGTCGGCGGTACACGCTGCGACTGAAATCGAGCGCACCACATTTGAGTCTTTTTAGCTATCCGCCATCTTGTTTAGAATTTATGCAGTCAGAAACGGCGAGATTTACTCTGGTGAAAAGAGTGTTTAATTTCTAACCGTGGTTCGTTTTACACTGATTTTCACCTCACTTGTGTTACGTATGCTAGTTTGCCGAAAGCCCACTTCTTAAAATGTAGGTCTTTGTTTCTCCCTAGAGTACACACGTCGTGTGGGGGATGGGCGGTTGGACGTCGACATAAAAATGAACGATGGCATTTGTACAAGCGCGGCTGTTTGACCGATATAGGTTTGAAGAAGACAGTGTGACGTGGACTGGCTCAGACACTTGAGTTTGAATCCGTGCTGTTTCGTGTCATATCAGGGCGGGTTCAGGGCATCGCTGTCCATGCTGCTGAAGCCCGGGGAGAAGACGTACACCCAGCGGTGCCGCCTGTTCATCGGTAACCTGCCCGGAGACATCACAGAGGATCAGTTCAAGAAGCTGTTTTCGAAATATGGAGAGCCCAGTGAGGTCTTCATCAACAAAGGCAAAGGCTTTGGCTTCATCCGACTGGTAAGACCTCGTCTGAACCATAAATGTAAATCAGCATAATACTGTGCCGGCCTCCGATCCTTTAACAGTCTCGCCTTCTTGCAGGAGTCCCGTGCACTTGCAGAGATAGCGAAGGCAGAGCTGGACGACACGCCGATGAAAGGCAGACCTTTGCGTGTCAGATTTGCCACACACTCTGCAGCTCTGTCTGTGAAGAACCTGTCACCGTTTGTGTCCAACGAGCTCCTGGAAGAAGCTTTCTCTCAGTTTGGGATGGTGGAGAGGGCCGTTGTCATTGTGGACGACCGCGGACGCTCCTCGGGACGGGGCATCGTAGAGTTTGCCTCCAAACCTGCTGCCAGAAAAGCCCTGGACCGGTGCAATGAGGGCGTCTTCCTGCTCACCACGTAGGCAAAGTCACTGAGTTCAAAGAGCAGTTTTGTTTTGAATGTAAAGATTTAATGCACGTCCTCGTTTCACCCCATTCAGGTCACCTCGGCCTGTCCTTGTGGAGCCCCTGGAGCAGTTTGATGATGAAGACGGTCTACCAGAGAAGCTGGCACAGAAGAACCCCAGATATCAATCGTAAGCATGTCACACCATCCCATTGTTTGTAGGAATAGACAGAATAGCTTTAAATTTCAATTGAAAACTCCATCCAATGCTTCTCCAAGTCATTGTTTGGTGAGTAGCAGATGGTGTGATGTGGAACTGGGGGAAGGTGCAGCAGCAAGCGGCAGCTGTTACAAATCAATCTCCTGTGGGGAGTGGCAGATGTTTGTGATAAAAGTGTTAGCAGTAGGGTCATGGCTGACATGAGCACTGATACCCACACTATCTACGATACAAAGATGACTGCTAATGAATGAAATATATTATAAAAAAATTACCACAGGTCAGAAGAGATTAGAGAGCCTTATTGGCATTTATTTACATTTCAGATGTCCTCTTTTGTGAATTTCTTTAATCTGGCAATAATGTCTTGTTTCTGCAGAGAGAGAGAGGAACCCCCTCGCTTTGCCCGTCCAGGCACTTTTGAATTCGAGTACTCCAAGCGCTGGAAGTCGCTCGACGAAATGGAGAAGCAGCAGAGGCAGCAGGTGGAGAAGAACATGCGCGAGGCTCGCGAGAAGCTCGAGAGTGAGATGGAGGACGCTTACCACGAGCACCAGGCCAATCTGCTCCGACAAGGCACGTGGAGGAAGAAGGCCTGTGGCCGCTAACCCTTCGACTGCACGTGTAGGGGGGAGTAGCTCGGTGTTAAAGCGTTACCTGTTGTCCCTGCAGATCTGCTGAGGCGACAGGAGGAGCTGCGGCGCATGGAGGAGCTGCACAGTCAGGAGATGCAGAAGAGGAAGGAAATACAGCTCAGGTATTCAATAGAGTCCAGTAATAGATCAGATGTGTTCATGCTGGTTGATCAACACGTGACTGAATACTTTTTGTTCTCTAACAGACAAGAGGAAGAGCGACGCAGGCGGGAGGAGGAGATGCTTCGTAAGAGGGAGATCGAAGAACAGATGCGGCGTCAGCGCGAGGAGAACTACCGGATGGGCAACTTCATGGATGTGAGTTAAAGATGATACGATGATACGCACAGTATGTGGAATGCAGTGAGATACTGCATCTCTGTTTGCCTGCTTTAATGCTTACTCTCTTCTTCTGTCTTTTGATTACAGAGGGACAGGGAAATGAGAATGAACCCTGGACAGTTGGGCATGGGTGGTAAGTTGTGATTCCCTTCTTTAAAAGGCTCACTGATGCTGATGTAAATCAGCGGTGCCATTAGCAGACGTGGTCAGGAGTTGTTTATATCAGACACCGTGCGCGTGCTTGACTCGTTGCCGTGGTGTCCCTGTTAGACATGCCCTTCGGTGGAGCCGGCCAGAAGTTCGCCATGGGCGGAATGGGCTTTGAGGGACAGCAGGGAATGGGACCGTCCCCAGGAGGCCTGATGGGCAACGAAATGGTAAAGTATCCCACTTTTGGGAAGATCATTAGTTCATGTAGCCTGTGCTCGATTCGTCCTCTACGTCGGGAAGACTCCCGGGCCGAGCCGGGCGGGAGGACGTGAATTATCTGTCAGTTGATTTCGGGCGACTTGCCGGTTGTTGGACGCGACAACTAGGGTTTCTCTCAGTGGTGAGCCACGCCCCCTCAGTTATCGTCACTCGAGTCTTGCTGCGCTCCAGCTAAACCGTCAGCCTGCACTAAACCTGTAAGCCGCAGCTCTGACAGCTGTAGACACACCTCAGCTTGTGTAGTGGACTGACATTGCAAGCCCTGTCTCGTGTCATGGACAGGCACTTTTTCTTGACCAGAGGCAGAGTTGCGTCTACTAGTTGTTCTTCTTTTTTTCCAATGTTTTTCTCCAGTTTTAAATCACCCGTTTCGCTCTGTGACAGCAGTTTTGTGTGTCCCGTGTCACCAGAAGAAAACCAGTTTGTGCATTTTTGATGTGAAATCCTGCGTAAAGCTCCTTTTGTGCTGCGAGTCAGAGCGGCAGTAAGGTTGAAGTTCATCTTCTGGACTAACCGTCTTTACTTTCTCATCAACTTTTAAAAAAAAAAAGTATTTATTAACCTTTAGTGCAGGCTGATGGTCGTAGTAGTCCAGCCAGCTGATGAGGGCAGGCGCAGCCTTGTGACGGTGTGTGTAGGATGATACTGGTGTACAGCGGGCCGAGCCTGAGATCTGTGCTTCTGGCAGAATTGTTGCACCAGCGTCGTAGTCCCGTTGTCTCTGGATTCCAGTTGACAGTAAGAGCGGCTAACTTCTCCAGAACAATTAACTTGTGAACAAGCTGCGTTCTCTATTGGAACATTAGAGCGCCACACGTCAGGAGCTAATCTTTGTTTGGCCTAATTTTCCCCTCTTGCTTTGGACTTGAAGCAAGACGTGTCAGTAATGTTGATGTTGGCAGTGCATCACTTTCACAAACCATTTAAGTTGCATGAAGTGTGCATCTTAACACACTAATTCTACCTGATGGAGCTCAGTAAAAGAATGTGATAACTATGAGCAGATTAATACTGTGTAGCTCCAGTTCAAGTCGTATTCATATCCTACAGTGGAACTTCTTCATTGCCTCCTGTGTTTTCTTCTTTACTGGAGCCTTGGAGCTTCTGGATGTAACTCAGAGCCTCCTCCTCCTCCTCCTCCTCCTCTTGGAGATTTGGCTCATCAGTCATTCTCTCTTTCTCACTCCATTTAAGTTTCACACAACGCGTCTGAATTGGCAAATGTATTGATGAATCAACTGCTGTCTTGTTGGGAAATGGTTGAGCTGAATGTCTTGTGCAATGTTGACATTTTACTGTGCCCAAGTGCCAATCCTGGACACGCGTACCGCGTGTCGTGGCACAGTCCGCCTCACTTCACATCCTGGTCACATTTGGGACCATTAGTTAAGTATTTACCTTTTTGTCAAGGCAGTGCCATAAGAGGTTCTGTGATAGCTGAACAGCTGATTGAATATCCAGCATTTCCGTTCAGGAAACTTCACGCAACTCACTTAATTGCCAATCTGTTGCAATGGCACTTAATTTGAAAACCTTTTTTGTCCAAATTTTGAAGGAAACCTGAATTCCACTTCCAGCAAATGGAATGAAACCATTTCTAATTCATAATCGATCTGTAATGAATCCATTTCTGTTTTTGTAACTGCCTCTGTGAGGAGGCCGGGCGACATGTGTAACGATCATGAAGAGATGAAGAGCTTCGGCTCGTGTTGGCATGCAGTGCAGACACCATGCTAGGCAGGCACTAACGAAAGCATTACCCTCTCTTCCTTCTCCTGTATGTATGTAACCTGTGGCACCTGTGGATCTTCATGTTGGAACGAACGGTTTCTTCGGCTGTGTCTCCTGCTGGTTGTGTTGTAAATCTGCGCACAATATAAAACAAACCACTTCTGTTGCCAATACTTTTTGTGCACCTCCATATGGACATGAACTATGTGCTCGCGCACTGATCCCCATCCCATACCTATCTGCCCCCCCTCCTCCTGGCAAATTGAACCCCGCAGCGCAATGAGCGCTTTGCCCAGGGCGGCCCTCGGGGAATGGGTCCCGGTAACGCCGGGTACGGCCGGGTCCGTGAGGAGTTTGACGGTCCCACTAAGAAAGCCCGTTTTTAAACGCTGCTGTTTGACGCTCCCGGCAGCAACATTTGTATAGATTCTCCAAAACCTGGAAACATGTTTAGTCGCATCTCTTGTATTTAAGTTTAAACTGTTGCTGCATTTTTAGCCCGACACTTTGCTCATTTTATTACAAAGTCAATATTTTCCTTTTTTATTTTGTGTTGTCAGTAGTATGGAAAGGTAGGTCACCCCGTGTGATCCATTAGTTCTTTCTGACCCATGTACAATTTTCTTTTCTAGATGTACTATGCTCTGTGAGTCGTCGTGAAGTGATCATTGTGACATTTTTCTCAACTTTCTATGGCTGTGTTTTGTGCCATACATTTGGAGTCAAAGCATGTATTATAATAAAGACAAATTGGTTCTATCAGGACAAACTTTTAACATTTTATTCTGGAAAAAAAAGAAAAGAAATTAAACTTACTCTGCGTTCCAAAAGCAAACCAGTCGGTTGTTAGCACCAAATCAATCATGTGGATCAATCTTCCACATTAGGTCTTAAAGGGTCTATGTGTTATCTCTGCCCCAGTCCTGCCCCGCCTCCTTCAGTGATGCGTTTAACACAGGTCAAAGGTCAAGGAGCTGATTCTCTCCGCTCCGTCTTTTCCTCCTCCATTGTGTTCCCATCACATTGTGATCATTAGCCGACGCCCGTCTTAATCAGCAGATCATAATACCACGTGGTGATTAAGTGGGGACATGAATACTGCAGAGTGGAAGCAGTTACACATTAAGTATTGTGTACTTTTACTGCGCAGCTCTGCGCTCAGTGCTAACTGTGAGACCGTCAGGCTCGTTTCCCTCGTCTCATGCAGCAGTCCTGCCTCAGGAAAGCAGAAATACCACACATAGATCCTTTAAGAAACCCTGCTGTGTGTGCGTGTGTGTGTGTGTGTGTGCGAGGTTGTCGGTTACCAGGTGGACAGATACACAGTCTGTTTGTGTGTGTGTGTGTACGTACGTTCTGAGTCTGAGGCGTCCTGACTACGTTTACATGCAGTCCATCATACCGCAGGATCACAACAAACTGCATGTAGAGTTATTGGACAGATGGACGGATTATTTCTATTTATTTATAGTAATGAGATTTCATCCATTAGTAAACGCATCAACCTCTGCTGCTGTAGCTCACTGCTCAGTTAGTCTTCGGGGGATCCAGTCAGTGCTCGTGTTTTCCTTTGCGTTATCAGACGTAGTGACGACTGTGCAAAAGAGCATCAGTAAATAAAATAACCTCATTCCTGTCAGTGGCAGCAATGTAAACAGCTGCACAGATTTTAGTTGGAAACAAGTTAGTCAGATAATCCCACAGATAATCCTGGACAAACCTGCATGTAAACGTAGTCATTTCCAGTTGTGGACAGTTGGTGTGTAACAGGAACACGGGGGGGGGTGTTTGCCAAAGGAAGCTGGCATCAAATCATATGTGGAGTTCATACTTTACAGTACTTACTGTAAAATACTTTGCATGACTGGGAAGGATCTTAGTTGGGTTTGTGTAATCCTGATGAGCGGTCCGCTCTGAACTGACTGTTGTTCTGTCTGCGCACCTTAAAAGGGAAATAACTTCAGCTCCACTTCAACAGACGCTCATGTAACAAACGGAGCCAGTGCGGTTTGTAGAAAATTCATATTTAAAAAAACCCAAAACAATGAGCATTCAGAATGACTAAACTCATACTGGAGTTCATGGCCTGTCTCTGCTGCATGCTCCACTCTTGTGAATCTTTTTACTTCCTGTCTGATCACTGGGTTTAACAGACTAAAGTGTTCCTCTGTAGTTACTGTTGGTCTATATTTAGTATATAATAATATTTCCACTTGTACTTTTGACTCACTGTTGAGGAAAGCTTAGACAACAAACACACTCGCCTCTCCTCATGAACTGGTCTGACTTTAAGTTTGTCCACTGACCTGACTGTCTCTGCACGTCAGGAGCAGGACGCAGTGACGTCCACGTCCACGTCCACGTCCACGTCCTGTCTGTGAGTGCGCAGCCCTTACTGGCCGCCTCGCTTCAACATGTTCACAGTGTGATCCTCCTGGAGAAACATTTGAATGAAGAGTCTCCGCTGTGCATAATGTGTCACCTCATTAAATATTGGTAATTACATCTCCAAGGTAACGCCTGCCGTCTGTGGATGAGTCACACCTGTATGGGTTGTGTTTGGCGCCACCATCGCAGACGCCCAGCAGGTGACAAAGCTTTAACCCCCCCCCTCAATCACTGTGCTACCCACTCATCCTTCTGTCTTGCCTCAGCAAGCGTTCTTCATTATGATGTAGTCGTGGGATTGGTCTGAAACTGTGAGTGCATTTATTTACCTTTGTTAAATCCCCATAAGAAAAATGATTGAGTCCACAGAAACCTACTTGAGCGTTTTGTTGGCAGTTGTTCCTGCTCATGTAAATTTTGCCACTGGTCTTTCACGCTCAGTCCTTGGTCACATTTTCAATTATCTTTCTCCTTTTACAAGACGAACAATAAGCGGCTTCGTGCCTCCACTCTGCAGTCACTTTGATGGTGGACTCCACCTCATCCTGCAGTAGCTCGTCAAATAGCTAAAGCCTGTCCACACATCGAGGCCCTTTAAAACGCAATCCTCCTCGTCTCGTGCACGGACGATAAACGCATGCTGCACGGTGTCCCAGGTCAAACGTGCCTCTGAGGCCCGCAGGTACTCGGACGGACGTCACGGAGTGTACACCTGAAATGTTACGTGTGTTTGTGTTCTGTGCATTTTTTTCTTTAACAGGTTTGACCAGCTTTAAAGATTGTGGACTCAAAGTAACAAAAAATACCTGAGATAGTCAGATTCAGCTGATGAGAAAGACACGATGTTCGGAGCGAGGAAGCACGTGTTGACTCCTGAGTCAGAGCAGGACAGAGTTAAGTAAGAAAGCACGTCGTGCCGCGTAGCAGCGAGTCTGTGCGACACGTACTCGGTGCGTGCTCGATGGATCACGATTGAGATCACTGATCGTAGAAAATTCTACGTGAGTATTTACATCTTTTATCAAATGATGTGCATAAGTACAGTCTAATGCTCTATTGTTGTTCTTCAGCTTTTATTTTTAGCGACCGCAGGCTCAAGTCATTTTTATTATTATTATTATTATTATTATTATTCATCTGGCACTGCTGCGTTTGCAGACAAGAGAGATTCATTATTTTTCTGATTCCTGCAACATAACAACGCTTTTTTTTTTGTTGTTTGTTTTTTTTAACTTTGAGGATTCATCCAGACCTGATATTCTGTAGACGGCCTCTAGTGAATTTTTTTTTTTCAAGGTGATCCCTTCATGTTCATGAAATAGTTCAAATGTAAAGTTAGATGTCATGACATGATCAGATTCAGCACTCAGACTGTGGGACACCTTTAGACAATTTAATTACAATATTTAATAGAATATTTCCCCCTTTGAAGGAATTGTTGTCCATAACATAGTGAATGGAACATTAGTGGAAAAAGGTAAATTATAATCTCAGTCAGTTGAACATGATATAACTCCAGGAACTTGGTGTAAGCTCATGTAATCAACCATCTACCACACCAGGTCCGTTTAGTTTTTGTTTTGCGAGCACAAAAACAGACGACGTCATGTGTTTCCCTCTCCACGCAGCGTCTGAACATCAGGACCGCAGATACTCAGGTGGATTCGGTAACCCGATTGGACCGAAGTGTAAAATTTTGTAAAAACCTGCAATGTTGTGTACGTGTGTTGGTGTTGTGTACCATTTGTTTTTCTTTAACAGGTTTGACCATCTTTAAAGGTGTTGGACTGTGAGAAGGAACTTTCCAAAGCAAGACATTTAGCCGTGTGTGCGTGCAGCTCAAGCTGTATGTAGCCTCTGTCACTCTGCTCGACCCGATAGCAGTCGCTCTTTTTCTTTTTTTTTTTTTTTTTTAAAGAAAGTGACAGTTATTGATGATGATAGGCGGTGGCTCTGTAGCGTGGACTGCAGCTTGGGAAGTTGGAAGTGGCGCAAGTCAAGAAGATTGAAACTGAGGTTCGTTCCAGAGGTGCAGAGCAGTGGTGCTCCTTTCCTTTTTTTTTAAACTTTGCATTAGTGGAGTAAGAACAAGCCCCTTTCTCACACAAACACACATACACACACACACACACACACACACCCTTCTCCACAGTCCCTACAGTCGTACAGTACACACCCGAAAACTCTGCAGCGTAATCCCAGTCGTAAATCCAAAGCAGCGAGATTCTCTGAGCCGCGAGCAACACGCAGCTTGTACTTTGTAAACTCACGTTAGACAAACGCACAAACCTCGTCCCGTCTGAACGAGGCCCGCCCACGTCTTGGGGAGAGCCGTCGAGAGGCTGGTAGTGGAGGTGGAGGGCGGGATGGAGCGCGCTCCACAAACCACGCACGAGCTGCGTGACATCATTGAAGCGGGAGTGCTGTCGTTTTTTTTTTAAAGATTCACACTGAACACACACATAGTTTGAGGACGGGGATTTCTCTTGATACACACACACACACACACACACAACCTGAAACATAACTTTTTAATCCATATGTGATGTGACCAGCTGCTTTCTGCAGACCCTGAAATCAAATCCTTAGTCCAGATTGATTGAAAGGCCCCGGCACACGCACACCTGAGCGCCCACCTTCAGGCTGCAGAGAGGACGGTGTGTCGTGCCTGTGCGTTTGTGCGTGTGTGTATTTGTGTGTGTGTGTGAGCTGCGTTAGCTGCTGTCAGCCAGCTTGTCAGAGACAGGCTGCCCCAGTCCACAGTACAGAGGCTCCTCTCTGCAGTTGGCTTACAATGACGATACAGTAAAGCCCGGACTTGTTTGCACTGCAGCCAGAGGTATGCTTACACAGATCAGCCGAGCACGCAAGGTAAGTGTCCCATCCACGTTCATAACACAACGACGCATCGCTCTCCCATGATTCACTCCTCTCTCCCACGGGGCTTCTGGCATCACACCGGAAACAATGGCATCACAGTGCAGATCTCTGTTCTTCAACATTGTTGTTGTTGTGTGGGTGCGGCGGAGCATTACAACCTGTGCAGTGTGTGCGTGCGTGTGTGTGTGGTTGTAGTACTTTTGGCTTCTCTCGTATGTGTGCATGAGAACAGCGGAGTGGACGGCTGAGTCACTGGTTCAACGCCGCAGTTTTCAAAGCAGTTTTAAATGCAGCGCTGAAACTTGTCATAATTTATCACCAACTCTGGAGCCTGTTTTTTGTTTTTTGTTGTTTTTTGTGTTTGCTCGTGTTAAAACCAGCCGACCGTCGAGCACGGAGCTCCGGCGTGTCGCGGCCCTCCCTGCCGGAGCTCCTGGTGTTGCACCTCCTTTACGCAGAAGTGCCGTCAGCATCTCCATCCGCTAGCATGCTTAGCACGCCCGATGTGATTTTTGCATAAGCAAAATAAAATGCTCAGTCACTGTAGCATAATAGTAATCTCTTTTTTTTTAAGTGTATTAATGGCATTTTTTGTTTGTGTAGTCGGCAGCCGTGTTAGCACACACCTGTTGTGGCTCTGCTGACTCGGGGTTGTGTGTGGGTGGGAGGACGGGTCATAACCTCGTGCTTTGTTCCTCACACTCTGTGACTTTGTGCAGTTTTTTTTTTTGTGCAGCCGGAGTTCGTTGCGGACTTGTATGTGAAATATTTCACTTCTTACCGACTGACTTCCTCACTCCACGTGTTTGTCACTCAACCCGCCTGTTGAATAGCGACCTCTGTCACCTGACGCACCATCGCTGACAGCAGAGTACAAGTACAACAACTACTGCGTGTGTAGGGAACAGCAGTTGTGTGGCTGTTTGTGGCTCGTTTAAAAGCCGGGGGGGGACTGGGTGCTTCATATCCCTTCACTGCAGCAGTTAGTGTAAAAATAAATAATTAAAAATAAAAATACACACGTCGTCCTTGCAGCTCAGAACGTGTGTTTTGCTTCCTGTGGACGTCACATCCTTGTTGATAGTAACTGTCCGTTAAACTACTCAGAAACAAAAGAAGAAGAAGAAGAGAGCAACTGCACAACTTGCCTGGAAAGTGTCACAGTTTGACAGTAATGCAGTGATAATCGTGTTTAAAAAAAAACAAACATGTTTTTATAAGCTAATAGTTAATAAGGCGAACCTTTATGATGTCACTTGCCCTGCAGCGTCTCTCTGAATCCACAGCAGCATCATAAATACAACCTTTACCTTTTACATCACCCAAAGCATCATGGGAACTGTAGTTACTTGTTGGTTGTCGGCCGAGGAGCCGCGTCGTTTCCTTTCCTGCCTCCTCTCGCTCCGTCATGCCAGTGACCAGCCTGCCGTGTTGAACAAGTTCCGAGCTTTGACCGAGAGGAAGCTTCACTGTGGTGAACGCAGCCCTGGAGGTTCTGGAGCTGTTTCTGTCTGCACTGTGATCCATTTTCTAACAAAGTCCTCAGTCCTGATTGGCTGAAAAAAAACCCAAACAAACAAACAAACAGCTTTTCTGTGTCCCGTCTGAAGAGTGTGATGCCAGAACGACCCTCCTCTAAAAGGGCGCTGCCCCGAGCCCGTGTGCAGGGTCACACCTCTGTTCTGTTCGGGGGCTCCGCAGTAACGCCCCCCCACGTGTCGGTCGGACGTCCGGCTCGGTAACGGAGCGACCCATTTGAATGTGGTCGTCCTGAATTTGCGGTGTCAGAACGGGTGAAGCGAGCCGAGTCGCCTCTCCATGAGCTCGACCTGTCACACTCCACGTCTGTTCCTGTCCACGCCTTAAGCTATTTACCCGTAATGCATGTTGTAACATCATAACCTGAAAGTAGTTCTCCCCCTTTTTTGAATCTCTCGTCCCGACCCAGACACACACACACACACACACACACACACACACAGATGTGCAGGCTGTCATTTTGACCTTTTTAACGGGGGCAACCTGAGAACAGTAACTGTATTAAAGACAACAGCCAGACAGACCATGTAATGGATGGAAGCTGCCGGGCTCTCACTGTTTGTCTCTCGCCACAGGAGCCCGGACCAGCGGGAGGAGGCTGAGAGTCCACGTCCACGCCCACGGTGAGAGGCGTCAGCTGCTCCACAACGACGGCGACGACTACGTCAGGAAGCGGGCGCACCATTCACCCAAGTCACTCCTCAAACCTTCTTGTCGTTTTTGTCCTGCAGGTTAAATGAAGACGTGATTAAAATGCCAGAGCAGCAGGGGACTCGGCAGACTGCGCTGCGGTGACGTCAGGACGACGTCCATGTTAGTGTCCCTGCACCTCCACACGCGTGTGAAATATCGGCGCGATGACACCACAGTGAAGACGTCTTTTCTTTCTGTGTTGCAGAGCTGCAGGCGGAGATGCAGCTGCAGTACCGGGCGGCGTCCAGCAGAGGGTGGAGGCGCCGTTTACTCTTTGGAAGTTTTAATAATCAATAAATTATCATAAAGTACATTTTGTTTGGATTTCTTCACTCCGCTGTTCGTTGCGTTGAACAGGCTGGTTTTTGTAGGATTTTTCAGTATGTTAGATGTTTATTATTGCAGCTGGCGTGATGATGGTGAAACTAACAAACATGGAGTTTAATAAAAACACGAGAGAAGCTGCATCTTCACCCTGAGCGGTTGATTAAGCATCGCCGCGCCTGCTGCTGCTGCTCCCGAGCCCAGTTACAGTTAAGGGTGAAGGTGCAGTGTTTCCGCTGTCAGCGCTGGAGCAGCTCCAGCCGGGTGGGGAATGTGGGTCAGGCCTGTGTCGACTGGCAGGACGAGGCTCGGGTTCTGTAAACAGGATGTTCTGATGCCGCAGACGCATGACGTCACAAAGGAGCGAAAACAAACAAACAAACAAAATAACTGCAGGTCAGCAGCAAATGGAGAGATGCCAATAAAGAAAAAAAAAAAAAGGCCTGAACACGAGATTCCAGTGACGTCAGAACCGCAGCTGGTGCTCCGGGTTCGTTCACCAGCTGCTCCCTCCCTCTGTCTGCAAACCGCCCTGGGGGGGAGAGAGAGCAGGTGAAGTGGGTGGTGTCCACCTGACCAGCACCGGCCGCCATGCATCATTCATGGACATGCATCATTGATGGCGTCCGCCGGCCACAGGTGGAGCGGTGCGACGGCCGCCCCCCCAGGGCCTGTGAGACAGACGGACAGCAGATCCAGGTCTTGGCAGCAGTGGATGCGGTTCTTCATGGTAACGTGCGGTCGCTTTCGGGCCTGTGTGTGCGTGTGGCAGGATAAATCCAGTTTAACCATCAAGAGGACTTTCTCAGGTAACACAAACACACACACACACAGGTACAGGTGTCACACACACTCGGGCATCCATGAGCGGCAGCGCTGGAGCTGCACCCCCGACGGCCGTGCTCGGCTTGGGTTTGGACATCGGGGCAGTACCCTGGCACCGGAGAGCCGTCCAGAGGAGCAGAGCGCTGGTCCAGACCTACCTGCTCACCGGCTCCCTGCACCCTGCACCCGCTGCAGCAGGAGGAGGAGCAGGAGGAGCAGGAGGAGCAGGAGGAGGAGGAGGAGGAGGCGGCAGGAGCAGCAGAGCTCCTCTGAGGCTGCCTTCTCTCACGGCTGCAGCCAAAGGGCCTCGCAGAGGAAGCAGCATGGCTCGTCTCAGGTGCGTCACTCATGTATTTCACTCTCACATGTAAAGTGCTTCATTCTTCTGTGTACACAAAAATGCACAATAAAAACAGACTGTAGTTGTTAAGCAACAACACTTGAACACAGTTGTTTAACATGTTTCCAGTATCCTCAAATTGTACCTGCAAATTAAGCCAAAGTCACAGAGCAGAGGTCAGTTGTTGCACGAGCTGTCAGATGTCACCACTTTTGTTTGTTTGTTGGTGTTTCGTTGTGCGTTCTTCACCAGATGTCTGAGATAAACAGCTGATTCGGGGCTAAATTGGATGGACTTAGTGTAATATCTATAGTTTTGTAAGTTTTCTCGTTACTGTTATTGTCTTTGTTGGATAATTCGGTGACATAGCTGTAGACGTGACACACAGGGGCAGAGCCCCGACTGGTCTGAACAGGACAACGTGCATCAACACAACTAATTCACGTCATGATCACGTTACTAAGACGCTGCTGAGTTCAGACTAAGTGGCCTACAGTTCCCATCATGCACCTGCGTCACTGCCGGCCTGTAAGTGTGATTAATCAGCTGTACGTCATCTCCACAGCCTCTGCTATTCATGTCAGCAGAAGTGCCTGTCAAAGCGCCGGTTCAACGCTTGACTGGAATTACACTGTAATTGTTTCCTCTGTGGCCTGTCCCAGTTTGATAGCATAATGTACCCCCCCCACACACACACACACACACACACACACACACTCACACACACACTCACACACACACTACCCCCAGCTTACTTTGACTACAGAGGTCCAGGGAACAGTGTGCCATAAATCTCAGGTGTGGAAGCCGATCCGTCGGCTGATGCAGCACCTGGTGGAGGCTCCACTCAGAGGGGGGGCACACACACACACACACACACACACACACACACACACACACACACACACACACACACACCTGCCCAGCAGAGTATTTGATGGCCTGAGCGGCAGCAGAGCGGGTTTTGAATAACCATCAAATAAAAGAGGAGTCATTAGATTTTGTGCAGAGTCCCGACGACGCCCCCTGAGTGTTTGGTCAGGTGAAACCAGCACGTCGACACGTTTGGTGTCGGGTTACACGTCTTGACGGGCATCAGGTGGATTAGTAACGGCTCTGTTCCACTAACCCCTGACTGAACTCAGACCTGCTTTGGAGACACGTTCTGGGAGCTTAGTTTTAGCACCCTTCAGGAGGTGGTGTTAAATCAAGCTCTGCGGGGTGGAGGTGGACCATG
The DNA here is from genome assembly GCA_016785225.1 of Psettodes erumei. NCBI lineage: Eukaryota > Metazoa > Chordata > Actinopteri > Pleuronectiformes > Psettodidae > Psettodes > Psettodes erumei. Next base: position 2,435,408 of record JAFBJZ010000898.1, on the reverse strand, counting down.
AGGACTTTAAATGACGTGCATCTCTTTTGTGCACCCCCCCCTTCCTTCTCCACAGCTTCAGTGAACCAGCTCTTCTCGACCTGAATGAGAACGTCCAGTTTGAGAGATTCGACCGTCGTGTTTTGCAGAAGAGACCCCCACCTCCTCCACCTCCTTCACTTTCCAAGTCATCGGCCCTACTCCCCTGGAAGACCTGCCACCCGTCAGGCGGCAGCCAGCAGGTCCGGAGCTGCAGCAGGCCGACCTACATTCACTTCTCCCAGGCCATCCAGCCCAGCTCCAGGCCAGGACCGGCGAGACGTCACTCACACAACCCAAGCCTGAGCGCAGAGTCGGGGAACCTCAGACCTTTGGCGGCGCAGTGTCAGGGGGAGCCTCTGTCTGTCATCGGGAAGCCGTGTCTTCCCAGCTGCAGTCAACGCCCCGCCCCGGCATCTGCCGCCGCCGCCGCCGCCGGTCCAGCTCGCACCCACCTGCACGTGTTTCTGCCCACAGAGGCAGGGGGAGGGGAGGTGGACAGTGAGTCTGTGGACGAGGGCTTCATGGACGAGCTGGACAGTAAGATAACCTCCCTGAAGCTCCAGCATGGAGCGCCGAAGATGGTTACATAGACCTGTATGATGTGTATATGACCACAAGTATATGGACCGCCCTGTCTATTTGTTTATGTTTTTTTTTAATGATTTGACCAAAATACCTTTGTCTGAATGAAAGGAACTGTTTTACATAAGAGTGTGTTCCTGTTTCAACATGACAATGAACTCACAGGGTCCCGGCATCAAGCCTGTCCAGCACCGTTGGACTTTGACCTGGAAGCTGACACTTGGACTCGTCTCGTCAGCCCAACGTGAGGGCTGGACCAATATTCACATTGAATGGGAACAAATCCCTGCAGACCAGGTTCCAAAATCTGGTGGAAATTAGCTACTTCATTTATTATTTGTAAATATACCTGTGTATATATAGATAGTTTCTTATTTGTTGAAAAAAAAACAAAAATTAAATTTCATTCCCAGTTATTGTTTGGTATAATTAAGGACTTCTAATGTATTATACATACATATAAAAGCATTTTATCACTGTCCTGGTTCTGTTGTTTAAAAACAGTTATGCAAGTCATAAACAAGCATGTGTGAATTTAGTTAATGTAAATACAGTTTGTTATGAAGGTTTTTTTGACATTGTTGCAAGACAACCAGACCAGAAAATAACAAGCACCATGATGTGTTTTTTATTTTTTTTATTTGTTTTTATTAATTTATTTTTCCGCAGGCATGAAGTTGTAAATTCTTACAAATGAGCAGGAAAGTGTTTTGTTTTTTTAGATTCCGGCAACAATAAGGTGAGTAATAAATCCACCTTTATATCGCCCTCACTGACCGGACCTGAAGGCAGTACCCACGTCACGCCAGCGGTGGCGGTAGTGAGCGCCTGAAGTTTGACAACTGCCAGAAAGTAAAGAAAAGAAGACACGCACGCACACGCTCGACAACAACCTCCACCCGATGCAAGTGATGTAGCGGTCGGTTCGCACTCGGTGGTTTTCGTTTGTGGATTTTATCTGAAAATCGCCGAGTCGCGTTTTGTTCCATTCTGCAAAAACCCGCGGATCTGGCTGTTCGGAGCAAACATGGCGGCTACGGAAAGTGGCGATGGACACCAACGTCTCGCCACCAATCAAGTCCCGTCTGTCCATGTACCTGGCGCGGTAAATACCTGCACGATGTCACGGCAGAATACTTTTATTATACTGTTTTTGTACATGATTTGAACAACTCAAGCTCGCTCAGCCAGCGCAGGAGTCCGTCACTTAGCCGCGTGAGCACATCCGCGCGGTAAAGGCAAGCTAACCTCAGCGGGCTAGCTAGCGTTAGCTTAGCAAGCGCAGAGCTCGCTGTTTCCTCATTTAACCGTTTAAATTATAAACATGGCATCGTAACATGGGTGAATTAAGGGAAGGGGAAGTGAGTCGGACACAGCCTGACCCGACCTCCCGTTTACAGGCTGACGTCAGGTTGTGGCTTGTTAAACCGCCGTGCAGTTAGCCTTGTTGTGTTTACATTGCAGGAGCCGTGTCTGCAACAAGCTAACTTAATGTCGTTTTTGTTTTGACAGTCAAAGCACAAGGGGGGATAGCGGATTAACGTCCATACACGTCGGTTTATGGTTTCCCAGCCCGCGCTGAGTTACAGCTCTTTGTGTTTACATGCATGTCCGCTGTCTCTGGGAGGTTCAGCACATTTCCCTCAGTTCTGCTGGAGCCTCCGTGTGCATGCGAATTGGATCTTAAAGGGGCAGTTCGGGATGTTTGAACCGGGCTTTACGGTGTGCTGAGGCACGAGCTGCTGCGCGCGGGGTCACCGACAGGACCGAGATTCGGATCAGCTGTTTGGGTCAGACAGGTAAACTTTGCACCGTTTAACTGTATAGGCGTCATCACTCTGCGAGCATCACTGAGACAAATCCCTGTTTGCGTTGCCCGTTTCTGTTTCGGGGGAGCGTTTCTGTCGCTGGCCCGGTGCGCTGTACTTCGTGGCTCTGTATCGGCACTCGAGCGTATGTTGAGGTGACGGTTAAAAAACTGTTGTCTTGCAGTGGACGTTTATGTTTGTGTTTATTGTCCATCCCAGGTGACAGAGGGGGCAGATGGGGAGTCCATGGAAGCCGTTACGGAGGCAGGAGCAAGAGTGGATGCCGGAGACCGAGAGCTTGTTCCTGGATCTCCTCCTCGGGGTTCTGAACGTGGGGAGGAGAACAACCTTGATGCTGCTGAAAAAGAAATGGACCGTAAAGAAACGCAGCCAGCCGGGCTGCCGTCTCCTCAGAATCCCTTACCTTCACGGTCGTCCCTCTCCACAGCCGAGACTCTCAGCACAGTTGTGAGCATCTCAGAGTCTGGGAAGGAAAGAATCGGATTGAAAACCGAGGAAGGGTTGGAGTTAAATAAAGAACGTGTTGTAGTAAAGGACGGCAGCTTAGAGGAAAGACCTGTAGGAGCAGACGCGAGCGAGGACACAGCCTCTGAGCACAAAGACATAACTAACACAGGCCCCGAGCAGGACGTGGACACACGGTCTCCTGGCTGTAAGATGACGGCGTCTGCAACCAGCGACCTGGATGAGATGATGGACATTGGTACAGTGGATCAGATGGAGCAAGAAGCTCAGATGAACGAGGGGGAGGATCAGGAGGAACAGAATAGTTCGAGGGACGTGGAAAGGAACCGCTCGCCTGCCGCTTCACATTCAGGTAAAACAAAACAACTTCTCCTCAGTGAGCTGATGGCAAAGTGTTTCCATCAAGTCACGATGGAGGTCAGCAGGGAAGAAGTCCCCCTCTTCTCCTGAAGACATTTTGACATTGCTGCTCCACAATGCCTGTATTTCCATGTCCCCTCGTAGTCTCAGTGGCAGACAGCAGCACCTCTGCTGAGGAGGAGACGGACGTCAAACCCGCTGTCCTGCCGCCCCCTGCGGAGGACGTGAAAGCGGCTCTGGGTTCGATGCAGTTCAGCTCGTCCCCGTCGTTGGAAGCCACGGCCAGTACAGGTGAGGCACTATGGAAGGAAGTCGCTCAGCGTCGTCCTTCGTCAAAGCCGGTTTCATTTCACACCGTTTCGCTGTTGAGCCGTGTTCATAACGAACAGATTCACGCTGCTCGTCTTCCCGCAGGAAGAGACAGCTCATCGCCAGCGACCGCGGTGAATGGGATGAAAGTAGTCAAGCTGTCGATACCAAGATTAGACAACGTGAGTATAAGTGATAAAAATAAGAAGCATCTCCAGTACCAGATTCACATTCAGTCGGTGTGGCGTGGGTTCTGTGACACCTCGTCAGTCTGCAGAGAGCTGTTGGCTTTGATGGGACTTCAAACCTGTTTCCCCTCGTTGCAGGAGAGACTACGGAAAGCCGCTCAGTCGGTCAAACTGCCTCCCTCACCAGCTTTGGTCAAGGTGAAGGACGAGCCCGTCGACGAGGAGTACGACCGCGCTCTCGTATCTTCTGCACCCACAGCCAGAGTGAAAGACGAGCCCAGCGCCGCCAAGGTGGGTCACGCCCGTCTCTTCACCTGGACTTATCACAACAGTCTCCTACAACAACAACAACAACAACAACAACAGCTTGGGTGCGTTCACACCGAGTTGTCCTCTCGCCGACAGGAGGATCTGAGGATCGGCTCCGTCTTCTCCGTGACTCCGGCCGCCGAAACGCAGACGCTGCCCCCCACCTACCCGTTGTCGGTGCACATGGTGTGCGCGCACTGCAACAAGAGCCTGCTGAAGGGACTCACGGCGTTCCAGAGGAAGGGCTCCCCGGCGCTCTTCTGCTCCACTGCCTGCCTCACCACCTCCCTCCCCAACACCAGAGGAGCCACCAAGATCTGCCACAACTGCCAAAAGTCAGCAATGCTCTTTCCTTGATTCGACCGAGCTGCTCTGCAGTTCATCTTTCCACACTTGCAGCCGTTGAGGTGAGGCAGCGTGATCTCGTTTCGTTCTTTCAGGTTGATATTCAGGCCTCAGAACGTGATCCTGGCTCCAGACGCTAAAGGAACCATGAAGGAATTCTGCAGCCAGAACTGTCTGACCTCCTTCAACTACAAGAAAAACGCCTCCGCCAAGAAACACCCACAACCAGCAGCAGCAGCACCACAGTCGCTCTGCAGCATGTGCACCAGATACTGCGTCGTAAGTGGAGCGGAACGGAGCTGAAGCCGATTACAACTTCATTTTGATAATGACCTGGATGACTGAGGATCTACATAGATGTAACTTCATTATAGATTCATCTTCCTGATTGCTCCACCACTTGATTTTTTTGTAGAAGAGGTTGGAAAATAGTGACATGCATCACATGAGAGGAGGTGGAAGCAGGAAGTTGTAGTAGTCGTGTTATGTTCAATTAGGATTGCCCTCTAAAATTGTTTATTCAGTTGTTGCTGCCTTTTATGAAGGAAGTTTATTTGGAGCAGCGTAAATCAAACGTTAAATTCAAGTAAAATAATTGAGGTGTGTGTGTGTGTGTGTGTATGCGCTAAAGTACCGGATACAATGCAACCATCCAAACCCGTCCTTCCTTCCTTCCTGCAGAGCAAACATGAGGTGGTCCTGAGCGGCGCCGTCCACAAGATCTGCAGCGACGCCTGTTTCAACCGTTTCCGCACGGTCAACAACTTGTCCATGGCCGGCTGCGCTGACTGCGGCTCCTACTGCCACAACAAGCCGCTCACGCTGAAGATAGACAACAGCAGCAAAACCCTGTGCAACGCAGAGTGTCTGGCCAAGTTCAAAGAGGTGTGAACATCTGGACACACACAAGCAGGAAATCGGTTTGAGTCGAACTACGACAAGACAACAAGAGTGTCCTGAAAATAAAAAATCACCCGTCTTCTCTTGTCTTTGATTGTGTCCCAGAAAACCAAGACAGCGCAGCCTTGTATGATGTGTCAAACCACCTGTTTGCTGGCCGAGATGGTGGACAACAAAAACAGCGACAACTCGGTGAACCTCTTCTGCAGCAGAAGCTGCGTGATGGCGTTCAAGGTCCAAACGGTCAGCGCGTCAGGTACCGGACCGCCGCTTGTCCTCGCTCATCCGTTACACACACACACACACAAATAAAATGGGTCTTGTTTCCACAGGCGCCCGGTTGAATTGCGACAGTTGTGGGAAAAACACGGTGCCGGCCTACCACCTCGCCATGTCAGATACCTCCATCAGGAACTTCTGCACGCTGTCCTGCGTCATGTTGTTTCAGGTAACTTTTGTTCACACCGTACGTCAGACTGGAAAATACAATATTATAAAGTCTCCTGTTGTTGCTCTGCGTTGCAGGAAAAGTTCAAGAAGTCCCAGAAGCAGGTGAATGTTTTCACCAAGCTGCCGATCGGATCCACGCAAATCCAGTCCGTCGCTCCGGCCCCGCTCCAGCAGGACGCCTCCAAAGCGCCGCCCAAGCTGAACTGCGCCCAGTGCAGCTGCGCCATCACCTTCAAACCGGAGCTCATCCAGCTCAAGGTAACGTCTGTGTGTGTGTGTGTGTGTGTGTGTGTGTGTGTGTGTGTGTGTGTGTGTGTGTGTGTGTGTGTGTGTGTGTGTGTGTGTGTTTCAAAACAAAAGTTTCCTCCGCTCAACTGTCCGTGCGTCTTTTACCTACGAATGGTAACAGGCTGAATGCAACAATCACACAAGACCTGTGGGAACGTCATGACTTTTTGTCGGACTGTTGTGTTACACTGCCTTCAGCAGGGTGTACCTAATAAACTGTGTCCTTCCATCACAGTGCCTTGTGTTTCCACAGTCCACCACTCTCTGTCACATCAGACACATCAGCTTTCAGACAAGGTTACAGAACACGAGATGTATTTCCTGACGTCGGCTCCGTGTGTGCAGGACAAGATGGTGTTTGTGTGCAGCGCCGACTGTTCCCAGGAGTTCAAGAAGGCCAACTACGTGACGAGCACCTGCGAATACTGCAAGGTCGAGAAGATCACCCGAGACGTCAAGAGGATCGACAACAAGGACTGCTACTTCTGCAGCGACGGTAAGGAGGTCGTCCAGCTTCAGGTGTTTCAACCTGGATAAAAGTGCGTTTTAATCGTTTGTGCACCTTGAAGAAGTGTGTGTGTTTAATAATAACCACCTGCCAGAGCCTGAAATCAGCCTGTGAGCAGGAGAACCCCCCTGATGCCTCTCCCCTCCCTCCTCCCAGGCTGTAAACTCCTCTACAGACACGACCTGACGAAAAACTGGGGCAAACACTGTCACTCCTGCCTGTACTGCCACTGTGTGTCGAAGAGGCTGGTGACGGCTCAGTATGGACGCTCCACCGAGGAGTTCTGCTCCGAGGAGTGCCGGTCCAAATACACCATGCTCTTCTGCCACGTAAGCCTGTCGGAAAAGCCGCGGTTCCATGGAAACAACGGTGATGATGTTGATGATGATGATGTTGTTGTTGTTTCCTGTCAGGTCGCCAAGTGCGACACCTGCGAGTGCAAAGGGAAACTGAAGCAGAGTCTCCCCATGCTGGGGGAGGTGAAGCACTTCTGCGACCTGACCTGTCTGCTGCAGTTCTGCAGCGGCAACGTGGCCGCGCGGGGCGACGTCATCAAAGGTGTGTGTTTACCTGAGGTTTGAGTTCACGTCTGACTTATTGCTTAAAAAAACACCCAAACGTCTCTTCTCTTGCTGAATATCTCTTCCTGAACACCGTCTCCTGGTCGCCTGCACGCAAAATGCTAAAATAGCAGCACTGTCCTCGTCCTAAACGTCCGTCTCCAGCGGGGAGTCATTGTCTTGATGGATACTGACCCTGGAACAGTTTCCTCAGCTGACTCCGCTGCGTTTTCTGCTGTTGCGTCTGCAGGTACAGGGGAGGACACGCCCGTCATCGCCAACGTCATCTCGCTTGCAAACTTTTTGCCGGAGAAATCCAACGCTTCCGACAGAGCGGCCCAGCAAAGTACAAAACAAAAACACACATCGCACAAGTGTTTGTGTAACCGCATGAGAGAGGAAATGTGTTACATTCACTCTGCCGGTGTCTCCACAGGAACGGTCTCCAGCTTTCAGTCAAAGAACTCTGAACATGTGAGTTGGAGCTTGTCGTGTATAAACCTGTTAAAATAAGGGATGGATGAAAACGAGGTGCCATTAATCCTGTTTGAAAACGTCTGGTGTCATTGTTTTTTTTTGTCTTGTTTGCTCCAGATCAGCGTTCAGACTGAAACGGTGAAACCTCATCATCCCTCCGGCCCAAAAATCCTGAAGAACAAGGCTCTTCTGTGCCGCCCGCTGGTGCAGAACAAAGGCGTCTCCTGTAAAACGCAGACGGCCGATGTGGAAGCGCAGACAGGTAAACGCAGCACAGGAGACCACACAGTCGCACCTGTTCTTGTACTTTGATGGTATCTTTTCTTTTTTTTCCCCGTACAGACGGCGTCTTTCCCAAAGTCGTGGTCTTGCCTGTTCCGGTGCCGGTGTATATTCCCGTCCCCATGAACATGTACAGCCAGTGCACCCCCAAACCCGTGGGCCTGCCGCTGCCGGTACCTCAGACACTGCAGCTGCATCTCAGCCGGCTTTTTTTTCTCCTTTGTATTAACGTGTTATTTCTGTCGAGCTGTACTCGCCTCTAATTTGCAAGGGTACCGTATTATTGAGCGTTATTTTCCCCACGTGTCCACCGCAGCTGCCTGTGCCCATGTTCCTCCCCGTGACCGTGGACAGCGCCGAGCGCATCGTGGAGACCATCCAGGAGATCAAGGAAAAGATCCCGTCCGATCCGTTCGAGGCCGAGCTCATCCTCATGGCGGAGATGGTGGCGGAGCAGGACGAGAAGAACAACAGCGAGGGGAGGCCGAAGGAGAAGGTGGTGGAGAAGAAGACGGAGCCACACGAGGCGTCTGCTTCGGACGGTAAGAGAAACTGATGATTTTTCAGTTTGTGTTTAGATGAGACAAACTATTGATTATTGTTTATTTACAGACCGCACCAGTAACTACAGCGACGACCTGGACACGGACGACTTGGCCAGTTTCCTCAACAACTGGGAGGACGCCTCCTCTGACGCCGCTCTGAGGTCGCCCGGGCGACCCTACGCCCAGGAGAAGCTCAACCCGATGGTGGACGCTCCCGTGGGCGTGCCCGGCGAGCCGTACTCCGAGGCCCCGCCTCCGGCTCCGCCTCCCATGGACGTGGAGGCCGACTTTACCGTCGGTGAGGAGAGGTTTGACACCTTGAGGTTTCAAGGTTCAGCTCTTCGGTGTTTGTTCTCACGTTTCCTGTGCCGTGACTTCCAGAAACTCTGGAGCAGATGGCTCAGCTGAGGGAGCAGGCGCGGCGACCTCCGACCCCGCCGCCTGTCGCCCCGCGCAGACGACAAGCTCACAGGAAAGCCAGGGAGAAGAGGGTAACTAGACCACAGTGGGGTTTATTTCTACTTTACAGTTGCGGTTCTGGTTTTGCATCACCCGCCTCTCTCCCTATTCGAGGGTCGGAAGTCGCAGCGAGGGTCTAAGGCGGCCGAAGCGACGGCTCAGAAGGGCTCGTCCTGCAAGGCGGCGGCTGCAGAAACCCCGAAACTGAGGAGCCAGTATGGAGTGGACGCCTGGAGGAGATGGATCCAGTGGAGGAAAACTCAGCCCAACCTGCGGAAACCACGGCTCGGTTGTAAGTGAATAGAACCAGGAAAGCGGACCCTGATAGTTCCTCTTACTTGACCCAGATGTATTTAGACCAAAGTCTATCCGTCCTCACCCTGTTCTCAGCGCGTCCCGTGGAGCTGAAGGAGGACGTGCTCGCCTGCACCACGGCCGAGCTGAGCTACGGCCTCTGCTGCTTCATCACCGAGGTGAAGCGACCCAACGGAGAGACCTACTCCCCCGACAGCCTCTTCTACCTCTGCCTCGGCATCCAGCAGGTAAGACTAACGTTTCATCTAATCTAAACTTGACTTCAACAATATCCAAACAACACAAAGTGCAGCCGTTGTTCTCGGGATGGATCTGTGAGCGTTTGTCTCTCCACAGTACCTGTTTGAGAACGGTCGCGTGGAGAACATATTCATGGATCGCTTCTACAACAAGTTCTCCACTGAGTTCACCAACATGCTGAGAGGTTTCAAACCCTCGATCACGCCGAGCGGTGAGTTCATCGCTGGCCTCCTCATTCTGTCCTGACATCAGTTTGTGTCGTGAAAACGGGAGAAAACCGCTCTCCGCCCTGCTCGGCAGGTTACGTCCACTCCCGGGTGGAGGAGGAGTTCCTCTGGGACTGTAAGCAGCTGGGGGCGTACTCCCCCATCGTCCTCCTCAACACCCTGCTCTTCTTCTGCTGCAAGCACTTCGGCTTCACCGCGGTGGAGCAGCACCGCCAGCTCTCCTTCGCCCACGTCATGCGCTGCACCAAGACCAACCCGAACAACACCAAGACCAACTTCCTGCGCTTCTACCCGCCCATATCCATAAACGAGGCAGAATCAGGTACCGATACCACGTTATGGTCCGAGAGTCCCGATGAAAACGCGTTGCGTATGGATTTGAGATGTAGGTGTGAGTTTGTGTACTTACTTCTTCCTCAGATCCAGACGTTCCAGCGAAGAAGCGTAAGGAGGAGGAGAGTAAAGAGGATATCCTGGAGATGATGGAGAACACGGAGAACCCTCTCCGCTGTCCGGTCAGACTCTACGAGTTCTACCTGTCAAAGTGGTGAGCGCCAACACTCTCTTTATCCGTCATCTCCATTTTCTCTTGAGATAAAAGTAAAAACCGTCCTGTTTCCTCCAGCTCGGAGTCGGTCAAGCAGCGCACCAACCTCTTCTATCTGCTCCCCGAGCGCTGCTGCATCCCCAACAGCCCGCTGTGGTTCTCCTCCACCGCTCTGGATGACAGCACGATGGAGGCCATGCTCACCCGCATCCTCACCGTCCGAGAGCTGCATCTCAGGAGGAGGAAGGAGGAGGGAGCGGTCGCGAGGAGCGCGCCCGCCGACCCGCCGTTTACACCCGACCGGGAGGAAGATGAGGACTCGGAGTGACTGAGAGGAGACGGAGCGGTGACCTTTTTATTGGGTGTAAATGGTTGTTCTTTTAAACACCTCCCATTAAACGTCAACGGACGGCCAAATCTCTCACATTCATGACTACAAAGTGTTGAACCTACTTCCTGAACATCACGATCAGGATTAACCGGAGATTTCCAGACGCACAGGGTGTAGCTGGGACTTGGAAACTGACATGCGAGACTCAGTTACACATTCAGACTGTAAACTGCTGCTCAGCTGGACGGTGGTTGCTTCTCACGGATTATGCTTCTTGTGTTTCCTCTCATGTCTCATGATTCTTTAAGTTGTTTTTTTGTTTGTACAGAAAACATTTCCAGAGGACTGCAACAGAGAGCTCCAGTGAAAACCAATTTGGATTTTTGTTGGTGTGAGTAGGAACGTCCACTCTGGGGAAACAAACTGAAAACATCCCTGATGTCGGTCTCATAGTCGAAGAGCAAATGCTTTTATTCACACGGTCAATATTTGTGCCCAGTTGTTCCTCCAGGACAGTCTGAAAGTCAGTTTTAGTCATTTAGGAGAATCATACAGTGTATTTTTTTATTTTGTAATATATCATGATTTAAATGATTTTCCACTGGCCATGTTAAAATGTAGAAGATGCTCATTCATGCTTCTTCAGGTGATCTTCTTTTAAAGGGTTTAGTGTCTTGATTGTGAGAATTACAGTGACCTGTGATTTTTGTCTTTTATGTTAAAATGTAAGAATCAAATTGTTCCTTTTACATCATCTATAGAAGTGGGCTGTTATTGATCATCAGTGTCCAATTGATGGATTGATTACATGTTGACTACATTGAAGAATATCATGTCTATGAATGTAGCCCACATCTCTTTTTAAAAAAAAGCTGAAGACTTATTTGGGAACAAACGCACAACTTAACACTTTTGTGGACTGCACACTCAAATGAACACGAGTCTGAGTTTTGGGTTCATTTTTGGGATGCTGCTTCATCTACAGCATCCTACTGAGACGATGACCTGTGGCATAGCAATCACCCTGGTTCGGTATAAAAGAATTCCCTTCATGTATATCTTGGTTATATTAACCCCTAGTCTGAAGAGTATGTCTGTCCAGGCGTATTTTTATTGTATGTTCTTTTTAAAGAAATAAAAAATGTGTCAAACCTTGTGTCGTAAGGTGCAGAGGTTTAAGGTATTGAATGTCTGGTGAAGGAAGTAATCAGATTCCTCACTGAAGTGAAAGTACTCCATTAGCAGTTATGGTCTGGCATTGAAACTGTCAATAAATTAGACATATAATCAGATTACTAAAATGATCAGATTATTCTTATTCAGAAGTAATTTGCTGCTGTAGTTGGTTGAGGTGAGGAGTCGTTGTGAAGACATAACACATAAGAAATAAAAACAGATAAATGTCCTTCACAGTTACCGAGATCTGAAACTGATGTATTTACACAGCTTGTTTTCACCGACCAATAGTCCAGACCTCAAAATGATTTAAGTAAATACAAATAACATGATACCAGTTTTGAAAAACATATTTCAATCCCAACTGTAGTCGAGGGGAAGTATTGATGCATCGAAAGAGAAAACAGTAAAATGTTTATTGTTACATATCATTGCTGTTTTTTCTGGTCCAGTATGTCGACAGTTAAATAAAAACATCAGTGTCCCCACAAACATCTCAAACCACAAATTTCGTGTTTGACTGTCCGCCATTGCTCCCCATAGTCGGGACTATTTCGAAAGCTGATTCGCTGCCTTTTTTAAATAGCTGTTGTCCTAACATTTGAGCTGACAGGAAATCATCTTACACAAGTACTGACACACAAAACTTTAACCTCAAACTTGGTTTCCTGTGGTAAAGACAGAGGAAGAAAGAGGAGCAGAAAACACAGAACAGACAAGGTGGAACAAGCAAAACACACTTGTTGCCCCCTTCTGGTCCTTCTGTTGTATTTCAAACCTGAAGATGTTGTCATAGTAACAAGAGAACTCAACATGTTTGTGGATGAAATATAGACACAGAAGTATTTTTTTTATATTTACACAGATGGGATCTTTAAACTGTTTCCATAGTTCTGGTTCTCACACGTGCACCTAGTGTCTCCAGATTCTGCTGATTTCTCACAAATACTTCTTTGTGGTGCTTTGCAGTTTTTATCCCACCAGTAATTATGATGAATTACTGTTTGCTCACCCATCCTTGCGCAGTTCTCTCCGTCTGTATTCTGTTCCTTCCAGTTGTCTGGCTCGCCATTATGCCAAAAAGCCAAGCTGAGAGATGGGGAACAGAAAGAATCAATAAAAAAAATTGGCCACTTTTGCGCTGGACAAAATGAAGGTTTTCACAACAGTCAGACCTTTGATTCAGTGGCGAATCGTCCTCCCACATCCACCGGCCTTCTTCCAGCAAGTCTGTCAGGCCGATCCAGTACTTGACTTCAGAATTGACAATTTTTCCTGATATTCTGTCCATCAGGAACATCTGAGGTGGAAACGTCGATGAAATGTCCTCTGTAAAACGTTACTCGTCTGTGCCGGACGTGATAAAATACGTGGGTGTTTCATACCTGCTCCTCTTTGCTTTCTATCTTGACAAGGTTTCCACCCAGTTTGTGACATTCGTCTTTGCTCTCTTCCCATTGTAATTCCTTGGCAGAGAAAAAATAGCAGTGTCCTCCATGCAGCTCCCAGCCTTCTCCACACAAGTGGCATGGTCCTGTGAAGAGATCACAGCGCTCAGGTGGAAGACAAACGCCGTCAACGTGTGATTTGGACAGAGCAGGAACTTTAAAGTTAAAGAGTTTAAGTCTGGGAGCAGTCAGCTGCAGTCTGACCTACTGCAACTGAGGACACACATGTGAGAAAGACCAAATGCAGAACTTACGTTTTTCAAATGTGTTTGGACACTGACGTTGCTCCATGATGCATGAATTTTTTTTATTGAGACTCTCTGTCATGACACAGATTAAAAAAAAAGTCACAAGATTGTTGTCTGAACGGAAATGTTAGATTCACATCAGTCAGGAAATTAATAAGAACCATAAAGAGAGATAAAGCAGGCTCTACCATGGATCACGTGTCAGAATTGAATAAGTTTCGACATTTAAGTCCAAAATGTGATGGATTTCAAAGTGACCTGGCAGAGGTTTGTGAACAGTTTCAAACACAAACTGTGAAGCGCTTACCTGTCAAATTTCTTTTCAAAGCATCACGCTCATCTGTTACCACTCGGAGATGTTTCACAGTTTCATTGTGTTTATAAACTGATTTTTTTAAAAAGCGAAGAAAAGAAAAATATAGTCAGAAAAGGTCAAACACACCAGATGACAAGCAGGAGAGAAAAAAAAAAGAACGTTCCACTCCATTTCCATTCCATTTTCTTTTTCAGCTCTAAATCCTCAGTCCAATCAAAAACAAGAAATAAAATATATTATAAGTAACCTCCACAAATTTTACAAGTCATTCTCAATGAAGACAAGAAACTCACAGAAAAAACCAAGCGCTCCGACAGCAGCTGCCAGGAGAACAATGAGAAGCAGCAGGGCCACTTTCTCTGGCGTGAACTTTGACCTTCCATTGGGCACTGCAGGTTGTTGGGAGCCTGTTCGGGGGCAGAGGAGACAGACGGGGCATTTACATCAGCCCATGTTTCCTCCAGGTAATCCCCTGGATTAGTTGGCTTTTCTTGGCAGGTGTACCTAATAAACTGCCCATTGTTTCTACATGCAGTACAGACAGTGGACGAACAACATAAACACTTGTACAATATTAGACAGTCTTGATATTCTGTTTCTGATATAAAACAGAAACAGATCATTGGATGATTAGATACATACTAAACACCCTCTGCCTGCAAGAGCCTGTGACATCAGTAGTTTTTCAGTGTAAATCCTCAAATATCTTTTAAACTTGTTTAAAAAAAGCTAAACCGTTGCAGGATATGCACATGAAGAACATGTAATAATATAAGATTCTTGGCCCTTTTGTTCTGGTTTGTGAGAAATTGCAATAACGATGACAGTGAGGCATCATTAATACATGTGGTTTACACTCACTCTGACATGGAAACAGGAAGCATGACACTTGTGTGTATATTATCAGTATATTATCAGTTCCTAATTTTTTACTCAACACTTACGGCTATTCAGATTGTTTTAACCCTCCAGTTATGTTAAAGTCAATTTGCCCAGCAGTCAAACTGGAGGCACAAGGGTGTCAGCAATGTCAGACTATTTCCTTCTTTGCAACTGTGAGACATATTTCACCCCAAACACACACACACACACACACACACACACACACACACACACACACACACACACACACACACAACATCTTTTGGATAATTAAACATGCACATGAACATAACAGGAGGGTTAAAGTAAACTGCCACACCCTTTCCTTCTTTTCATCTTTCGAATTGTATTTTTATCATCCTATTTACTGGAACTAAATTTTACCATACGTTTATAGAAGAAAACATGAGGCACTTTCAAACTGATTAAAGTCACATGAGGAGACGAAAACTCTCGAAAACGGATGAAAAATACATCCTAACTTCCCCGAGTCCAAGGGGACATCTTCAAATGTCTTATTTTGTCTGATCAACAAAACATATTCAAGTTCACTACTATAAAAGACCCAGAAAAACAGGTTTTATTCCCATTTGAGAAGCAGGAATTCTTGAATTGTACCTGGCAGCTCTGCAGGGGGTTTAGCTGTTGGGATATTGACTTCGGCATATGTGGTTTCAGCCAAAGAGGTTTCTGCAGCACAAAACAAAGTGCAGCTGAATGTGTGCTGACCGCTGATAAAGTGAATGTTTGTCATATTGTACTCAGACACAGAAGAAACAACTGAAGTGTCATCTTAAATAAAACCTCCAGACTTAGGACAGTGCAAAGATGGCTAGACTTTAAAAATGTACAGTTCCCTCTTTTTTTCTCACATTAACTCTTACAGTCACTTTGTTTTTAGTTTTGAAAATAACTTTAAGACAATGTATGAGAAGTGAAGACTTACCGTTGGCTTTTCCCCTCGCCCGTTTGAACTTAACATTAGAGTACAGGACATCGGCTTCATGCATTTCCTGCTGGGTGACCATTGTGAGTTCGAAAGAGAACAAGATTTAGATCTGAGCACATTCTGCTCTAATCTTTCTTGTAAGAAGGTGGGAAGGGCTTTTTTAGTGCAAAGGAGGAAAACAGAAAACTCTTCTTCCCCAAAATGATGTCTTTATTGACCTGTTTTGTCATTTTACTTTTTCACTTCCTCAATGTTTAGACTGAAAAGATATATACTTTTTTCAATTGAGTCTCAGACAAATGAAATGTTTTTCTGTTTTTTATATCATGAAGTGATGAAATTATTTTTCCATTTTCTCAACAATCTGTAATAATAAAGTAAAAATAATTTGCAACAAGTGTGTTTCACTGCAAGACATGAGAGGTTATGTTGTTTTAGCAAAATGAAGCACTTTTTAGATGTTAAAAATTTATTTATTTTTTTTTAAAATTGTATTTGTATCTTGTTATGTACAATAATTTTATGGGAAATTGTGTACTCTTTTTTTTTAGGGGTCCAGATATTTTAGTTGCCCATTGTTACTGTAGTTAAACTTTTACATTGCATTTGTTACTTTTTTCTTAATTTTTCTTAATTTTTATTAATTTTTATTATTATTATTATTATTATTATTATTATTATTATTATTATTATTATTATTATTAACTTTGATGGAAGTTACCATTTTAACAAGCTAAAAATACAGTAGTGTTTGGGCTCAGTAAGTAGTGGACATAAGTGTATTTGACAAGTACTGCACAATTCTGTGGTACTTCATGTGAATATGCCCATTACTACGACTACTTTTCCGTTAAGCATTGGTTACTTTGCAGATTCAGATTATTGATGGTACAAAATATAACAAATCATTACCACTAATAAATAAATCGTGACGTATCATTATAAAAGGTTTTTACTTGTAGCAGAGTGTTTGCACATTATGTTCAAAATAACAAATTAAGGGAGATTATAATCCACAATAAAAGCAATGAAATCAGACAGAATGGACACATTCTTCACATATTTAACATTTCGGATTGAAGCCTTGTCCGGAAGTTACTACACGAGTCGTTGCACGAACTTCGTCCAATCATCGCGCAGAATAATTGACCGAACAGTCTCGCAGCCAATCAGACGACGTATCGCCCGGCGGAGGGGGTGGGGCTTTAACCCGTTGCACCAGAAAGGAGGCGGAGCCGCTTTCTTTCCTGGCAGGCTCTGAGACGGTGCCACCAGAGCCGTTCGGACAGACTTTGTCAAAGTTACTTCCCCGGTGGTTCTCCCGGTCCAGACATGGCCCCCAGCGCGCAGCTCAAAGAGGCAATAGCCGATGTACAGGAGGGGATCCGTGCCATCCTGCTCGGGCCACCCGGAGCCGGGAAGGGGACTCAGGTGGGCTAATAGAGCTAGCCTTTAGCCGCTAGCTTGGTTGAACAGGACAGTAAAGCGCATGGTTGGTGGTAGTACAGGCTAATGCTAATGCTAACCTGCTGGCTTTACCTGGCGGCTCTGCCCATCACTTAAGGTACCTGAAGTTAACTGTCGTAACATCTTTAAAGTCTGAAACCCGAACAAGGATGTACCTGCTCTGTGCTTTTAGTTTTGTGACGACGTTAAAACAACACGTTCATTAAATGAATAAATATGAAATAAATAGTCTGATTTTATTAACGAAGTCCCGTCTGTCCGGTGTTATACATCTGTCCCTGTCTATAAACACCCCTTATTAGTTAAGTCCGGGTTTGCCAAGTCTACATACAGTCGCTTTTGATCCAGACCGGATCCAGAAGGATCTAGATGGAAGTGTTTTCATAGTAGAATGCGCATCTGCAGCTGTTCTGAACAGTCTTTGCAGTTTTCCTGTTCCCCTGGCCCACATTTGCTGGACTTGGACACTGATCTTGATGATGTGTATGTATGACAGTCAAATATTCGTCAGAAGTGACCTGGCCGACACAGCTGTAAACTCTGTTGTTGAAATTAATTTGCTGTAATCAAACAGAGTCTCTGTGGCTGCAAACTCTTTTGTTCTCGCAGCCTAAACTTAGGAAGCTGACTCATACTGGTTTTCCTCCTCCCTGCAGGCCCCTCGGCTCGCAGACCAGTACTGCGTTTGCCACCTGGCCACCGGCGACATGCTGAGGGCCATGGTGGCCTCGGGCTCCGACCTGGGGAAGAGGCTCAAGGAGACCATGGATGCCGGAAAACTGGTAACGCTTCCGCTCATCTGCTTCTCACGGTCTCTGAGCCTCCGCTGACCCTCAGCCCGGCACGTTCAGTCCCACGTGAGCTCGTGTTTGATCCACAAAAACGTCTGACACCCATCTTTAAACAAAACGGCGTACGCCTGCAGCGCGACAGCTGCGAGATGTTAAAGTACAGTGAGATTGGTGACATTTCCAGTCTTTAAATTGTGTGTCCTGCTCTGTGTTTGTGTGTGTATGTGCTGCACTGGTTTGCGTGTATGTTTGTGCAGCTGCTGCACAACCCACAGCCTTTTCACTGTCTCATCATGTGACTGTTTTCCTCGGAGCTGTGTGTATTTATGTTCATCCACTGTTCTGATAAGTCTGATCACTTCATGCTTAGTTCACTGTAATGAAGGAGACTGATGTGCAGCTGAACACCATCAGAAGAAAATGTCTTTCTGTGGTCCTGCAGGTCAGCGACGACATGGTGGTGGAGCTGATCGAGAAGAACCTGGACACGCCGGCCTGCAGGAACGGGTTCCTCCTGGACGGATTCCCCCGCACTGTCAAACAAGCTGAGATGGTGAGGACTTTGTGTTCATGTTGTCGGTCAGGTGATGTGAGAGAAGCGCTTCTGGCAAATTAACACAGTGAATGGGAGCTGGTTTAAAAAAAAAAAAAAGGCCAAAAATAGATATTAAAACAGGGGAAGTTAAAATAAATAGGGTGGAGCAGATAGGCGTAGTCGTAAAAGGTCTTGACTCCCTCTGTGTTCGTCTCCTCCAGCTGGACGACCTGTTGGACAAGAGACAGGAGAAGCTGGACTCTGTGATCGAGTTCGCCGTGGACGACTCTCTGCTGGTCCGCAGGATCTGTGGCAGGTAGGAGGATCAGTTATTCAGCAGCGCAGGGAGGATCCGCTCCGTTTGATTCCTCGGGCAAGTTGACGGTTGATGATTTAGGTTTTTTTTGGAACAAGAAGCTTTTTTTTTCTGTCGGCGTGTTGAATCCACCCGGGGAGGTAGATGGATTCATGGGAGCAGAGGATTGTGGGACGGCAGGATAATGCCAGAGAGAAGTGGAGCGTGAAAGCCGGCGATTAACACAGGAAGGTGCCCCGAGGCCCGAGGCGGTTAGGGAGCGTCACAAGTCAAATCCTTTAGGAAGTGGACGGCGTCGGTCCCTGATGAAACCTGCAGAAGTGTGGAGATCAGTGACGTAGTTTTACATTTATTATAAATCAGTATCTGAAAGGATTTATAAGGGGTTGAAACCGTGTTGCTGTGCCACTTTTCCCGTGGTCTGGAGTCGTCAGCTCCTTTATTTACACCTAATGTCCTCCTGCTTCACAATAACTGTTATGTTATAACACCGGGGTGAAAATGAAGCCAGTTTGCAGAGAGCCATCTTTTTGTCCGCGGGGCGTCGGGCTCCTTTGTGAGGCGGAGGAGGAGCCTGCCGCCTTCACAAGCCCATGTAGGACAAGGTCGGCGTGTGGGACGTGAAAAGGACGGTGAAGCAGTTAGTGAGTCACCTCGTTTCTTTTCTCTCCCTCTCCGTCCTCCTTCACCCCCTCCCCCCTCCCAACGCCTCCTCTCCCTTCTCCCCCAGACTAATCCATCAGCCGAGCGGCCGCTCCTACCACGAGGAGTTCAACCCCCCCAAGGAGCCCATGAAGGATGATGTAAGTCGTCCGCCCGCTTCTGCTTTAACTGCCCTCCACCCGACACCGGCGCCAGCCTGGGCGTGGGCCTGAGGGGCTCATGAAAGCGCCGTGACACAGTTTCACGCCGTCCCCCCCCCCACCTCAGGTGACGGGCGAGCCGCTCATCCGCCGCAGCGACGACAACGAGACGACGCTGCGCTCCCGCCTGGACGCCTACCACCGCCAGACCACCCCGCTGGTGCAGTACTACAGAGCCAGGGGTCTGCACACGGCTGTCGACGCCGCCCAGAGCCCCGGCGTGGTCTTCGCCTCCATCGTGGCCGCCTTCGCCGTCGCCATGGAAACCCCCGCCCGTGCCTCCGCCTGTAAAGACCAAGTGTTCTTCATTTAAAACGCCTGTTTGTTTTTTTTTTTCACACATCCCCTCTCCCCCCTCCTCCTTCTCACCTCCTTTTCCTCCGGCTGGAGATTATACGAGAGTCAAGTGTCACGGCGGCAACAAGATGTGAAGTTGTGAGGTGTAAACATGGAGGATGGAGTGCAGCGGCGGCGGCGGCGGCGGCAGCTGAGGATCCCTGTTGTAAAAACAGAAAGGATTTCAGCCTCCATCAGCAGTCTCACGTAGAGAGCGCGTAGCACGCCGCTCGAACGCCCTCAAGGTGTTTGTCGCGTGTTGTTTGCCTTCGCTTGACGACTTTTGCTCTTGTTTAATCGGTGACTTTTCCCTCTTCACCTCCTCCAGTGTTCGATCCTCTCATGCACACAGCGGATCATTGTTTTTTTTTTTTTTTTTAAAAAACTCCTCCTCCGCCTCCTCTAAAGGTGGAAACCCATCAGGTTTTCTCTGGAGGTGAAGTTAATTGGTGCATGCCGTGTTGCTTGTCCCGCGTTAGCAGCGAGGTCAGAGGTCAGAGGTCAGAGGTCGGGGCATAGCGGCGACTGCGACCTGGAGGCTGTCGAGGTTTTTTTTTTTTTTTTTTACGAGCGCCCAGGTCGTCGTACTTTGTGTTAAAAGTCCACACTCCAGAAGTGAAGATGCCTGAGTGTCGTTGCATTTTTAAATTTTCTTCAGCGTTAACACAAAGCAGTGATGGGTAGAAACTTTGATGTCATCACCTTAGCGGACACGGGTGTCATGTTTCGCAGCAGCAACGGCGACACGGTGACAAATCGGGAAGTTGACGAGTCAGATGATGCATCTGCTGGAGACGTATTCTCACCGTTTCACCCAAAACTCACTTCCTCTAATTTTATTTTCATTTCTGTCCTTCCCTTCGTCCGTCTGTCCGTTTCTGGGCTCCGACCCCCGGCTGATAATTCTGAGAATTTAAAATGAGTCTGGTCTGGTCCACTTCACTGTGGCTGAGAGCAGAACCGCCACAGAGGGGACAGTACTGTTTATTTTTTATTTATTGCATCACAGCGCTGCATTTCACCAGGCGTTTTATTACACAATGTTGTGCAGTCGGACACAGATGATGGACAGTTGTACCAGTTAGTGTGTGTGCACCTTAAGTTTGCTTAAAAATGACCTTCATGTTTGAGGTGCATGCTGGAGTTTTTTACGTTGTGCTGATGTCTCTGTTCCTGTGATGTCAGGTTTTGGGTGTTTATCCTCCTTGACCCTTGACCCCCACCCAAACACCCAAACACACACACACACACACACACACACACACACACCCCCGCTCTGTCGTCGCCTGGTGTTTGTGTTGCGTTACCTGCACTTTCCCTCCAACACGGGGCGCTGCGATGGAAAAACAGCAGCAGATGTTCCACGTTCCCCCCAGGAGGCAGATTTCAGCCTTTTTTTTTTTGTTTTCTTTATTCAACACAATGAGATGATTTCATCCACGTCTTTAGATGTGGAAAGCCGTGAATGTATTTGTCTCAACGTCTGTGATTTTTGAGTGTGCACTTTAAAGTGGAGGCTGGCCGCCTCGCTGCGCTGTGACGTCCACAGCTCCAGCGTTTTAATCCCGTTTTCTCTGCAATTCACCCAAAACTTGTCTCCCTCTCTCTCTCCCCTCTCTTGCAGCCGGTTGAAAGCTTCCTGAGCTGCTCCATTTCCACCCAGGAGAAGGATTGGAGCTGGCAAAAGAGTTTGGGTGGGTGGACAGATGGAGGGAGGGGGTGGGGGTGGAGGATTACTTAGACACTTCATAATTTAAGGTTACTTCTGCGGTGCTGTTGGACTCGTATTTTTTTTCCGGATCCGTTTCTATATTTCTACGCTCACTCGATTCAGAGAAGATCTGAGCGAAGCTGTCGTGTCCTTCATGTTACACCCCCCTCCATTAATAAATATGCTTTTCTACAATCACCCCAGTTTGTGCATGTTGTGTTATTTCCCCCCTGAACTGACCCGCAAGTTTAATTTAGCCGACACACATGAGATGATGTGGTGCAGCACCCTGGATTACGGAGCGGGTTCAATGTTTAATTGTGGATCGTTTTCCCCTTTTTTAAAATAGTTGTTAACCTCAAAACTGACGGTTCCATTTTATCATAAGCATCTTTTTTTTTTTTGCCGGGTCAAGGTGGTTCTGCTGGGTCCAGACCCAGGTTCTGGTGCTGGTTGTGCAGGGAGCTCCCAGTTTTATCCCTTATCAACCCGCAAACACGGGTTTACAGATAACAGTGACGTCACGGGGTGGGGTTTCCGTTCTTTTCGACGGCGTGACGTCGCCGGCCGGGGCTTTCCTCCGTGACGTCAGAGGGGCGGCAGCAGGAGAGAGAGAGAGAGCGCGAGGCGAAGCGGAGCGAGCTGCGGAGATTCGTCAGAGCTTCAGCGCTGCGCTCGCGGGGCGCAGGGAGAGGCCGCCGTCACCTGCCACGAGCCGGGACAGGAGGAAGAGGAGGACGAGGAGGAGGAGGAGGAGGAGGAAGACCAAGAAGGAGCCGCAGCTTCCAGCCGAGAGCGAGGCGACGCGCGGGAGAGGAGCCGGAGTGGCCGCCGCATCGCGTCCGTCCAGAGCCGGGTAAGTGGCCGGTGCTGAACCCGGTAACTGCTCTCTAATTACAGACGAGCAAGGCAGCGAGGAAGGTCAGCCCGAACCGAAACCACCCGAATCGTCATGACAGTCAGACAAATATGTCAGACGTCACACACCGGCGGAAATAAAAATAGACAGATTAGATTTAATCTAGCTTCACCCCCACCCACCCCCTCCCAAAAAAGAAGCGTGAGTTATAATCCTAACACACGGTCCCGTCTCCTCTGCCACTCCCCGGCCGCTGTCTGACGACACGCTGTGAGGAAACACCAAAAAAAGAAGAGATTAAAAATAAATAATAATCCGAATAATCATACATTTGATGCGGGTGAAGGTGGATTTAAACAGAACAGAGGATGAGGAATGAAGGCAGCCAGTCCCCAGGAATGTGATGGGAATATTCTGGGCATGAACTTGTGTTTGAGGACAGTTTTTTTAGTATCAGGGTGGTGAAATATTTAGCTTTAGGAGAAAAAGAAGAGAAAACCTCCAGATTACAGTGTGGAACATGTGGAGCTGTGCAGAGAGTGTGTGATGTTGTGATTGTTCAGACTTGTCCTGTGTTGTTGTGTAGTCACACTTCCATGGCCGATGAATGTCACTGAACGCCATGAGTTTTATTTTATTTCATAAATATAGAATTGTTATAATGTGATGTAATAACAGTAAGCCCAGCAAAATGGTAGAAATTGTCTATTGTAACAGCAAATGGTAATTTCTGCCATTTTCTTTCTGTAAAATATCAACACACCGTGTTGGGGACTTCATGAGGTCTGCACCTTTGAAATCTGTCGTTTACGGGGCATAAAACTGGCAAATTAAAAAAAAAAAAAAAAAAAATTATTCAATAATCTTGAAGTAACATCATTTTGTCTATAAAATGAAAATATAAACTGGTGACGTCCCTCAGAAGTTTTATTTATTTATTTATTTATTTTTTTTTACCAACAATCCCAAAATCACAACATATTCAGTTTCACATCAGTATCAAATCTTAACGTTAGAGAAACCAACACACATCAGGTCACAAGTTTTAATATAACTATTTAAAAACGTGTCATTGAATAAGAATACAATATAAAAAACACATTTAACACAGGATGCGAGTCGCAACAGTTTGTGCTCCGTCTGTCTTCCTGGTCACGTGGGTCGGACCATTACCTCATCCAGAGGAGGTTTGGGTTCCCGCTCGGTGGCTCGGGTTGCACACAATAACCGGGAATTACACGCTCGGTTGTCGGGTGCGTTGTGTCCACGTCCGCGCATTGTGCTGCCGCTTCCTGTCTGAAAGCCGAACCCCGTCATCCGGCAGACTTCTGTTACACCTCACGTGTCTGCGAGCAGACCTCGTCTGTGTGTGTGTGTGTGTGTGTGTGTGTGTGTGTGTGTGTGTGTGTGTGTGTGTGTGTGTGTGTGTGTGTGTGTGTGTGTGTGTGTGTGTGTGTGTGAAGGTTTGCTCTTTGCCACTGCAGAGCCTGCAGGCCTGACATTAAACATTCAACAACTCAGCAGTGTGGCTCCTGAACGCTCCTCTAATTATAGACGCTCCCAGCCTGAATCTCTCCACCTCCACCTCCACCTTCCACCTTCCACGCTGCTGGTTGGACTTTATGTGTGTGTGTGTGTGTGTGTGTGTGTGTGTGTGTGTGAGTCAGTGAGAGACAAAGATGCTCAGATTCTCCATGTGTGCGTCCCGCTGCCTTTCATCCCCTGTGAGATGTGCAAAGCTTTCCAGACAGATCTGTGCGTCGTCGTCGCCGTCCTGGTGCGTCAGGGCTGGAGTTCGCAGCTTAAATAAACACCAACGATATGACACTTGAAGTTTATCCTGTGAACATCGAAACAGACAGACAGACAGATGGAGATAAGAGAGAGAAGTGGAATTTACCCGAAACAGAGAACACAGCCTCATTGTAGTGGTGATCGGGAAAACTGCAACAGTGCATTTCCAGAGTAAAAGGGTGCATAAACGTTGTCGGTAAGAGGTGCGCACACACACATGAACACACACGAACACACACAAACACACACGCACACACACAAACACACACGCTCAGAGGATTCCCAGGAACAGCGGGCGTTGTCGGGGCAGTTTTTCCACAGAATAAGGCCTCCATTATCTAATCGAAAGAAAAAAAAAGGCGACAGATGAATCTGAGGCCGCCGCCTGTTGACTCTCCTCATGTTCTGAATGCACATCACACATGTATTCATATCAAGCTGTGTATTTTGCATGTGTTAAAAAAAAAAAAAAATGAACCCTGACATTTCTGATGTTTTCAGACACACGCTCATCGCCTGAGTGACGCCTGAGACTGATCCGGTCAGATTCCAGCCGCCCCGGACGCTTCGGAACAATCCGGTGAGTGGTGAGCCGGTCACGGCTCCGGTGTGTGACTCAGTCGGTCCGTCTGCTCGACTGTGTGTGTGTGTGTGTGTGTGTGTGTGTGTGTGTGTGTGTGTGCGTGTGACCCCTCCTCTCTTACGGGGACATTTGGTCTGTGGCTGGTCCATTAGCATTAGCTCGCACCGTGCCTAACAACGGAGCCACGGCCGCTTCAGTGCCACTTAGAAAACACGGCCGGAACAATAAACTGCTCGTAACCACGACTCAGCGGGCCATGCCCCCCCCCCCACGGGCAGCGGCCCCTCCCTGAGTCAAGTGCAAATAGAAATATCAGTTTCAACATATGGCGGGGTGCAGTTTCTCTCTGAGAGGCATTTATATATATATTTATACGTGAGGCAAACTGAGCAAAGAGGAATGCTCTGCAGTAACACAACACAAACACACAGTCTGAACCGGACGAGTCGTGGGAAATAAAAATGAAATTCGAGTTTGTTTGTGCCGCAGCTGTGGTGCGGTTTCCACGTCATGATACTTTCTTAACTGCAGTTCCCTTAACGACACGGAAAAACACGGCTCGAAAAATGTGACGCGCTTGTTTGTGTGAAAAGAAGAAACGACTGAAACTGAAACACGAAGCTCGCTCGTCACATTTACTGTGTATTTACTGTAGATTAAACAGTAGTTCAGAGTACTTTGTACACTGTGGTACTAATACTTTACTTAAGTATCAGATATGTCATCTTGTAAAAACACAGCAGATGGAAATAATCAGTTGTTATTCTGCAGCATCTTTACAGCAGGGTCACCCCCCCCATTATTAGCTCCTGGTTGAGTAGGGGACCACCTGTTCTGTCCAGATCCTGCCCCCCCACCCCCTCCACCCCCCCCACCCTCCACCCCCACCCCACCCAGATTAGCAGGGTTTTAGTCAGTATCAGTACCGGCCGGTCTGGACCCCGGCTCACGTCGGAGGCTTTTAGCCGACGCCGGTATCCACGGTGACGAGACGCTGTTGAACGCAGCAACAACAGGACGGTCAGTTTGGTCGGGGTGACGGGGTCAGCCTGCAGGCAGACGGGTGGCGTTCAGGCGTTACAGACGATGCGTTCACGTGCCGCAGCGTTGCGGACAGCTGAGGCGTGCGGCGGGACGGAGAGTTGGCAGCAGGAGAAACTTTTCCTGGGAAAACCAACAAGGCTGGCGTTCCGAGGAAGCGCAGGCCTCAGGACATTAAAAAAACGTGTTTGGCAGCAGGAGTACTGCGCTCGCACTGCTGTGTACTTTTAACTGCGGTAACTTTACTCTGATCTTCTCTGCGTTTCCATGAACAACACGTGGAACGTTCATTTAACAGCTGCAGCTGCGATCACGCCTCACGTCCAGGTGTGATATGAATCAGTGGAATCCCAGCTCAGAAGTCCACACACACTCATTTATGTTTCTGACAGCAGCTGTGTCATTTTAGTCGAATTTCACAGCCGGGCCTTTATGTGTAATATTACAGTATTTTTACATTTACTGGAGTATAAATACCCGCAAAAAAAGTAAGAACAGAGTTTTTTCATTTTTGCTGAATGAGCAGCAGCTGAGTCTGGGCAACACGGGAAGTTCTCCTGAACCTGCGGCCAGTTTTTAATGTTTCAGGAGATCGACAGGTGGAAACGGTGTGTAACTAATGTTAATGTCACATCGTGGTGTGTGTGTGTGTGTGTGTGTGTGTGTGTGAGCCGGCAGTGTATTAGCTTGTTGCGTAACAGCAATCGGTTCTCGGAGCTGAACACCTGTAGCACAGAGCCGATTACTGTGTGTGTGGGCGTGTGCATGTGTGGACACACGTGTGTGTGTGTGTGTGCGTGCATGTGTGTGCGTGTGCATGCATGTGCCTGCGGATCTGAATCAGTTCAGTCGTTCTCTCATTAAATATTTATATGTCTGCTCATGTTTCAGTGTTGAGTTGTTTGGACACTTTACGGCTCACATTATAATACCTGTGTGTGTGTGTGTGTGTGTGTGTGTGTGTGTGTGTGTGTGTGTGTGTGTGTGTGTGTGTGTGCAGACTGGTCAGGTTTACAGTTATATGGTTTAACTTTTATTGATTTTTGCCTCACGGTGAAATCTGCGTCACAACGATTCATTTTACACTGAACGTAAAGCAGCTTCACAGAAACGATAGTTTCAGGCCCGTGTGTGCGTGGCTGTGTGCGCGTGTGCTGCTGTGAGACGGACGCACACACAGTTGTGCGCTGCTGGTTGCAGCATGTAGGTTGGGCCGCGTCCTGCGGGGAGAGATTTGAGGATCCCAAACTGCTGAGGCTTAGATTCACCGCCTGAAACAGAACAGCATGTCTGAGAAGTGCTGAGACCAGATTACCTGCAGAACCCCCCACACACACACACACACACACACACACACACACACACTCACACACACTCTCACACACACACTCCCCTGGTTCAGGGAAAGAGTTGGTGGTGATACATCCTCTGGGGACCACGATGAAAGGATAAACCAAACAACATGGGATTATGGGATTGGAACACGGCTGCTGCTTTAGGAGTTTTAGGTCAGTACCTGCTCTCACCTGGCACAGCAGGTAAAAATAAAAAACCTCCTTTGTCAGAGGAACCAGGAAGTGAGAACTGGCGTCGGTGCATTGTGGGAATTGTTGTCACCTTTGACAGGCCGGGCCTGAGAGCGTTCAGATTTTAATCCGTGTTAACCATCGAGCTGCGTGATGTTTATCTGCACGAGGCAAGTGTCTGCAACTCTGCTGTAGGAAACGTGGTGGAAGGTGTGTGTGTGTGTGTGTGTGTGTGTGTGTGTGTGTGTGTGTGTGTGTGTGTGTGTGTGTGTGTGTGTGTGTGTGTGTGTGTGTGTGTGTGTGTGTGTGTGTGTGTGTGTGTGTGTGTGTGTGTGTGAGTGTGTGTGTGTGTGTGTGTGCAGTGAAATCATGCTGTTGTTTGGCAGATGGGTCTGAGCAGCCTGAGAACTTCACAATCTGGACTTGATTTTGCACACACACACACACACACACACACACACACACTTATCCTCCTACTCCTCTGCTGCTCAGTTCAACGCACTCAAACACACACGAACACACACACACAC